>BNST01002827.1:0-240080 GCA_019650275.1 Xylocarpus granatum
TTGCTACATTGTGTGACAGTTTTTGTTCAGATGTGGAGAACTAAAGCAGAAAAGGTGTGAAATCTGTAGGGGACAAGGGTACAATCAAATGAATACGTGTCGTCACTGGAATTGATTTGGGATAATGCGATCTGCAAATATACTGTTCATCTTATGTTAAGGTGCTTAAGAAATTGGAGAAATAACATTCAAGTTCCCAGTTTTTTAATAAATAAGAACACATAGCCCTAAATTATATGAAATATATTAAAATGCCTAACATACATTTCAATTTTATGTCTATTATCTATGAGCCAATCTTAAAGTACCATATAACCCCCTCTAATTGTTATTATTTTGGCATAAATAGATATCATTATTGATTAAGTTCTTTGTTCAATATATCCTCCATCATCACCGTAACTGTGCCAACTTTCATACTCAGTTAGTAAAGGCTACTGCTTCGATTCAATATATCTATAATTAGCAATGTTAGGCATACCATCGCTGACAAATGAATTTTCGAAATGGAGGCATATAATTTTTGAGTATTAATTAATTATCTTGTTTTTCGTTTGAATGTCGGCAAACAGATAATCGGTCTCGACAAGACTAATAAGCTAATAATGACTAATATTTGATTAAGAGAGTGTGTGCTTTATGAATAGTCACGTACAAAAAATTATGAATGATGTAAATAGTTTGTCATACCACCGTGAGTCATCACGTAAAAGATTATTTGTCATTCACACGTGTAATCCCATTAGATAAAGCACAACAGTGATGGACTTTGATCATGTTTGTAAGCCTAAATGGTAATACATACTAATTCTCCATAAATAAAGTTCCAGATACATTTACAGGTTTTTTTAAGGGATCAATGTGTTGGTATACATACACCGCAATAGTGAATTTTAAGCTTTCCTATGAAAAAACTTTATTACATAACTTCAATGAGTCAAATCTAAATTAAATAAGAATTCATTAAAATACTGAATCTTTAACAATAAACAAAAATATTAATATTCGTAATAAAAGTAACAGGATAATTGTAACATAACAATAAGTTTTGATAATATTATGAAGTATACAAAATTTTATACAAGACTTGTAGACATTACAACTCGATACATAGCACGTAAGTAGATATGAGTTCCATGAGATTTTGTTTAACATATGTTTTTTTTCTTTATTGATTCTTCACTCGTATTATAATTTATGTAAGGACAAACATGGGATGGCACGATTTTGTGTCAGAGTGACCATACTCGAGTTTTTAGATTTATTAGATTGGCTTAACAGTCGACTATGATGCAGTGATTATACAAAGCGGACCAATAGAGTAAAACAAATAAATTAAGCATTATGCATATTGATCTACTGCTGGACCAAGAAATAGGTTCTCATTATTACAAATTGTATGTTGAAACACATTGATGTGTCTAAGTGTTCTAGGAGATATTATAATACAGAACATATAACAACACTATAACTGAAATCAATGTATTTAATGTGAGATGGTTTAATATTTCTAGTATTACTCTTATTTTTGTATGTCATTTTTATGAATGTCACCAAACGTGTAAATCTTGTGGACAACACAAAGCTGTAACAGCATAGAATCCAACCATTTTGCACTCATCAAGAATTTCAATAGATGCCAGCGGATGACCCACTCCAAGTCTGCGCCGTTTAGTAATTCCCACACGTTGTTCATTATGCATACCCACACACACCATGACACAAGAAGCCCAAATAATCAACACGGCCCTTAAGGAGGTTTCATGAGCTTGCTACTAAGTTCCTTCCTCCATAATCTGATTATACCCATTTTAACTAAACGATGAAATGATAGTAAACCATACGTGCTACAGTAAGCCCAAATATGTATCAACCCTTCTTAAGGAGATTTAATGGGATCTGCTAGCTAAGATGCCCTCCTCTATGGTTCTAGATTGAATCCATTATATAAAGTGACCTCCGGGTTTAAACCCTAGCCAAAGGTTAACATTCCGATCGTTTGCCTTCATATATAATAGTAGATAGCTTTGTTAACAGCTTTAGGCTAGTCAAAAACATTTAGTTATAGAAATTTGAAATTATATTTATATAAAATATAAAATAAAAAAATAAAATGTATAAAATAATAATAAATAATTTTTTTTTTTTTTTTTTTTTTATTTTAAAAATATATCAAATACTTAAAAATGTATAATTAATGTATTCTAAAACAACTTTAAATACTTAAAATATACATTCTTTAAAGAGCTAAAAAAATAAGAATGCAATGATACCATCCATGGTCTAGCAATGAATACCATATATACTACAAATCTGTATCAGTTGCCTCTCTACTACGTCAATGTTATGTGCTGGCTCATATTTAACATAGATATAGACTTCACACTTAACATAGGTCATGATCATATGTTAAAACACTTCAAGTAGCTAGTGCAAACAACCATACGAGCCTATCTACTACAAGTGCCATCAACTCATGTTTGATTGCACTATTTCATGGCACCTTTCGTGTTTCAAATTTTGAATGCATCTGTAGGTACAATTGATGGTCTCTCTAAAACAAGTGGGGAGTGTAGTTTGAACCCTGCTGGCTCAAGCACAATTGATGGTTTCTCTCAAAGACTAAATGTTAATTTGTTTATTCAATATCGGAAACTGAGAAGATCTCTCGAGACAGATGAATTATAGATTACTGATATTATATTTCATAAAAATTGTAATTAAATAATCATATGTCAGAGAAGCATCATATTTATCTTATGGATGTGTGCTGCAGACAAGAAATTAGAGTTACTCCTGCTTTAGTTCTTTTGTTAAAGGCTTTTGTCCCTGAATGATTTCCAAGAATCATTTTCTGGTGACAGTTCAGCAAAATCATACCAATTGTTCTCGAGAAAAAACTAGAAAGCTACGCGTTAAGTTTTATGAAAGGCATGCGAATGAAGAGTACTTCTCATAGGAAGAAAACTGCCTTAATCATTAAGGCTCATTGATTTCTAGGTAAATTAAGCACACTTGTAATCAGTTACTTTCAGATGCATTGAATGGAATCTCAGTAAGTATATAAAAAGCTAGCAGCCATAGCTTTGAAGTAGATGATTACATGCCATACCCATTTATTTGAAATCATATTATTACACTATTCTTGACGGCTCGGGTTATGCCGACTCCTGTTGTCGATTGCCAGATAATCAACTTCGACTCTCTTGATCAACTTTTTTTACCTTCCCTTTTGTCGGTAGTAAGCCCTCCGATTCTTACCACTTTTTCCTTTATTACCAATTCTTGCCCCAATTGTGCTAGGTATATATTAGTCTGTTCGGTGTGATTATTAGCTGAGTTTAAAATTATTTATTTTATTTCATTAATAATATGATGCTATAATTTCATATTATTGCATAATAAATAAAATTTAGATCAAGGAAAAAAATATTAATAACGTAAATAATATTAATAACTGTAAAATCACATTTGATATATATGACCATTAAGTATCTAGAAGCTTATTTAAAATTCTTTGTTGATCATTTTAGACTTGAATTTTGAAGAATTTCTTGATACTTTGAGTATATTGTTTATGTCATGTATGATGAAGATTTAATATTTCTTATGATTTATTTTATTAATTAACAATCACATAATTTGATCTTAGTAGGATAAAAGTCCATATTATGAAAGCATTTCGGTCCTAGTTATTCTATGAAAGAGAAAAAAAAGTTATGGAATTGGTTCTTGTTTGCTTTTTACAATTGAACTCATTGTTAAAAGTTGAATTGAATAAATTAATATGGATAGCATAAAAGTTTTTTACTTTAGAACTTGACCCAAAAAGCGAGTTTAAACTTTGAACACAAAAGAAATCTAATTGTCTCAGTAAGAATCATATAAATATTCAGTAAGTTTTTCCTCTAAAAGTTTTCTAAGAATTAAACCAGTCGTCAAATACCTGATAACTTTCAGCTTCATTGACCAAATTATTATGGTTCCTAACATATATAGAAACTCAGTGCAATGCTATGTCTTCATGGGAAAAGAGAGATTCCATGTTAAAAGAGACATGGTTTGGATCCGAAAGAGAAGAATTGAAGTCAAGAATCTGGCCCCGGTCGGCACCATTTCTTCATGACTTTAAGAACCGACCAAAGAAAGAGAAGCTTTAACTTTAGATAAAGACACCCCTTACTAAATTGAATTGGTAAGAAACCATTGAAGTAGTCTTCGCAAGGTATGATTTACTTGGAAGTTATTATAAAAGGTTATTGATTCTGTCGATTGATACAATCATTTTTCAAAGACTAAATGAAGGGAAGCCTATGTAGTTGCACCATGGGAAAAAATAATAGAAGGAATCAAGTAAATCTTTAACAATGTAGTATTGGATATATATATATCCAATACTACATTGTTAAGATTGATGCCATGTTGAACAACGGAACTGAAACAAATAACATGACTTGGAAAATAGAGTTCAGAATATTTTATTAGGATAATGGTAAAAACATCAAGACGTTGACATGAATTATCGTTTGTTTCTTTATACATCAAGACGTTGACAGAATAGACAGAAAATGTTTTATAACTTCAAAACCATGGGCAAACAATAACATAATGCCAACACTATTGCATGCGACATTATAGAGGAGTAATGGTAGACATTGCACATGCATTTTCTTGATACAAAAATGTTCTAGAAATAGTCACAAGTGAGAGAAATTGGTCCACAATGTGCACATTTTTGTGCTTGTAATGGTACCTTCAACAGAAATTTTTGGGACAGAAGGCAGGTTGAAGAAGAGAAGGGATCAAACTTTCTTGGCTATGAAGTGAAATATAAGATGTCTTGGCTTTGAAACAAAAAATAATGGGACCTTTTGTTTGTCAAAGAAGGGAATTTAGGGGCCATGCTGCCATAAAGTACACACTCTCTCATCTGCATCCATACAGCCAGTATTATTTAGTTGCAACAAGCCAAGAACTGGAAAAATATGGCAAATAAAAAATGAAAAAAAAAGCATTTGGTTTGTAGTATTTTGTTTACCTGTGAGTCACAGTAGGCCGAAATTAACAGACATATGGAATATGTAACTTTTGTAACATGTTCTTGCCTAATAGGAAACAATTCCAATGGCAAGTTATGATATAGCTAATCCTATATGATTTCATGCTATAGTTCATATATGCAGTGAATGATGGTTAAAACTATATAAATAATAATATATAGCACAAATTATTAAATATTTATTTTTATTGTTAGAATTTTAGTATAACACTGTATATTGAGCACCTAATTTAAAAGATCAATTTATTAAGTAAGGTAATCTATTCTCTTTATAAATTTATAGATCACATTCAACAAGATTCATACTTTATTACTCGTAAATTCGCGGAGACTATCAATTTTTTAATCATTATTTGGATATTGAGGTATGTAAAATATACAAAAAGTGTTCAAACAAATTCATGTATTAATATTATATGATTGTCAAATTTCTCACATTATTTTCATGCTATAATTATCATTGGAGCTACAGAATAATAAAAAAAAGATATATTAAATTTTATCCATCAAAGTTATCACATGATACAATAAATTAAAAATTAATGAAAATTTTTTAACCCATTACTAAAATAAGAGAAAATCAAAAATTTTAATAAAATAAATAAATAAAGTAAATTATTTTTACAAATTTAGTTATAAAATAATAAAAATAACCTCTAATCAGAGGAAGGAGATGATATTATTATATCTAGAATTTGTGACAATTGTATGAAAATTATATATAAAATAAGATTAAATATATAGCAATTTTTATTGACTTACGAACGTGGGGACGATTGTGTAAATTAAAAGCAATCTTTTAATTCGATTACTTTGCCATGAAAGGTTAGAATTCTAAGTCCCCAGAGTTATTAAACTTTTTGTTTATTTTTGTTTGCACACGGTTGGCCCTTATCTACATAATGACAAAATTATGTCAAACTTGTGTTGCTTGCTTCTTTATATTTCAACCATTCATCAATTTCCTCTCTTTGTATCTTGTCATGGAAAATATATCATTTCCCATCATAACATTCTTCTTTTATATTTTTTTTCCAAAAAAAGAAAGTTAAATTAATCTCCTATAATTACACTTTCATAATAAGAGATGAATTCTAAATTTCATTTGTTAAAATTTGCTCTTATAAAATAAAATAAGTTAAATAATAGAGATAGAAATTGTTTGTTAATGAGTTTGTTTTAAATTAAAATATTTTAACTTTTAAATTATAATGTTTGTGAAATAATATTATCAGTAGCTAATAAATATGAGATTAAGGCATCGAATATTATCATAAATTTTTTTGGTATCTAATTTTTGCTGGTATCTAATTGATCTTCATGCAAGATAGTCAACAAAAGTATGCTAGATTGAATATATGCTCAATATTATTTTATCAAATGCTTTAATTATTATGTTTATAAAATAAAATTGAAACACGATAGCAATAAATAAATTTAAATAAAACTACATCATCGTGAATATTATGATAAGATGGTTCCTATGTTTCTTTGTCTATGTAACTTCTTATCAAGCAAGGTGGTCTTTTTTCTTTCTCTTTTTCTTTTAATCTTTAAGAAAGATATCATTACTATTGATAGACTTAATTGGACACCAAAGATGAAAATCATGTGATATTGTTTAATAAAGTTCAAAATTAGGGAGGTAACCCACCATCAACACTCCCCTAACTTTAGACCACTTTTGTCTTCCTTTATATATTTATAAAATTTAATACACTATCAAGAGTAATTTCCTCCCAAGGGACTTACTATTATTTTTTTTCTTTGGGGGATTTTTTTTTAGTTTGAACAAACAATATTTAAATTCATAAGGTTACTTTTTGTATCATGTTAGTAGTCTCTATTGGTTAAGAATGACAATTTTTAACACGATTTACTAAATTAATACAGATGTTATACAAATTTATAAGTTTAAATCGATATAAAATTACATAATTATAAATGAGTAATATGACATGATAAAATTAATAATTGCATCGATTTTTAGTTTAAAGATCTTAATACGTACACTCATTTATAATATGATTAATTATTTAAATAATTATAATGTATTACCTCATTTGTGATTTAAAAACTTTTTTTGTAGTTTTAAAAATTTAGTTATATTTATTATATTTTAAAAAGTAGTTATATTATAATATACCAAAAATAAATATTAAATTAGTGGCATGATTAAAATTTATTTAACCGTTTAATAATCTTGTTGTGCTAAAATTTTTAATTCAATTGAGTATAAATTAATGTTTATTTGACGTATTATGATCATTCAAATTACTGCCGGTACTACTAATCACCGTAGGCCAACAACTAGTGGCAAGGGATATTATGACGTAAATGGTAAACAAATGGATGTAAAAGTTAATTTTGTAAACTATATGGACAAATTTGATATTGCATTTTCTGTATTCTATACATACATAGCACGTGTGATGGAATAAATTTAAATAAAAATGAACGATCAATGAAAAGCCACTCTTCACGGAAGAAGAATCAAATTAATCTCTCGAAGAGATCAAACGATGATTATTAATTTAAATTCTTGAGCCCACCCAAATCTTTCCTTCAATTGAGGATGTTAATTTATAATCATGACACATTAATCTTAATTATTTCAATATTTTAAATTAATTAATTAATTTACCACATCCTAAATTAATAATAATAAAAAAGCATTAATATGAATTATCAAATGATTCAAAGTGAAATTTAATTAATTTATCTATTATTTTAAATTAATTAATTATCAAAAAGCAATTATTCCTCACGTTCCCTTGAAATGTTAGCCGGAGCGTGAAATCACGCGCCATGCTTGGAGCGTATGCTGATCAGCTCAAAATCGTACAAAAATGACCGTATAGATAAATCGTATAATACCAGGTCTAAATTATTGATAGATTGATAACTAATATTCACTAACGCCGTCTTTCACGTTCTACCATTATTCTTAAATTTCTATATACGTAAAATCAGAATTAAAATCAAAACTATGCCTTACGCGTGTCAACTCTCACACGCGCGTCAGTTAAAACTCCGCGAAGGATCTCCGACATGTCTCGGCAGACGGTGACGGTAACGGCGAAGGCGGCATTGACGGCGGTGGTGCCCTCAAGTTTTGAAAATACTCCCTTATGTCTAATCCTCCACCAGTCGTTACTTTCTCCGTTAAATCAGTGTCCTCCCTCGACGGAATGAACGGTGGCCGTAACACGTCTGTTAGAAGGTCCCACCTTACACCTTTGAAGAACACGTGCTCCTTGATCTCGCATGCGCCTCGTTGGTAGCCCAATCTTTTCGTGGGATCCTTCTCTAGTAACCGTTCGATCAATTCCGTCAAGTCTGTACGTTGCCCAACAAATTCCGGCGCTTTCATCAGAACGTTTCGAAACGTTTCTTTCCGGTTCTTTCCTTTAAAAGGCGTCGTTCCATACAACATCTCGTACGTTAGAATTCCCAGGGACCACCAATCGACAGCGAACTCGTGTCCGTCCCCACGTACTATCTCAGGCGACACGTACTCTTCGGTGCCCACGAAAGAGTTGGATCGTTCGCCGTTGTCGAAACTCGGCTTTCGTCGACTCACTGGGCTGACTCGGGCTGACTTCGCCTTCTTTAACCCGTTTTTGTTGTCGGGTAAAACTTGGATCCAGCGAGATAACATCCTCCGCTGCTTTTTGGGAATTTCCGGTACCGGGAATTTATGGCTATGTCTATCGGTAAAGAAGGTGGTGGACGAAACGGTGGTTTTCTTAACTAAGTTGCGAGAGAGATCAAAGTCCGTGAGTGTAACGTGACCTGTTTGTTGCACCAAAACATTTTCAGGCTTTAAATCTCTGTAAGCAATTCCCATGTGATGAAGATGTTCTATTGCGCAAACGATTTCCGACAAGTAAAAACGAATGACAGCCGGCGAGAAAACGCGCTCATATTGTCGATACCGAAGAACATTGAGGTCGCCGCCTGGGCAGTAAGGGACTGCCCAGGCCAGCAAATCTTCTGTTTCTAAGGATCCGAGTAGCTTCGGAAGAAACGGGTGCGAAAGTCGAGTCAAAACCTGGATTTCCCATCGAGCACGGCGGTCAGCGTCGTGTTTTGCATGGAGAGATGATTTGTCGACCACTTTCAGAGCGAAAGGGCAGCGGGCAGATGGGTCAGCTGTCCGGTCGTGGACTAAGAACACCGTTCCCATGGCGCCTTTGCCCAGAACTTTCAGAGCTTTGAGGTTTTGGAGCTCTAAAGACGGCGGTTTTGGCGGCGGAGTAGGCGGTCTTGGCTCCATATCCGCAGAGAGAAATTGAGTGAGGTTGTTTTCCGGAGATAGAGAGACGGTGGTTTTAATCGCCGAGGTTTGGCTTATATAGTTTGTTTTTCCGCAGTGATTTCTGTGCTTCAGGAATTAAGCTAGCTACCTCCAGAGTAGTAGATTATACGAGAAAAATGAAAATAAAAATTTATGAAAATGAGAGAGAGAGAGAATTGTTGGAGTGCTCTGTGTTCCACTATCTCTGCATATTCTCTTTTACTGTTTGCCATGATGTAATGCCACGTAAGCAATTGAAGGGGTGTTCTAGTCATTTAATTAAATGTATCAAGAAAATTGAATTAAAACAGTAACAGATGATGACTACAACAGCACAATTGATCGAAGAATTTTAGGGTATACACACTATAAAGGAAGAATATTGGCACCAAATTGTGCCGCTTCACCGAGCACACACTTCATGAAAGAACATCCATCACAAAATGTTCTTCCAAATTCGACTGTCCAATTGAAAATCGACAACCGACCCAATGCCCGTGCCATTACGCCAATAATTCATTAATTAATTGTTTTTTAAAATTAATGCCATTCGTGCGAAGGTCTTATGAATACAATGAGTTGTTGGTTAATTGGTGTAGAGACCTATTTATTTTCCTATTTTCTTTTCTAAAAGCAAAATTATTAACACGTGTAGGGAGTAAATAAAAGTTTACATAGAGCCAAACAAAGACAAGAAAATGATACGGTTGTACGGTTCTCACATGGGCACTCCCCATAATCTAAGGGAATTTATGTGAACGTGCATCCCCTTATAGACAAAAATTTTAGCGTTTGTTGATTCTTATGAACATCGTTTGGTTGCCAGTCTAGTTGGTTAAGAATTTAATTTCTTGTTTCAATTATTTAAATTGCCTTGTGAGTTGCACTTAATTAAAATACTAGGAATTGACTTTTGATGGGCAAAGTATTAATGATTTGGTTAGATAAACCCACTAACATGAAGGGTGTTGTCCTATTCGTATAGGACAATTAGGGTTTTTTTTGTTAAAAGAAATTTAGTATTAGGGTTTTTATTCCCGGGTATTGAGGGCTATCATTCATTAATTTAGGCACTCTTAAGTCATGTTATGGTTAGTTTAGTTTATAAATAAACGTTGGTTTGGAGGAATTTGGTAAGAGAGAAAACGAGAACAAAAAATAATTTAAGAGCATACTTATGATATTATATAAGTATTTTAATTTGTTGATAATTGAATTTATTCTTTAAATTTATAAAATGAATACAATGTACGATTCAAATTACAAGAAACAATGATGGCATGTTCGAAAAAAATCCTTGTGTTAGGTAATAATGCATTTTCTAAAAAATAATTGATTCGATTAATAAAATTTTAAGAGTATTAATTTATTTATAAAAAAAATTTTAAAAAATAATTATAATTATGTAATTTTTTTAAAAAAGAAAAATTAAACGTGTATCTCTTGAAACAAATGGTGGACATAATGATTATTACTTTTTCATTACATCAATTAAAATAACAAAAATTTGATTTGCAAATCTTATTACTTCAAATAATTAATGACTATCAAAATAGAAAAACTGATAATTTTTAAAGATTATCATATAAAGTGAGATTGATTTCAAATCTATCGATTCAACTTAAAATTATGGTTAATTAGATCGTGTACAATAATATTATTTGGTATAGTTGGTGATTAGGGTTTCATGATCGGAAGAATTGGTGGATCAAATGTTACCAACTAATTAAAGCAATAGAAAGGAATACGTGGATGCTTGTTCTCAACTTGTTGCTTATATTCCGATTCTCATTTGGTTTTATAATTGATTTTACAATTTCTTTCTATTGGTTACCCAATACTGTACAGGATTGAGAGTTTTAGATGCTTGAAGACGACGGGGGATTAACAAATCTAAATGATATTTTATGTGTATTCAAAGATTCCTTGTCAAAATCTTGGCTTTACCCTTAGACAAATTTCAAAACAAAACAAAACTTAGGAGCAAAAAATCCAAATTCTTGTAGCTAATTTTTGTCTATTTTGATGGCTTGCTTTCTTTTTGTAGCTGCTCTCACCCTATCCATATCACTTTGATAAACACATTAAATAAATAAATATGAACATTTATGAACCCAGGAATAATTCACGGTATACTAGTAAAAACAAAAGTACATAGAAAAATAAATAAAATTAATCACAATAAAACAAATATAAATTATTTTCTCAATGTGTTATGAAATTCAAGTAAAGGACGCAATTGAAAATTAAAATAATATCAAATTTTATGTAAATTTTTTTAAAAAAATTCATTAAAAAATTTTGAGAAAGAGAGAGTCGCCGATTTCACTAAGACGAAGAAAATCTTTGCCCTAAACACACAAATATATTGAAACATTGATGAATTTGACTCTTCTTATTTTTTTTTCCTGTATCCTAATATAATGTGTTGGTTATAAATTATGGACCACAAATTCATTGCAAGGTTTACACATTTTGAAAGTTATGGATAATATATCGATAAAATAAAAGGCAAAGAAATTAAAATTATTAAACAATAATTTTTTTCTTAAATGATGTGTTAATGTTCAATTAATAAATTGCTTAATATAAATATCATAAGATTTAATCATTATATCAATTTAGTTTAGGTAATTAGACAAATATTTATTGCATCTTTTTGACCATGGGTTCCTATCGGGACCATGTAGAAAGGATATTTACTTTATACCATTACTTTATCAAAAAAAAATTATATATTTCATAAACTTAAACCAAACCACCTAAAAACCCATTAAAAAATAACAAAAAATGTTCCTTTTCTCCACTTAGGTCCGCCAATAGAGATCGATTGTTTATTTATTTATTTGAAAATGACTAAATCATTTAAAATATTTATATATGCTTACTTCTCCACATGTTGTTGTTGTATTCAGTGTTGATTGTAACAATTCAACATCAAAGATCAAAATCTGTGGTCCTACATTGCAATTACCTCTGTGAAATGAAACTATTGCACTACCATTAATCAACATCCGTCTGATCTTCGGGTACACCCTTTATCTCCGAGTGCGTTAATATCATTGTTTTGATGGGATCATCTTGGCCATCGGATCGATTAGGTTTTCCATATCTGAATATGGAAGTTCGTATTCTGAGGTAGGATCCAAGATATTTATTCTCTTGGATTTGTTTGGAAAGTCGAAGAATACAAGCAAATGCGCAAATATATTTGAAGGAAAAGGAAAGGAAAAGGCAAGGCAAGTGCGAGTATGAAGAAAGAATTATTCTTGTCCCTGTTAGCGTTGTTTCAAAGCATGTCTATTCCTTGTATTTTCGCGCATATATATATATCTGAGTATAAAGATTGCTTCAAAATGGAAATACATAGATGAAAAATAAAGTGCTTAAACTACATGTCGTTGAAGCTTTCTATGTATTATCTTGTACAAGTAAAACAATGGTTAATATAATGAAATACCCACATCTCTCTTTACTTATTCAATAATTTTGATTCAGTATGATAATTAATTATCGATCATTGCCGATTAGCTTCTAACCTTTTGTAGGTGGTTATATATACATCAAATACAATGATTAGATTTAGACCTAAAAATTAAACTTACCACATGATATACAAAATGTTATCATTATAGTTAGGAGTAATTAAACAATTCTATCACCATATTATCCCAAATATATAAATATTATATAGAATATGTTTGAGATTATTGGATATGAAGTATAAAAATCAAAATATTCAATAAATATCTGCTTTTACATAACATTTAATAATTATCACTCATTCTCTTATGATATTTGACATTTAAACTTAAATTTTATTGTTATACATTAAAAATTATAACATTACTATTTTAAATATTCTTATAAAGTCTACTTGTATGAAAAAAAAATGCAAACTCTACTTACATAATTGATGTTAGATAATTTAATTGATCTCAATAACTTCTAACTGAGTTTAGACTTCTTGTATTTCAAAATAATGTTGAAGAACTTCAATTAATGGTTAACTTTAATCAAGGTTAATCAAACAACTTTACAAAGTGAATTACTGCATGCCTGCTTGTCCATATGTAGAATCTTTTAGTAGTTTTGTATAATTAATATTCGCTGATATCCTCATATGATAACGATTAAAGACATGATCAAACAGGTAATTTCTTTTTTATTTAGTAGAAAAAAGCCAGCTAAATGTCTATGTAATGGTATAGGCCAAGCAACCCCATTTGTATTCAATCAATTGTGTTAGGCAAAGCCTATGGTTTATAGCATAACTTTACTTAATTTCATGTGGGTTTCAGATGTTGGCATCTAGCTACAATATATACAAGTAATTCTTTGGAAAAGGATCCACCAATTCAAGCCCCATGTTATCTAACTTTAGGTTGCATGAAATCTTTTACACTATTTTCTTTTTGGCCATCTTTTAAGCCAGTGTTGGAAACATCACAAGCCCACCACGAAATTAAAATTCTTTATATTCTTTTTTGAAGTTTCATAAAATGTTTTCCTGTCTGTCATCATTTGGTGGGAGAAAATGTAAGCTTCCACCCAAGCTCTTAAGTAAAAGCAAAGAAGACAAACTGTTAATTATATTATTCCTCCACCCATGTCAAAGTTAGAAACATATGTACTTTAAAGAAAGAAAAGATAAATTTACTTTGATGATGCTCTTGTCGGCCATGATTTCACCATATTAAAGAAAACCCTTTAGTTATATCAATTGGATAGGATTTCGGATCATTGAAAGGGAAACACAAACATATTATTTATATATAGTGCAAGATGTGCACTTATATTTTTAGTTTATCTTCAGTTTATATTGGTAAATTGACCAACTCTATGCACAAACAAATAGTTCTTTCTTATAACTAATCATAATTGGCTTTAATAATTTGTTTTGATATTGATATAATTCCATAAATTTTTATTAAAAAATAAAAAATTCATTAGTCGACTTCACCGTAATAATATCACTTATCAAATTATATTATTTAGATATATAAATTTAAAAATTTACAAGATTATTTTAAATATTTTTATTCTAAATAACTCCCTGCTATCATCCATAATACAAGAATAATATGTTAATTACAATAATATTCAAACCCTAATTAATTGATCAAAAACTTCTTTTGTATCTAATATTAATATTTGACTGGTTGGTTCCACCATGTTGACTTTTGATCAACTTCAAGAGCACTCATAAAAATTAAAACACACACGGACGAAAGAGCAAGCACATACTAATGAAGAAGATATTGCCAATGCACTCATCGATCAACTACAGAAAGAGATCATTGTTACTGTATAATAACTTGTTTGGATTATTTGGAGGCTCCCTTCAACAATGCTTAAGGTGGGCAACACACATTGATTTTACTTTACTTTTTTTTTCCTCTGTTCAAAAATGGGTGCTTATGACCCACCAACACAGGCGTCCATCTTATGTGCTTATTTCGTCAGAAAACCATAAGAATTATTATTCCCGTTTTATCTTGGTAAATTATGCAATATATATATCACATTTATTTTGGAACGGTTGTTCTTTGTGATAAGCAGCACAAAACTACAAATGCCACCTAGAGATAGTCTCAAGAACAGGTGATATAAACGGTAAGTTGAGATATTAAAAATTTAATTTAATATTAGACTTAATAGATTCATACTTCAAAAATTCATTTAAAATTCTGAAAAATTCATGAAAACTTTGGCAATTCTGATGCCGCCACCTAAAAAAGCGTTCAAAAAGGAAAAAAAAAGTGAAGAATTTGCTTTTCATTTTTAAATTTTATTATCTTTTTCTTTTAAATTTTAATTATTATAATGATTGTTGTGGACACCGATGACATGAATTGAATTCAAGTATAATATCATTTCAAAAGAGTACAATGTGAAAAAGGCTGCAAGTGGCCGGTATTTGGAAATTATGAGCTCAAATGCGTGCTTGTAAGTAATGGTAGCCGTTGCCATTATATTGTTATAAATGAACAAATAATTTTGGAAATTATTGAGATAATTACAGTACCTACAGTCAGCCAACATGAAAAGGAAACAAAATAAAGGTCAAATACTTTCAATTCTTTCCACTAAGCTAATTCTTCGAGTGGGAAAAGGGATTTAGAGTTCATTGACTTTTATTCTATAAGGGCACTTTACCACACTAAAATTTCTTCTACCGAAGGGCTACCAGAAATCAATTATCAAACCTATTCTCCATTCGTGCACAACTTTTTATTATCCAAGTGAAAACTTCCATTTTGTTTTCCTTGCTAATTAATGCAATTGAGTTATTTTGCTTAATTTGCCACGTGAATTCGTAGAAAAATTCTATGATTTGGAAAGCAACGCTAAATAGCCCAGTGGCCCAAAATCATCTCCTACGCTTATGTTATATGTGATGATAATAGTTACAAAAAAGTGTATCACAAATGTTGTTCCTCTGCCAAAGAAATATCAGTCGAATCCATGTTTAAGATTTGAAACGGAAGAAATGCTACAATGATAGGATAGAGCATATAGCTTGTATGAAAGTAAGAGCAAGAAGAATAATAGCAGCAATTACAGAGACGATAAGCCATTGAGTGTAGAAATAATCTTGTTTCAATGTGGCAATATCTATTCAGATCTTCACCAAGACAAGAATGGTAGAAATAGCTGAAATTTAAAGTACTTTGTTTGACAATGTTATCAAAAAGAGTTTATACACCTTCATTATCCCTTAGCCGATTTTTGATAATTCGACTTTGAACAAGCAATTCCACATCCTTGGAAGAGTTAACAATATAATTTTTTAGAACAATATCATCGTTTTTTTGATAATCAAATCAATAACATTGCTCAAAGACAAATAAATTTCTTGAGTAAAGGTTCGGTCAGGCTCCGTATTTTGATTTGTGAAAATTCCAATATCCCGTTACGGAATCTTACAATATTTACGCTTGATCCCAATTCAAACTTTACTCCCGCTTGGTACAGTTAGAATTTCTGCCTGTAAATGAGAAGGTAGAACACAAGTTCTACAAGAAATCAACAAGATGATCAACCCTAGAATATTTTTTCCTCATCCAAATTCTCCTCTAACCCTAAGTAACACCAAAAATCTGTGGAAAGCAATGAACCATCTTAAGCAAGGAAATTCTCTCTTCTTTGTCGAAGGATATCACAGCCATATTGGCTTGCGGAAAAGAAATCCTCAAGAATGAGAATGGAATCCAATTTCTGGTAACCACAAGTCATGATTTACGTCTGTTATCATCCGTGGTTTGTTGTATCCAACATCATTTCCAGCATAATTTATTTCCATGAAACTATACTTCAATAAGTACTCAACCGTAACAGTAATTCTGTTTTTCTGCTTTTGTTCTTTTGCTGATTTTGCAAGGCTTTGATAAGTCAATTATTTAGCTGAATTAGAATTTTACACGTTATTTTAGCTATAAAATTAGACCTGCATCTTGATTACAGCGGCATTTTATGAACTCCTTACACAGAAGTGAATAAAGGGAAAAACACCCCTCTAGAATTTCTTCTTGTTGGTTGTTTTTTATTTGCAATTACTTGATTTACGGGAAACTAGCTAAATTAAGTAATTAAATCTGAATTACTTGACTACTGAATAGAGGCTAGTTAGTTAAATTTTAAAACTGGCAACTAGTTAGTTATACTTTATTAGCTTTTAGGTGTTAGTTGTTGGGCGAAAATAGAGGCATAAACAGCTTCTTGGGTGGCTCCTTTTGATGCATAGATCTAGAGTTCTAGTAGGTAAAATTGAGTGAACTTGTGCTTGTCAGAGAAAAGAACAAAGGTTACAGAACTCTTGATCACTCAATCTGTAACGTTTGTTCTTGATAATAGGCACTTCTGAGCGTATTTGATTCCGTCGATGTAGGCTTGTTAACCAAACCATAAAATTCTTATTTCTCATATTTTGCGATTTCCTGTGTTGATTTGTTCGTTCTTGGTTAAAAGAGTATAAGGTTGATTTCTTAGAAGTTTAGATCCCAACAAATCAATTATAGTGGTTTCACATAGTCCAATTGAGAGTTAGTTCATACGCTATCAATCTCCATGTTTTTTAGACTTATGAAGTTTGGAGAATATAATCCAGAACATTTCTAAAGTGATTCTATGAGACCAAGATTTTCTTCCAAAAGGTCGGTAAACTCAAATCAGTAAAGGATATACTAACCTTCATTTTATGATAGATAAGCACTAGTTAACATATTTAAGTATACTCTCTCTCTCTTCATTCGTCATTTACACTTCTCATTCTCGGTTACATATCCTATAATGAATCTGACAAAAATATGTCAAAATATAAATGCCACAACAAACAACAATAAAAAGGAAAAGAAAAATCGTGAAACATATGACAAAAGAAAGTTTTAAAGGCCGGCACAAGAAAATAATCGATCCTTTGGTATTTGATCCACAAATGTTATTTACTCCTTTGGCACTTGCACCACAAATCATATTTATTCCCAATGTTTATGTTTTGAGCGGCTCATTGACAACAGGGTTTGTTCATGTATGTTGTATCCACTGTATTGGCTAAAGAGATAGCAGAGCACTGTGAGTTTTCTAGTTCTTTCTAATTTTTTTATGTTTCTGATCCATTTTTGTTTTCTACTATGATCATTCTGGAAATGTTTTCTTAATTACTCCATTGTTAGCATGAGATAGTTGCTGTTATTATTTTCTAATGTTTTTTTATCTGCAACTGCTTCAAGCATTTTGTTGCTACCACAGTAGGTGACAGAATTAAGATGGATAAACTTGATTATGCATCCGTTGATATCAAAGAGTTAGCAGATTCTGTGAGAGGGAAGTTCGAGATTTTGTATCCCTTATCGCAACAGTGTTGTATCTATAGAGTTCATCCTAAGTCGTGTTTAAACCCAAAAGATTACACTCCGCAAATAGTTTCAATTGGCCCGCTTTATAAAATAAGCTATGGAACAGCATAAAATAAGATACAACACTTTCTTCAACGAACTAAAGTATTGAGGATATTCTTTATTTAATAAAGGATAAGGAAGCAAAATTGAGCAGCTATTATATCGAGCTTACAAGTGATGACTTCGTGATAATGATATTAATGGATGCTGTCTTTCTAATTGAGTACTTTCTGAGAGGCTGTAAACGTAATTTGATAACTGGTGATGGTGGTATCTTTAGGAAGCCAAGGATAAATATATGGAATGACTTTTTGCTGGTGGAAAATCAGATTCCATTATTCATTATCGATGACTTGTTTATTCTATAGCCAAAACAACAACACATGATGAGCATTACGAGGACTTTCCTTGATCACAATGAGCCGTTGGTTCTGGAAAGTAGTTTTTGCTGCCCTCCAAATAGAGGAGAATCTTGTGGGAAAGCCACTTTCTGGAAGCTAAACATTTTCTTGATTTGGTAAGACTGTGTCTCTAGCCAACCCATTCGCGTCCGCAAACTGAATTCAAATATCAAACGATGCCCTCTGCAATGGAACTTCGTCAAGCAGGAGTCAAGTTTAAGATGCGATCAATCAAAAATCCACTTGACATCACATTCAATAAAGGGATTCTGGCAATCCCATTTTTTAGAGTCTATGGTAACGCAGCGTTTCTTCTTAAATATGCTAGCTTCTGAGAATGTGCATTGTCATACCCGCTATTTCAATGACTGTGTTATAATATAAGTTACCTCGTTGACACAGCTAAAGATGCGGAATTACTCATTCAAAATGGAGCTATTGGGCATCGGAATGGTGAAAGACTGTCATGTCTTTCAGAACCTTAGCAAAACCTGTCATTTGTCTCCTAATTTTCAATTTTCTGGGCTTGTTGAGGATCTACAAACCTATTGCAGACTCCCCTATCACAAGTGGAAGACAATCTTGAAGCAAAACCGTTTCAACACTCCACGGGCATCTATGTCCGTTATTGCAGCTGTGATTCTCCTTTTACTCACCTTCATACAAACAGCTTGTTCTATTGTCGCATTGTAACTTCGTACTATTTCATTTTCATCTTTTCCCGTAGGATTTCACTTGTGTATAATCAATGTGCCTGTTTTGTGCAGCTCAATCAGAAAGAAAGTAAAATGAATTTATATTAAGAGCTATTGATTATGTACCATGTTTGTGAATATTTCATGAGAGACTGCATTGTGATACGCACTGTGTAAATGACTGTTATAATAATAAATTACCTTGTCACACTGCAGAAGATGTGTAATTACTCTTTTCTGACATGTAATTCGATGATGAACATCCATTTGTATCTGTCAGTTTGCGGAGGAACTCTATAAATAAATTTGCTATCATTCTGCTTAACTATCACCATCAGTAGTGTTGTCAAAATATATATTTGCGAGGTGTTTTCACTTTTAAGTATCATGATTGATACTATCATTATACAAATGCAAATGCATGTTATCACAAATGAATAATAAAATGATTAGTCAGTATTGTTTTTATCAAAATTGATTATTTAGAATTTAACTATAATGTTAAATTATTTTAATAAATTAAATAAAAAAATTATTTATGCTAAAAAATTAATAATTAAACTGAAGTAAAAACTAAAAAAATAAAATTAATGACAGTAAAATTGATAATCGAGAATCTTAAAAATAATTATTAATTTTTTAAAAAGTTATAATAAAAATATCTTTAATTTGTTAAAATATTTATATTTCTATATGAATTAAAATATGAAAATTTAATTAAGTTCGTGAATTCAATATATCGATTATACTTAATTTATAAGTATATTCTTATCTTATATTTATTTAATTGCATTTATCAAAATCTTACAAAACATATGTATCCATCAAAACATCAAACTAATGACCTATTAATCAGAAACATTAAGAACAATGAAGAAAATTTAACCAATAATCAAAAACTTCAATCAATCCTAAAGGTTAAAATCAAATCATCTTAATTGGAATATATCATAACTCTGGAATAATGAAGTTAGTTTATATTGTAAAAAATTACAATGATAAAAATTAAATTCAATATCTTAAATCAAAAGAGTTTAAAAAGAAAAATAAAACTAAAAAAAAATGATAGATTGAAGGCTTTGATGTTCTCTTCTCTTAGGTTCTCCTCTATTTTTTTTTCTTTGTTCTCTTTTATTTTTTGTTGTAAATGTCTCTCTTTGTGACTTTCTAGTGTCTACTCTAAACCCTAAAAAGTTCTTTTTCTATCTTCATCAGAAGTATAACTCTCTTTTTATCCTTATTTCTTATTTTAAGAGTCTACAACCTCGAGTCGTGGCATTGGCTTCTAGCATCGCGACCTTTTCACTGTTTCAAAATACTGCACCAAATTAATGTAGTAGTGTTACTGTTCAAAATCACTATAATAGTGGCACGACTTTGGAGAATTGGAGGGGGATGTTGGTTGTTCCATCCTGAGCCTTTTCTTTTTGTTTGGAGCCGCGGCCTTAGAATTTATGTTTTCAACATCCTTTCCATGGATCCAAAGATTGTTTTTCGCTTTAAAACATATTATTCCATAAATTTGTTTGTTCCTACACAAATATAAAATAAAATGAATAAAAACAGACTAAAAAAAGTAAATAAATAAAGGGATAAAATAAAAACAAATATGAAGAATAAAAATATAGTAAAATCATATAAAAATGACATACTTCAAGTAACAATTGAGAAATAATCCATAATTAAAAGAAAAAGAAAGTTTTATATTAATATAACTAAGTAATATTATAGGATGAAAGGGATATAAAATTATAAGTTTCGTTTGCTTCTGAGTACAAAAATTGAAAATAGTAGAATATTACAATGCGGTGATAGAAATAGAAGAAGAATAACAGCTGCAAAAACAGAGATAGATGCCCATGGGGTGTTGTAATATTTTTGCTTCAAGAGTGCCTTCCGTGGTATCTACAATAAGTATGCAGATTTTCAACAGGACCAGTTTCTTTGACAAGGTTTATAAAAACAGTTGACGAATATTCCTTTAGTATTTCCAAGCCTAATATTTCCATTCTTAATTGACATGGCGTATAGTGATACAGAGATCGAAAATCAATCAAATCTCATAAATCAGAAATTTAACTTAAACTTGAATAAAAAGTTTGATGGCTTATTAAAAAGTTCATTGAAAATTCATCATTCTTTGTGTTAGAGATTTATAACCCTTTTATATGAAATCCTAAATTTAAAATAGCTCTAATTAATTAATCTAATTGGGCCAAACTAAAGCTTATGGGATAAAATAAAAGCTAAAAAATGCAAAAGAAACAAGTTTGTTTCATCCTACGACTTGCTTGTTGTTTGAGAGAATATCATCATATATATTTCGAAAACATATTAAAACGTAGAAAAGAATATTATACGACGAACAAGCATCCATCTGCAAAAAATTTAAAAAAATATGAAAAAGAAGAATTAAAAAAAAAGGAGGGGTGCAATAGACTTCCCAAAGAGGTCATCCGTCTTTCCAGGGCCACACCCTGTTGTTCGTTTTCAAAGGTACGAGTTCCAGTATTCCAGTGCCGCAGCGCTGGCTTCTTTAGGCCGAGGTGCTGTTTTGAGGTTCTGATGCCTCGTCATGAATGAGGAATTCTGCATCTTTTGGTGAGTTCATGAGGTACAAAAATACCTGGTATTACCACCCATATTTATAAAAAAAAACTACAATATCGTGGTAGAAACGCCTTGTGTCATCGTATCGTCATATACCGTAAGAAATGAAATTTCCAGAATCGCTTTATTGAACGTGATGTCAAGTAGAGTTTTGCTTGACCCCAACTTGAATTTGACTCCAGCTTGGTGAAGTTCCATCGAAGTGGGTGTGTTCTGAGCTTTGAATTCAGTATTGGTAGGCTACTGGGATGACTGAAGACAGAATCTCAGCAAATCAAGAAAATGTTCAGCTTCTCAAAAGTGGATTTCTAACAAATTGTCCTCTATTAGGAGAGATGCAATTCCTCTTTTCCAGAACCAACGGGTAATTGTGATCAAGGAAATTCCCTCGTAATATTCACCATATGCTGTAATCTGACTTTCCAGCAGCCACAAGTCACATCATATTTGGTTAACCGTCCCGGTTTTCTAAATATACGATCATCATTAGTTATAAAATTACGTTTACAACGTCTAAGAAAGAACACAATGAGAAAGACAGCATCCACTAATGTCATTGTCACTAAATCATCTCTTGCAAGTCTGATGAGCGCAAATTCGCTTTATGAATGAAAGAAAATCCTCAATGCTCACCTTAGTTCGTAGAAGAAAGTGTTGCAGGTATCTAATTTTATTCTCTTCCATAGCTTTAAGCTCTTCCTTTCATGAAGAAGCGGGCCAAATGAAACTATCTGCGGAGCGTAATTACTTAGATTTAGACACCGTATGGGCAGATGAACTCTCTAGATTCAATAATCTTGTGACAACGGCTACAGGTTCTCAAACTTCCTTCTCAAAGAATTTGCTAACATCTTGATATAATAAGATGCGTGATCAGCAATCCATGGGCATGAATCTACGTCATTGCAGTTGTTATTCTCCTTTTACTTACCAGCATACAAACAGCTTGTTCTATCATTGCCCTGTAGGTGTTCTACTACTACAATTTTATCTTTTCATCAAGATTTCGTTTTGGCTATTGTCAGTGTTTTTATTTTCTTTACAATATAATATTTATGAGTTATGACTTTCAAATCTTTACATGGCATTTACATTTTCCCCCCGGCTTAATTATATATCATATGTCTAAATGTCAACCAAAGGAAAATAGCAAAATTTCCAGGAGATCCTTCCTATAACATGGAAACGATCCAAATGGCGACCTAAGAGAAATTTGCATACTCACTGTTGTGAGATAAAGAGCCCGAAGGCTTATAACACTACGCTTGTCAAATTATTCATGTATAAGTTGCCCGGTGTTGTTATATATCATATATTATTATAAGAGTTTATAAAAATAATTGCTTTAATGTAGGAGATATGACAAGAATTAAATTAATAAACTTGTCATAATTAGATATGTTTAGTTAAATTTTTGTATAAAAAAAAATACTTTTAAACTTATGAAATCATTACTTTGATAACACATAAAATTTCTATAGGATAAATGGAGAGAAAAAAGAAAGATATTAAAGAAAAGAATAAGTCGTAAGAATAATAGATAAATGGTTGTCCTACATTTAACGTTTATTATATTCATTAGATGAAATTTTTTTATTTTGTTTTCTTATTTCGTAAGATTAATAAAATATTATATACAATATATTAAAAAATATATTTTATTATAATCTTAACGTCATAAAAGTTGATATTAGATTAAAATCTAATGATTTTTTTATTTTTTTATGTAAAAATTAGTATTATTTTTTACAGTTATTTAATTTTTTGATATTTATTTTTACGATAATTATTATGATATACAATCATATTTTAATTATATGAAAAGTGAAAAGAGTTTTACTTGCAACATATTTTTTGGTTCTTTCCAACAAGAATACATATTATGAAAATTTATTGCAGTGATCCTATGTAACTAAAAAGGGCCATATCATTTTACTAATTAAAATATATATATATATATATATATATATGTATATATATATATAATTTTTTCTTCTTTGATGAAAATAGCGTTTTAAAAAAATAATAAATTTTTGGGCATGAAAATAAAGGATTAACCTACATTTTAATGGTTATGTCATAATGAGAAGTTACCTCGCCCAAACAGTGAAAGAGACGGAATTACTCGCTCAGAATGGAACTATTGGGTTCGGGAATGCTGAAAGATTGTCAACTGTTTTTAGAGGCCTTAACAAAGACTGCTTTGGGGGTACTGATTTCCAATATTATGGCCTTGTTAAGGATCTACGGATCTATTGCGATTACCATTTGCTCAAGTGGAAGGCAACCTTGAGGCAAGATTATTTCAGGAATCCATAGGTGTCATCTCCGTCATTGCAGCAGTTATTCTCCTTGTACTTACCAGCATACAAACAGCTTGTTCTATCATCAACCTGTAGGTTCTACTATTTCAATTTTATCTGGATTTCGTTTGTGTATTGTCAGCGAGTTTATTTTCTTTATTATAATATTTATGAGTTATGACTTTCAAACCTTTCCGTGGCATTTACATCCCCTCCGACCCGCACATCCTGGGGATCAAATGGATAAATCTACTGCTGAAATGTTATCGCTTAAAATTATGAAATGAACAAATACAGTAGCTTGAACACAAATATACAACTGCAAAGCCACCTTTACCGGTGGAGTTCTATACAAACAAAGGATGCCCCATTATTTATATCCCTTCACATTTATCTTTAGATATTCATAGAAAGCAAAGGACAAATTAGCACCCGCATAATAAGGGATTGATTCCTGGACTTCTCGGAATTGTTGTAATAACAATTGAGGTAATATTTGTTTATTTATTTAATAAAATTTGACATATCTAAATTAATTAAAAATTTTAAAAGTGTAATGAAGTTAGATACCTCAAGTTATAAACAATGTTTTCAGATTTATTAAAAAAATTTAGAAAATTTCCACTAATAAATCGAAAACTCATTATTATTATTTTTAATTAAAAAATAATAAAAGGATAGCATTATTTTATACTAATTTTACCCTTCAAATTTGTTTAGAGTGCAAATAAAAATAATAATAAAAAATACAAGTAATATTTTATTATTCAATAAATAAATAAAATAGAATAAATAGTCATAAGTAGATATTTGAAAATATCGGACCAAGTAAAACGCAATGCATTTGAGAGGTGTAGTCCTATACAATTATAATATATATATATTGGGGTATGGTATGCCACTATACATAATCAATTACAGACATTCTCAATCATCCACCAATTAAGGGTGGTGGAAACCACCAATGAGAAGAGGCGTGCCATTATACATAATCAATCATAAAATTTTTTATAATTAAATATATTTTTGAAGATATATTAATTAAATTTAAATATTTTTACGTAAATTTTTAAATTTTTATAAATTAAGAAAAATCATACCATAAGAATTTTCAAATTTGGGGCATCAGAGTGACTAAAGTAAAATTACTGCAAGCAAGCAAGAAATATTCCATGATTCAAGATAGAAGAAAAGTGTTGATTTGAGTAGAATATAATAAAAGAATTTAAAGAGTAAAAGTTATAATTGCTTGTACTGCATATTAGGATCCACGTTAATAATATGATTAAAGGATTAATATATGAATTTTATCAGTTTGCTTTAATAACAATAATACAACTACACTTATAAAGGATTAATTTTTTTTTAATATAAATAAATATTAACACATAACATAATTAATAAAAAATAATTTAGATTGTATCTTAAATTTTTTAATTTATATTGTAAAATATAAATTTAATTTATAAATTTTATTAAAATAAAGTTTTAACTGTTTTATTATTAATTTATGTCATGTATTATTATTTTGTTAAAAATTAAAAAGAAAAAAGATTAAGAGAAAATAATTTTTAACTTTTTATATTATTACAACATGATAATATGTATCACTAATTAAAATTTTTTATGATTAAATAATATTTATGAAAGATATATGAATTAAAAATTAATATTTTTACATAATTTAGGTTGTGTAAATTTTTTTCAAAAAAAAATCATAGCACAAGGGCCTTTAAATTTTGGAGTCACTAGAAATCAAAGAATATTATATGATTAAGATAAAAGAAAAGTATTATATGAGTGGAATATAAATAAATAATTACTTAATCGACAGCTTATACCGCATATTAGTTCCCACGTGAATAACATGATTAATAATTAATTTATGAATCTTTCTCGATTAGTTATATTAACAATAATAGTACTAGACTTATAAATTAGGATATAAATTTTATATTTTAATTAATTGGTATGATCAATTAATTAATAAATTATTATTATTATATATATGTTAAATAATTTTTAATTTATTATATTATTACGATGTAATAATATACATCACTAAATAAATTCTACACAATTTAAAATTATTTTATTAATAAATCAAGTGCCCTTTTGTATTTCAATTTTAATGTGTGGCATTGATTACTTATTTTATATAACATGATGCTATTTTTAGGGCAATTCTCAGAAATCAGAATCGATGAAATTTTGAAAAACATGTGTCCCTTATCGATCTTTCTTGAACTAAAATTTGGGAATAATGTAAAGTATGTATATATGCTGATAGAGCAAACATGAAGCCATTGAAGGTCAAGAAATTGAACAAGAGCAACTGGCAGTAAGAGCTTAAAAGGTGAGTCTTATACTTCTATATGACGCCTGTTTTATGCTTTTATCTTTTTGTGATTCAAGGGAGAGTCTGATTTAAGTTTTATATACTTTAAGATAAGGTTCAAGAATATATTTTTAATGGCAATTTATTTCTTTTTCCTTGTGCAAGCTTATATTAAACGAAAGCAGCCATATTCTTTATCGCAGGAGATTCAAAACAAGAGGAACTTTAGGTCCCCAAGAAAGGAGTTAAATACATTCGATCAATTCTTGATGTGTATAAAGAAGAGTTAATTTGTATCACTCCAAAAATATCTTAAACTTAAAGAACGCAGTTGAGGCAGAGGCATTAATTCGATGGATGCAGGCCCTTGATCTGGAAAACGTAAGTATGCAAATTGAATCTTCCATCTCCGTTTCAGTGAATATTAACTATTGCTAAGATAAGCAAATTGAGTCACATTCATTTTTAAACAGGAAGTAATTATTGGGATGGGCAATATACTTTGTCAATCATAAAAGACTTTTATACCTACAAATTTATTTGTTATACAAATATGCAAAAGAATATTTCTTTTCTTTCTTAGAAAATTGAAATAGAAAGAAGTTAGTAGGAAGAGAGTTGATTATTTGCTTTAAAGGCTTAATGCAATAATTTTCCAATTCTTAGACTATGTATTGTATGTTAGGACAAAAATCTTCTCTTAGTTTTTTATATTTTTGCCATCAGAAATCTAGTTACATATAAATATAAAAAATAATGAAGAATTTATATTTTATTTTAACTATTTTTTATTTATTTTTTTAATATTTTAACAAGTTAAAATAGTCAATAATACAAAGGATTAAAACAGAATTTCAATCCTAAATTTTATGCTATAATTTATATTTTATTATATTTGTTTAAACGAATTTATTTTATGCTATAATTTATGTCATTGGTTATATTATTTGTTTTGTATAGATAGATTAACGCAAGTTTTTCTTGTTATCAATCAATATTCTTATATATATATATATTTAGTTTTGAAAGTTGTTTTCTGAATTTAGTATTTACACTAACAATTTTTGTCGCTATATATTGCAGCAGCAAGCAATAACATGGATAACAATGAGCATATGTGGATTGATATCAGGAAAATAGGAAATTCTTTGAGAGATAAGTTTTTGAACTTGTATCCCTTATCACAAGACTGTTGCATCTATAGAGTTCCTCAGCACATTCGCTGTTTAAATCCAAGAGATTACACTCCGCAGATCGTTTCAATTGGCCCGCTTCATCATGGAAAAGAAGAGCTTAAAGCTATGGAAGAGCAAAAAATTAGATACCTACAACACTTTCTTCAACGAACAAAGGTAACTATTGAGGAGTTTCTTTCATGTATAAAGTTTAAGGAAGCGCAATTGCGCAGCTGTTATGCAGAAATCATTAGACTTGCAAGTGATGATTTCGTAACGATAATATTAGTGGATGCTGTCTTTCTCATTGAGTTCCTTCTGAGAGGTTCTGAAAATAATTTGATAACTAATGATGATCGTATATTTGCACACCCGTATACGTCTAGCCAAATATGCTTGGACTTGTGGCTGGTGGAAAATCAGATTCCATTGTTCATTCTCAATGACTTGTTTGATCTAGCCAAATCAGCAGCATATGATAAATGTTACGATCAAATTTCCTTGATCACAATTACCCGTGTTTTCTGGAAAAGAGCTATTTTATCTTTCCCAATAGAGGAGAATTTGTTCGAAGACCAGTTTTCAAATGCTAAACATTTACTGGATTTGCTAACAATCCGTCCTAAGCCATCCCAGTCGACTACCAATACTAAATTCAAAGCTCAAAAGATACCGTCTGCGATGGAGCTTCACCGAGCAGGAGTCAAATTTAGGTCGGGGTCAAGCAAAACTCTACTTGACATCACATTCAATAAAGGGATTCTGGAAATTCCACTTCTTACAGTATACGGTGAAACACAGTGCTTCTACAAAAACATTTTAGTTTTTGAAAATCTGCATTGTGATGTCCGCTTTTTTAATGACTACATTATAATCATGAGTTCCCTCGTGAACTCACCAAAAGATGAAGAATTACTCATTCAGAAAGGAATTATTCGGCCTGCAAATAATGAAGCAAGGTCGACTGTTTTTAGAAAAATTTGCGAAGAAGCTATTGTGCATTCTAATTTCCAATATTCTAGTGTTGTTGAAAATCTGCAGAACTATTGCAGACACCCTCGTCACAGATGGAAGGCAACCTTGAAGCAAAACTATTTCAACAATCCATGGGCATCTATCTCCGTCCTTGCAGCTGTTATTCTCCTCGTACTTACCATCATACAAGCAGTTTGTTCTATCATCGCCTTGTAGGTTCTACTATTTTAATTTTATCTTTTCATTAACATTTCGTTTGCATGTATCTTCAGTATGTTTATTTTCTTCGTAATAATATTTATCACTTTCGACTTTCAAATCTTTGCGTGGCATTTACTTTTTCTGTTTTCCCCCCTGGATTAAATGGATAAATCTACTCCTAAAATGTTATTGCTTAAGAATTATGAAATGATCAAATAACTTTAACACAAATACACAACAGCAAATTGTCTTGTAATATGACAAATGATTTTAATATTTTTTTTAAAAAAAATAATTATATACAAATAAATTTTAAAATAATTTAAAAATAATCATGTTATTTTATATTAACTTTAATTTATAAATTTGTATATAATTCACATTAATTGTTGTCTCAAAAATTACAATTTATTCTATCAAACCACGTTGTTTCGTAATAATATAATTTTGTATTATTACAGAACTTCATTGATCTTTAGTATTTTCATTCAAAAAAAGCTGGTTACTTTCTTTTCTTTCTGTACCTATTATTAGTTGGTGGGTGGTGTCTCATGCATGATTAATTATACATCACATGTCCTAAAGTTAATAGAAGGAAAATGGCAAGATTTTCCTGCAGATCCTCATTATAATATGGAAAAGGTCCAAACAGAGACCTAAGAGATTTGCAATACTCACCTTTTTGAGATAAAAGAGCCGAAAGGCTTATAATATTAGGCTTATAAAATTATTGGTGTATAAGTTGATGTAGTATTGTTATATTATTATTTATCGTTCATTATTGTAAGAGTTGATAAAAATAATCGGATGGATTAATGCAGGTCATATGATAGGAATCAAATAAAAATTTGTCATAATAAAACATAATTAGATAAATTTTTGTATTTAAAAAATATTTTTCAAAAAAATTATGAAATAATTATTTTTATAATACAAAAATTTTTTATAACATTAGCTAAGAGACAAAGAAAGAGACTTGAGGAAAGAAAAAATTGTAGAGACAATAAACAGGTGATTATCTTGAACATTTTCTTTTATTCGCTAGGTAAATTCTTTTGGATTGATAATTTTTTTTCTTATATGAATTTTTCACGTAAAAATTAATTTTTTCTCACATATTTAATTTTATAATATTTTATTTTTGTGCTAATTATTGTGATACACAAGTATATTGTTATTACACCAAGAGTGGAAAAAAAAATTATTTGCTAGTATTTTTATTTGTCCTTTTTAACAAGAATACATCGAACGGAAATATATTGTAGTTATGATATGCAACTAAAAATTTAAAAAATAAAAATTAACATGCAATTTAATTAAATTAATTTCTGAAATCTTTTCTTTTGTGTTCTTTTCTCCCATTATCATTTTACTGTCACTTAACTAAATAGAAATAGAAGGACATTCATATGAAATATTAAAGGAAAAAATAAAAATCATTCATGCACTGTTTATTGTTATATGGGTAATGGAAGAGGTGATACACAAAAGTAATATATGTGGGGGGCTATTCTTCAAGTAGTTAAAAAAATATTAAAATTATAAATCTGAATTAGAGGATATTTTAATAAAATATTGTGTAATTTTATCTCATTTTTGTTTTTTAAAAATATACAATTATGAAAAACACAAATGATGAGACGAAAACCTATATGCACAGACATCAAATATAAATGATTACTTATATTTCTTTTTATTTTAATCGATTATTTTCATGCCCAAAATTTGGTTTTTCTTTTTTCATGAAGTAATATCAGAAAACACTCAATGTGAATGGACCTGTTTTGCAGTATTTCTTTTTAGCAAAAGGGAAGTATTTTCTTCTTGTTCTTCTCCTTTTCTCCTTCTTTTTTAGGGATTTCCATGGGCGGGGGTTTAAGGCTTTTGGGCTGGTTTCAAAGGGTACTACTCTCAGCAGTTTATACATAAAAAGTCCATGGCTAGGCAGTTTATCAAAATGCCGACCTTCCTAACCATGGACTTTTTAACAATTCTTTGAATATAAAATTTTGTAAAATTACTAAAAGATAGAGACATACATGGTGTACTAATATGATTTCTTAGTTTTAACAAAATAGTTAATATCAATAGATGTTAAACAGATCCAAAATTCATTGTGAACCTTCTGCATCAAAATTTGGGGTTACAAAGACCCACTGTATCAGAAGACTTGGACGACTTTTCTTAACAGGTAAAAAAGCCCCAACTCCAACAACAATTAATAACCAAAATATAACCCAAAAAATTGAAAGTTAGGGCTTTCTTATCAGAGCAAACCTACATCTTCAGGTTTTTCCCGTTAATTTAAAACAAAAAAAAAGCATTGTAAATTGTAATTCTTCGTAAGATTGTCACATATCCGTCAGTCATTCCACATTGTAAAAAACCCTGGATTCGTTCCCTGAACCGAATCTCCTGACCAATTTCCATAGCTACCAGAAGGCATGTCGTAATCAACCTTCACCTTGGCAAGTTCCTCCGCCGTAGTTCCGCCGGAAGAATTGGAAGTCATACCAATTCCATTTCCGATATATGCTCCACTGTAACTCCCACCTGAGCTTCCATTGTTGTCAATCAAAGAAGATGAGTTTGATCCCATGTTTACCAAACCGTGAAGCAAAGCTGGATTGCTTTGCAGATAAGTGTTGTAAAAATGAGTGTTCTGGCTTGATTGCTGCAAAAAAATTATTAGAACCTGCAGATTGCTGGTGCAATTGTAGCTGCGTCTGGATATAACTCTGGTGAAACAAAGGATCTTGTGCGTACTGAGAAATATCCTGGTTTTGTAAAGACAGTAATGGCTGTTGTTGTTGTTGTTGCTCAAATGGTGTTTGCAATAGAGGATAAGCTTGTAGCCTGCCGGAACTGCTAGAGCTTCCGTATTGGAAACTTGAACCAAGGGCTATCATTTCTTCCCGTCTTCTCGAAGTTTCAAGAGCTTGAGCTTCCTTCAGGCGCTTCGCTGCACCACCTCCAATTGGAAGACTGTTGCTTTCGAGTATCGCCTTCACATCATATCGACTCATGTCGAAATTAGTCACTGCATTTAGGCCTCTGAACTTTATTGCCGCAATGTCATATGCTTCGGCAGCTTCCTCCTCCGTACCTTAATGGATTATATTACGCATTGTTATTTCAGGTTGTTTGCATGGAGAAAGTTTCAATCATTGCATGGAAAAAGCACAACAAACTTACTGAATGTTCCCAAGTAAAGATCTTTGTTTCCTGCAACTCTCCCAATCCTTGCCTGCCATCTTCCATGCTGGTGATGCCTGCTTGAAGACATTGATATATTAGCGAATAAATGCGAAGATAGAGAGAGGAGATGTATTAGAGTTTGTTTTACCTTGTAACTCCACGATACATGGATGCACCTCTAGAAAAGCCACTACTCTTCCTAGAAATTGATCATCGAATGAAACTTAATACAAATTGCATAAGCTAATTTTAAAGCTTACTTCTTTAGAGTAACTTTGATACTCATAATTTCACCAAGGTAAAGTATTTATCACTTACCTTCTAATTGAGGCCACAAATTCCTGTCTAGTCATGTGCTTCATCTCCTCCAATTCTTTCTCGTAGTTATTGATCTGCAACAATAAGGGAAAAAAATTAGACAATCTACACTCGAGAACGAGCTACTGCATATATATAGTAACAGAAACTCACTGGGAAATTGGTAGTGGTGGAAGTTCCCCAGTACTTGAGCGCAGCTAGATCATAAGCCCTAGCCGCTTTTTCTTCTTTGTCATACCCACCTGCTCAAAAAAATATATACATATATATATATATATATAGTAATAACAAATGCTTTGCGAACGACTTTAGGATAAAAAATGAGGAAAAAGAAAAAGAGTTGGAGGAAAAGACTGTAAATAAAACTTCACTCACCCAAGTATACTGCGAACCAAAATAGACAAGCAAAACAACCATAAAATCAAGAGAAATAGTTAGTATTAATGTATCCAAATTCTACTTAGGTTAAAATTCATAATAAAAACTACCAAGAAAACATATTTGTAAGGCCTTACCTTGTCGTCCTTTCCTTGATTGCCCTTCCCTTCTACAGCTATTATCCCAAAGATGAGCTTCATATCTTCCAGTCCATCTATGTCTATAATTACAGAACATTAAGGAAATTTTCACAATCCAAATTAGACACATAAAGTTGCAGCTCAAAACTCTTGAAAGGAGATCAAATACTACCTTGTTACGCCGCGATATATTGATGTTCTTTGGCCGAAAGTGTCCAGAGTTCTTCTAGGAGCAGCCTCAACGATAGTAGTATTATTTTCACCGCTTGTTTCACAAGTTGAACTTGAGCCTTTGCCGCTACCCATGGATAATGTCAATGCTTGCAGATTGTTAGTATTTTCTTGAAAATCATAGTTACCAGTGGAGGCCGCTACTAGAGTATTTTGCACTGGCACTATGCCGTTGTTTTGGAATAGGTAATCTGCAGAATGATCATTTGCTTGAATTTCGTTGAAAGCCATAAGATCTGACTGATTCTCAGATTTGCTCACACCAAGAAAATCTGCAACCTTTGGAACTTCATTACTTCCATGAGTATTAATCAGATTCCACTCTGTAAATTACATATATATATAAGAAAGGGGAAAAGAGAGAATAAAGAAAATCGAAGAAGATAGATTTTCACCTTGGCTTTCAAATGGGTTGTCTATATTATCACTGACTAACCCCAGATTGAACTGATGGGACTGTGCTGGTATAGTAGTATGAGTAGGAGAAAGTGGAAAGGAAAGCCAGTTGTTTGAATTCATTGAGCCCAAGATATCTTTTGCTAATATCAATCTTTGGATACAACTTTTTCTTATCCCTCAGCAAATCAAGTAACCTTCAGCATGAAACAAAACACAATAAGAATCCATTTGATATAGATAATTCTTCAGATAAACCAAGTGACGATTAGGGTTTGCTATCTCTCTCTCTCTAAATGCCTAGTGCTTGAAGAAGATTTTGCTGTGGGGAAAGTGAGAGAAGAGGGAGGGAGAGGAGAACGTCGAAAGGAGAAGAGAAAAATTTTGAGAAGAAAACAAGGTTTTTAAAACCTCTTATTCTCTCTCTCTCAAAACAAACACACAGCACACAAATTTCCGCCGAGTTGTTCTTCAGCTTACCCCTATTGCAGTGGTGATATTTTAAGTAGTCTGATTATCAACACCATTATCGGATGCTTGAAAACCAAGTCATCATACTATAATAATAATAATAATTTCTTAAAGACATAGACATTACATAATTCTAATACTGTGTATGTGGACACGAGTGGCATAACAAACTGAACTATCCTTTTGAGTCTTTGTACTAAGACAAACCCACAATTCCAAATGGAAAAATCCAGGATCCACCTCTTTAATTTTCTCTCTCTCTCTCACAACCCCACTTGGTTTATTGGAACTCTCATCCTCGTTCTATGCAATATATGACACCTTAAAGCCCAGCATTCCCACACTCTGCAAATCATCTCTTAGTCTAAATATTGACCACTCTACGCAAAGTTATACTTCTCTCTTTCTCTTACTCTTTTCTTAATTATCTACCCACTAAACCTTTTAAGAAAAACCAGGATACTTAAACTAGCTTTTGATCTTCTAAATGGTTTTAACCCATCTCCAGAAACCAAACTTGTAGATCACCTAGTCTGTGCACTGTTTAAGATTTATTATATTATATGTAAGGACATGCAATATTATAAGGTAAAAATCCGACAAATTAAATATTAAAAGTACTGGAGAGAAGAGTAAGAATTACTCTCTTTCAAAATAAATCAAAACGTTGTTGGATTAAAAAACTGTTTTTGTTTTAACTTGATGTATTTAAAATTTAGAAAAAAGGATTAGAGGATTTCATTTGGTTCCCCCAAGTAGAAATCTGTTGACCAGCTAATTGGTTTTCGCACCCGTCAAAAGGTTAAACCAGATTAAAATAATTTTCTTGTGCATGTATTGTCCTCTTCACACACTAGAAGGTTAAATTATATTGGTCTTGTGCAATCCAGATAAGCAAAGTCTAAGAACAATTTAAAGATCTAAACCCTCCATTATTCCTAATGATCTCCTCCCACTCAGAAATTGAAATGGTTAATAACCCAAAAGGCAAAATGTTAGATCAAATATTAAAAGATTAGCTGTACGTGATCAAATATTGAAACAAAATCAGAAACATATTGCCCTAGCTTCTGATATAAGCTTTTTTTTTCTTGTTTTTTTTTCCTTTACTTTTTGACAACAAAAAGTGTGTTTCCTTAATGCATTTCCCATGTGGACATACAGGAAATATCCACATATACGTGAACAAATCTAAGCGTAATGTATCTGTTTGTAAATTATTAATCATAAGGAGATATGGGTCATCATTGGCGGACTGAACTTTTCAGGGATATTGGATTGTGCTTCTGTTTTTGAAGAAGAAACTTAATCCTAAGAATCTGAATGATTTCTGATAGCCCAGAGGAAAATAATAAACAAAAGATTCTGTATATCTCAGAGATAAAATAAATAAAAAATTATAAGGAAATACAGAATCACCTGCCATTTTTTATGACATGGTTACAGCCAAATTCTTGTTTAAGTTCGTTGACTGAAGTGCACCACAATAAGGAAGCAGGAACCCACGTCTCACGCTTTCTTCAACCTTCTGCAAATCAAAAATTAAACTCCCTCTATGCACATATATAAATGAACCCAAAAATTAATTGTTCGGTAGAAGCAAAAGAAGTTTAATAAACTTACTTTCAACTCACAAACAAAGAGGAAATCTCTTTCACTTTCTTTCTATATGTGAGTTTAATATTTTATTTTTCATTGGAAATTATGAACAGAGGGAGATAGGGATTCGCCACCGGCCATATTCCGGTAAGAGAATTTAATCGCGTCGTTTCAGATATGCGGCCGAATTCGGAGGAACGTGACTGACATGTGTGGTCACTCTGGCTTTCAGTCTTATCGTTCTAGAGGTGCAGCCAGGCAGGCCAATTATCCGGTTTGCATGCTTGCACAAAAAAACACAAAATGGAAGCAAGTTTGACCATGCTACCGCCAAATGTCTGTTACTATATTACGATATTACCCATCCCATTAACACCAAATTATGGTTTCATTAGGAAGCAAGTAAAAGATCCTAAAATTCTTAATTTGCATGGAGCATACCAAATTAAGAACATTTAGAAGTTTTCAACTAAAATTTCTGAAATTTCAATTTTAGTTCCCCGATGGTCTTTTGGGTTAAAGCTAATTGATCGTGTCTTGTGATCCCAATAACCAGTCAGGCTCCTTCTTTCATATATTTCTACCAATCACAGTGTTCACTTTCTGTGCAGACTCAAGAATTTTTCTACCTTGTGCTTTGCATCATTTTTATTTGATGCAAACATCAAGTTTGAAATGCCATATTTTCAGACAATAGGCCACCAAAAGACAAAACAAAACTGTGGAATGTACTGATTTTGGATGGCCATGCATGATAAATAATAAAAGTCTGTTCTGTGAAAATATGCATAGTGTATAGCATCATGAACTTGATGGCAGAGAAGAAGGGCATGCTCATAAATAAAACGAAGGAATGAGGGCACAACTGGTCAGATAATAAGCTTATCGCGAGAATCCATATAGAAAATTTTTTAGAGTTTCCAAGAAAAGCTAGGAGGAAACGCCGGGAAAGTGCTCGTGTCGCCTCGAAATGAAGCAAATGAGAAAAGGTAAATTTATTTTCGTGAAACCTTGTTTGTTTTGTAATACATAAAAGCCCTAGTTAGGGTTAGGGTTTAGAGTGGGGTTAATATCAATACGTTATGCATACTGTTTTAAAAGGATGCGCCTGTAAATTATAGTATATAAGTTAACAGCGACAAACATGTAAACCTTGTCTCATTTTGTAATCCGAAGATTGTAGCCTCTCTACTAAACCAAGCACTGACAATAACACAAGCACTAGAAAGATTTTAGCTAGCTATAGAGTATATAGGTCGAACAAGCTTCTTTTTGTTTTATGTATATTAATGGTTAAGTAGACAGTCCATAGGAAGGAATTGTTGCCTTCGAATAATCTAGAAATTAAGAAGGTTTTTAGTTTAAAACAGGATGGAAACTCACACATATGATTTGATTATGATTGTATTTGATCAACTGATCGGATAATTAAATATGTGTTATAATAAAATCGTAATCAAGAAAGCACTGGAACTACATCATTTCTTTTTTCTTACTCAGCTCTTACAATTCAAGATTCATTGGGGTCAAAGCATTACAGATTTTAATTATGTTTTCGAATGCCAATTAAAGCATCATTTACGCTCCATGAAACTTCCAACTCTTTCAAAAGCCAATATGGGTAGCAGTATCCAATGAGACCGTATATAATTTTATACATTCTTATTTTTAATAATTAATTTCAAATTATAGTAATTAAACAGAAGATCGAGTAAAGCAAACGAAAACTAAGAAGTTTTATTTGCATTAGAAGCCTTAATCATAATAATAATCAAATTCGCTTGTTCTGTTGCTGGATTAGCAATTAATTAATTAGTTAATTAACCCCTCAATGTAATTTAAAGGTCAGAGTGTTCCGAAAATGTGATGTAACCACTAATTATCTGTAACAAATTGTAAGTTAGCAAAGATTTCCAATACATTCCCACCGAACACGAGCGTATATGCTCCATTTTTCACTGTCAACAATGAAGATCTACTCCATTCCTAATAATATGCACCCACATTTAAAAAAGAAAATGAAAACCCTAATTAAACTTCTCATATGCAAGAAGAAAAGAGAAAGATGAGAAGTTTCATGTGGACAGCAATTCAAGACTCGACTTGGTACAGATGCAACAATGATTACATAATTAATAAATTTCTTAAAGGAATGAGATCTTGAATTTGAGCTAAGAAAATCAGCACACTAGTAGACAAATGTGTATTGGCAACAACTTCTAAGTCTAGATTATCGACTTAGAATTCTGGTTCTTGATTATCCAAACAACAATGTCGACCACCATGTGGCCTGTTGGTACCACTCTATATAATATTATTCCTTGCTGTTGTACACAATCAAAAATAATTTAATGATAAATTATTCATTCATCAAACAACATATATTATATATATATATATATATATTATAGATGTTAGAGGTTATTTTTGAAATAATCGACACAATTGACTTGTTGGTCTTAAAATTTTAGTTTAAATTAGAGTTTAAATTTTTCACTACTATTTATTTTTTTATTTAATATTAAATTTGATAATAATTATATCTTAAAAATTTGTCTAAACCCTCGAAATTCAGACTGCATCAAATTGAAGAAAAATATAGGTACATCTAACCAAACCCATAAAAATTCAATAGCCCAAAATGAAGCACCACTAATATATGACATTGAATATCAGTAATAAATTAGTTTTAAATAATCAAAAATTCATAGAAAAAAAATAATTATAAAGCATAATATTTGTTAATGAATGTACATAATTAATCAACAACCGCTTGCTAACTCTCAAAAATTCCATGAGAACTTTTCAACTTTTATAACATTTGAAATATAGGACATGTATCTTGTATAATAAGCATATAATTTTAATTAAAACAAATTATAATTAAGGGAATAAGAACAAGGTCATGTGCATGGCATTGTCTTGTTTTATGCAATTGAAGAAGCATAAATTAATAATTAAGCAATTAAAATAACATATGATATTAATTAATAGTTAAGAAAATCCATAATGCATGAGGGATCCTTGGTTGGAGGGAGCATTAAATTAATTAATGTTGTTTTTTTGAAATACAAATTTGACTTTCTTCATTGATTGATTCAACAGGATCTTCGTTCATAGCCCAAGATTTGGATCCCATGGGAAATGTGATGTTATCTCACTTAGTGACCATAATCATATCATTTAGATTAGACCCAAATTAAAAATAATTAATTAATTAAATTAAATTAAATGCAAATATCTAAAAAGATATTTTGTGAACTAATCAAGAGTTTAATGTAAGATAAACATTGTCATAATTAACACTAAGGGACTATAAACTATAAAGAACTCAAGTTTTTTAAATTTGATCACAAACTATATACAAAGAGCAAATTGTGCAATTGACAATTATATGATTAACAATTTTACCAAAAATTATCCAGTTTGGAATGATTTCTTGTGCGAATACACACTAAAATAAGATAGTATAATAAAATATTCTTATTGACAAAACTTTTAATTCAAATTAGATCTGTTAAAATCATTGAACCATGTTGTATAAATCTTCCAATAAAAATTAATAAAATTAGACTAGCTTTTTATTTTATCGTTATATTCTTAATTTAATAGAAATAATTAAACAATCTCATGTCATTTGCTATTGTGACGAAATAGCCTCTCAAATCTTCTAATTATTTTTACAATTTATTAAAAAAATTGATAAAATACTAGTATTATTCTTAAAAATGATTTATTTTTTGCTAAAAGAATTAAACAATACAACAAAAATAGATTTGCGACAAGTAATAATTTTGAGAATTAATTTAATAATTATCCTATTCTAAATTGAACACCCTTTTTACTTGATAATCGTAGTGTAATCTAAGAAGAGAATTAAATTTTATTATTTTGTCAATATATATATATATTATATATCAAATTTCTTGGTCTATTTGAACAAAGTTTGTTGCTTTTGTTGGGGAATCTTTGACTGGCACGTGTAAAATTTGTCAACTCTTGTAACCAAGGAAAGAAAGTTCTTACAAGGGATGTAATCAGCATACAACAGGGGGTTTTTAGTATACAGACAGAGGGCGTTTCTAAAGAACCTTTGGGTTGGATCTTGAGCCCAATCTGGTCCCAATATCGGCCCAGCATTTTCAAATTGGTTAATACAAACTGACCCAATATGAGAATGTTCAGGGAAGTTGCACCTTTCCAGCGCCGGGTCTTCTTGAGGGACAAACTCATCTTTAAATGTACAGGAAAGAAAACTTCCATTTAGGGAAACTATGACGTTTGTTTCTTAATCTACTCTTCTTCAGATCTTTTTTAGGGTTTACTTCTCTGTAACTCTGTTTGTCTTCAAGGTACGTTTTTTTTCTCTCATTTTCATTTTTCATTTGTCTCTTTGATAAAACAAGTATTTTCTTTTTAAGCTGTAATTGAAGAGGAAACCAATTGAAATATTTTCACTTCATATTTTGGTTTTCTGGGTCTGATTGAGATATGGGTTTTCTGTTTCCGTGAGACCCTTTACGGGTTTTTGTTTTCTTTAGTCTTGTGAATTCTGATATGTTATCTTGTCTCAATGCTTAGTGATACATCTTGGAATGTCAATTGTTTTCCTTTGATGATTACTTCTCTGTGTGATTAACATTGGATGGTTTCGTTGGTTTAGATTCGGAAGTTTTTTTAGAGTGTACTATGATACAGTTGAAGAAGAAGCACTTGTAGAGATGGGAAAATAATCTGACTTTGTGTTGTAGATTATGAATAAGACAGGACTTCGCATCGGAGGGTTTATTAGGTTTGTTTTCTCTAAAAGAAAATTGGAATCATATGTTTTAGTTTTGATCATAATGTGTTTTGTATAGCTATGGTTTGATTACAAATAAGATGACAACTGATCAGAAAGCTTGAGTATGAAATCCATTTAAATGGATGAGGAGTGACTTGTAGTAAACAAACTATGATTTTACGACACAATGAAATTCTGACTTGAATACAACTTGGAAATTGGTCAGGTCCATCCCTAGGTCAGAACAATTTAACGTTTGTGCATAATGGGTGTAGTACTTCACCAAATTTATAATGCCACATATTAACTATTGAACTTGCTGAATATTCGTTTTTTACAAAAATTGTCTTATAGATCGTCATGGTTAAAGCATACACACAAGAGCACATTTACAAGCACCCATGGGAGCGCGTGACTTCTGCATCTTGGCGCAAGTTTGCTGACCCTGAGAACAAGCGAACATTGTCCCACATCCTTGAAGTGGACACATTGAACCACAAGCTTGATCCTGACTCTGGGAAGCTTTATACAACTCGTGGACTTACCGTCCATGCCCCAGGACCATGGTTCATTCGCAAAATTGTTGGTCAAGACATCTGTCACTGTGTTGAGTCGACAGTTGTTGATGGCCGATCAAGGTCAATGGAACTCACTACCCGCAATATTAGCCTCCAAAGGTTCATCGAAGTGGAGGAGAAGATCCGATACGAACCGCATCCTGATAATCCAACTGGGTGGACAGTTTGTAGACAGGAGACTAGCATTTGTATTAAGCCATTATCAACGTTGGCATCAATGGCAGAGAAGGTGGAGCAACGATGTGCAGAAAAGTTCATGCAGAATAGTGACAAGGGTAGAGAAGTTATGGAGAGGATCTGTAAGTATCTTGAAGCTGAATCTGGCGGGATTGCTCTCTAAAACTCTCTTCTTGAGTTGTATTTCTGACTTTTATAGTACTCGGCACAAAGTGCTTTTGAGCTCCTTTAGAATAGAATAACTAATAATGTGAGTCTAAAACTAAAAAGGGTTTCACCTTTGAACTCCTTTGAGGAGTATATTAGTTGTTATGAAGTTAAAATGTAATTCAGGGACATCATGCACTTGCTTTTCAGTTCAAGACTGAGTTTTAAAATGTTTTTTTGGATTTTTCTGATGAGTAGGTGGATATCTGTTAGTTATATTGCTGTAATACCATGAGCATGTAGTTTCTATCACTGATTTTGGCTGGCAAGCATTATCTGCTCTGAAAGGCATATTTCGGGAAGTATAAGACCATGAATCAAATAATTTCATTAAGTATCCACACTTTCGTAAGTGATTGTTGCATTATGTAGTTAGTTTATGAAAGTATCTGCTTGGAAGCCTATTAAAATTGGCTGCTTGACTTGTTTCTGTTAGCATATGAGGTGATGTTTAACGTCGCTCCTTCTCAATTAGGTTGCACTCTTCTATCATGTAAGTCCTTTTCCCATGTTATTAGTATTATTTTAAACCTCAGGGTCTCCTTGGTTTTATGACTTATTTTGAATTTGCCAATTGCATTATCATCCAGCAAGACTCTTAATGATTGTATTAGAACCACCATTAAGTTCATCAGGAAATCTTCAGGGTTTGCTGAACTTCTGAACTGGAGATTAGTGTGCAGCATATAGAAACAAGAACTTGCAATTAAACCCTAGAGGATTTAAGGAGAGCAACATGTAGCTCGAAGCTATTGTAATGCTTTTAACCTGTTCTCTCTAGCCAAGAAATCCTGGAACGCATTAGCTGCAACTTCTTTTCCAATTTTTATTCTTACTAGCTACACCGCATAACCAGCATCCAGCCAAAACTAAGTTTGCTACATAACTGGTCATTCAAAAGTGCCCATGCGGGTTACAAAATCTGAAAAAATTCAGAAAACCACTGTTCGCGAATTTTATAACACCAAATGTACAAGTTATTTTTATTTTAATTACAGTTTGCACTTGCTCAATTTTACCCCAAGTTCTGAATGATGCACGAAATATAAACCTGATAAAAATATCACACACTTGATAAAGTCAGTTAAAAACATAATTAAAATTTTACAAGTTAAACACAATAATTGTCAATGGATACTTCCCCGTATCATATGGAAATTGCACAACCATTTTTAACAGAAACTACTTGAGAGAAATGCCATATTGCAAAAGCTAAGCCATGCAATAAGTCCATCAAACCAGGTACTACATATTCAGAGACTCTTTAAACACTCAAGCAAACATACAAGTTTTCGCAAATCACAAGATATAGAAGGATTCTTCTTACTTGCAGAGATGTCCCTACTGTTCATGCTCCACTGCATGATGTATAACAATAATTAAGGACACCTCTCAGGACACACGGCCAAGTCGAAGAAGTCTCACACGATGAAAATGACCATCATTCTTCAATAAATAAAACATCATTTCATAGGGATCTATATTTTATCAAGCTTCTCTGCCTTGATCACAGGGTTTGCTTTAGCTATAGCATCCCTAGCAGCAGTGCGATAATCGAAGGGACAGTTATGCTTGTCTGAATAACGATGTGATGAACAGAATAAGTTACCACAACGACATTTGAATCCTGTTAAACCAACACGCTTCTTGCAACTGCTGCATCGGTTGGGGCCCTCCTTCAGCTTTGCTTCCACATTCTCCCCCAAGCCTGAAGCAGATGATGGCTGTACAGAGAAGTTTTTTGACTCCACAGAACTAACTTGCACATCAACAACAGTGGCAGCAGCAATGGCTCCACTACCGTTGCTGCTTGAAGGTTCATTCACAATGCTTCCAATAGATGATGCAGCAAGCTTAGCTTGCTCCTGTTTCAGCATCATGTCCTTGTAGCATTTGGAGCACATGTTCATAGTAGCCACACTTCCAAAGAAGCCACAGTTGTTGATGCACAAGATTGGGCCTTCAGGAGGAGCTTGGCATCCAGTCTCATCATGGTCCATTTTTCCACCTCTCCTGCACCAATACATTGAAAAATATATTTAAGATCCCATAACAAAACAAAGAATAATAAAACTAAAATATTGATCCCCGCTCCCATTCCATCCCCCAACATTGAACCATAATTGCACACATAAGAAGCCATTCATTCATATGGACAGCCATTCATAACTGTTAATCTTAAGGTGAGCTCAAATGGCTCTTAACAAGCTAGGCCCGGACACCCATAACTTTAGCTAGTTTCAGCTGAACAGTCCCACTGATACATAATGCATAGTCAAGTACAAGCACTTTAACCAAATGTTATAATAATGATTGCATCTCTTCCTCTACAATTCTTTCATCAGGAAAATATTACAGGTTTTTCCATCATTTTAGAAATTAGCCAACCTAAGTGTTCCATAATCCCAGAATGAAAATAACGACTCAACAAATTTGATCTAATTCTGCCCTATGTAAATCAGTTTCTAGATAACCAGTTCAACAAAGTAAACAACCAATAGCATTCTTGATTTCCAAAATTGTTAAAAATGGAGAACCCAAAGACAAAAGCAGCAGCAAACTAAGACCTCATTAGCACAAACAAGCGGGCCTAAAGTTATGCAATAAGGACTAGGGGATTGAGATCTCCTGCAACGGAGAAAATGCAGATACCTCCTGCATTTTCCCAGTGGCTGCCCTTGTCCCAGCCATATTACAGGAGATGCAGCTACTGTAACCCACATGTAAAAGCTACCAGATTCAATGTGACCCAAAAACTTATGCTATGACACAAGTCTTTCTGCTAATTGATAATAAACAGCTTGTAATTTACTTTATAATGAGCCTTTACTTCTAGAGCCAAGATGGCTGATATGCCACTCAATATTGTCAAAGCTTTTACCTAGTTGAATGATGAAACATCTAGAGTTAGCATAAAGCTTAACTGCACATATCATGTGCACCAAGACCTTCCAAAGTTCACTAACAGATACAGACTGAGTTAGGATAGTTCAGTCTAATTCACCCCCTTGGACCAAGAACCAAGCCATCCTGGCATTTCTACAAAAGAGAACTTGAAGACAGACAGTTTACACATGAAGTCTAGCTGCACCTTTAAATATCATATTTAGTTAATCACAAACAATCAACATCCTACTAATGTCAGTTAAAAGAACATCCTACTAACACAAGTTTCGTTTGTTCACTTCTTTTGTGTTTGACACAACTCCATTATTTAATAGTAAAGAGACAACTCACGCTCAACATGAATTTTCAAATGACGAATTACTACATATTATTTTCAACAGTATCAAGAGTTTATAATCTTTTCATGTTTATTTGCTAATGCTGTACACTCTGGATGATCAAGAAATTTAGTTCATGAATCAGTACACAAGCATACATAATAGACAACTGAGTCAACTCTTTAATGAAAAAAAACATGCAACAGACAAACATATATTACAGAATACAATCACAATTTCCTAACGTTTCTCACTCACTTTGCATGTTTTAAAGTATATAATCTTGACATGTTGCATGCCAAAGAGAAAAATCCATCATGAAGAAAATTTTTAATTTTACTCGCACTTCCTAATTATGTCTCAATTAATTGCTATCAAAGCATCATTATGCCAAACAAAACATAGATGGTCATACATACAAAGATAACATTATTATATATCAACTTCAACTTTAAGTACGTTCTCAGCTCTTTCAATCATTTTACACATTTTCGTCATACCTAAAACCTTAAGAAACAATTAAAAACTATCCTTGCTAAATGGGATGACATCTGAATCACATGCTACCAAAACCACCTAACTTTTCATAACCACAACCGCATATTAACAAACAAAAACCTAACTTCTGTCAGCTGATTACAAAATCATACGTATATACTCACTGCAGAACATGATTCATTTCACAAAGAATAGGAACAACCACAACTTTCTCCAAACAAAAAAATTCCCAGCATCACACGGTACAAGGAATGAAATAAAATACCTTTATGATAAAAAAATAAATCAATTGCAAATTATAGAAAACCCAAAAACCCTATGGGAAAAAAGAAAACACAACCAACATATACAAATAGAATCATAAATTAAAACAGAAAAAAAACCCTAACCTGCGAGTCAGAGAAATACTACAGAAATGAATGCCCTGAAGCGATCCCCCAGGCTCAAAACGGCATCCGATGAGCCCTGCTTATCATCAAATAAACCAAAAATTAAACAAAATCAATGAAATAAGAAATCAACATCAAAAATATAAAAATTCGAAATTTTTTAATGAAAAATAATCAATCACAGGATCAGAAACCCCAACCCCGAAATCCTAAGGACCAGATCGCCCGACGAGGGAGAGAGAAAGCAAAAACCGAAGATAACAAAGAGCGAGCGAGAAAGAGAGACGTTTTCGTCTTCCTTTTGGGTCTCTCTCTGATTTTTAAAAGGCAATGTGTCTCTGCCATCGAAGGCTCTTAATTGAAAAGGGATGACGTGGTCGCTTCCCATTGGTTGTCCGTGTTACTTCATGTTTCCTATATTGTCCCCCTGCCAGGTTTTATATGACGATGTAGTAATAATAACATCCGAGTCTCTGAATGCTTAGTTTCTACACAAATAAGTATATTTTGTCTATTAGTAACAAACAGATCCCTAATCACTAGAGATAGCATTTTTCTGCGGGCCCAAAGCCCCGGCCCATTTTCCTAAATGAGCAGGGAACGGGGATGATCTTCCATTCTCAACCCTCGACTCATTACTCGTGTGATCCGTTTTTAACCCTATAAATCCAACACAATTATACTAAAAAATATCATATGAATTGGAGTCCCTGAGAAATTATTATTTATAAAAACGAGTTAAAAATAAAAATTAGTTATGATTGTTACTAATCATTAATAAATAATTTTTTTTATAAAAATATTTACATTTCCCTTTTAAAATGACAAACCACTCTCATAACATTGAACCTTTACGTTACTGTATTAGACTATGTAAATCAACATCAAAAGGTATGTGGTAATGTCAACATGGCGTTTGTGGGGGACTAATATGTTATAAATGTTAAAACATACTCTCTTTCATGTAAAACTAAAACAAATCAGAGATCCAGCTGTTATTAGTTCATCAATTAACTGTTCTAACATCAATTACTAGAATTGTAAAATGACTGGCGGTGAAGAATTTGGAAGAAACAGTCCAATTAATTTCAAGTTGACATTAACTAAAGTTTTCAGATATATATATATATAGCAATACATACAGGTATTGATCATAGCCTGACCCTATTTCCTACACTTCTAAATTGAAATGGGCTACCTAACTTTATGCAATAATTAAATGTTAAATACATTACTGCTTAAACGCAATGAACTCAGAGTCCAAAATCTATAATCCCAAAAACATCCAGAAAACAAATCAGCTTTTTGGTTCTGGCAAATGTCCTGCAACATTCTCAACAGTTGAAATTTCAATTGTCCAAAATAGTAAGAGATTTGCTGTTAAGGAAGATAGCGACATTCCAACCACAGTCTTCACATGGTGGTAATGATTTCCCAGGAATCTGAAAATGGAAGCAAAGTTTATTTGTCTTGCGCTTTGGCATAGCAGTTACAGGGGAATTTTTCTCTGCTTTCTCTCCTTTGCTTTTGCATCAAATCTTCTTGTTCCCTCCCTTTTCGAATTAAATTTTAGTTTTCCCATCTGCTCCAAGAATTTTCCTTGGCAGATCTTTTCTGGGAAAGTTTTTAATGTTGTGTTACTGAAGTAAAATTTATTGCTCTGTGTACTCACAGTTTCTGCATGATTTCTGTTAGTGGTATCTAGCTCATCCTTGTTCATAATTTATTGCAAATCCCTCAGTCTACTGCTTCTATGGAGGTCAAAAATGATGAAATGGTGTCGAAAATGGAAGATTATGAAGTGATGGAGCAGATTGGAAGGGGAGCTTTTGGTGCTACATTTCTTGTTCTTCGTAGAACCAATAACAAGAAGTAAGAAAATTTCTGTCTTTCCTGCTTGTTTTTGATTCATGGTATGAGAAAATCTTGTTTTCTGGGTTAGATTTTATTCTTCATTCTCATCTAATATCCATTTTTGCAATCAATACTTTCATATTTTCATGGTTTTATGCCCTGGAAATTATCATTGCTTTTGTTAATTTTTGTGTAGATATGTAATGAAGAGGATTCGTTTGGCTAAGCAAACACAGAAATCCAAGCAGATTGCAATTCAAGAGGTTACTCTTCTCACTCTTCTCTTATTCCTTTTGATTAATCATATGAAAACTTTAAATCTTTGGCATAAAATTTGCAAGATTACTCATTTCATTCAATTTTTACCCTTGTTCTATACCTTCTGTGAAACTCAAAATTTTTATATATTTGTAACTAATGGGCTACTGCTTAACTTTGAAAACATGACAGTTAAATTACTTGATAAATACGCCCTTTTATTTGGTCGCGAATGTTTTATTAATTATCTGCTCACGTATACTTCACAGAACAACTGTGAATTAAGAGTCACACTATCAATAACATGTATTTCTGAAGCAGATGAATTTGATAGCAAAGCTAAAGAACCCATATATTGTGGAGTACAAGGATGCCTGGGTGGAAAAGGTAGTCATTCTGGCACCATTTTTAGTTAATCCACTTCTTTAATCTGTTTTCTGACACCATTGACAACAAACTGTGTTTTCTTAATGTTGTATATATGCATGATCCTTACTTTTTCTCGGTATGCATTCGTGTTTTCCAGGAATGTTATGTGTGCATTGTGACAAGTTACTGTGAGGGAGGAGACATGCAAGTCCTTCAGTTTCTTTGTTCCCATTGAACCCATATCAGATACTAAAGTTCATCAATTCTGTACTCATCCAAACTGACTTCATCACTTTTCTTCTGACATGCAGGGCTGAGTTCATAAGGAAATTCAAAGGAAAATTGCTTCCAGAAGAGGTAACGAATTCTGAAAGCAGTCATGTTCTAAAAGTATTCACAATTTCATAATGAATTTTCTCTTACTGCACCAGACTCTCTGCAAATGGATGACTCAGCTGTTGCAGGCTGTGGATTACCTCCATTTCAATCGCGTTATTCATAGGGATTTGAAAGTATGTATACTTCTATACACATTTTCTAGAACAAATATCCTAGTCATAATATAATATTAAGACAGCTTTTTTCATCTAATTTCAGTGCTCCAACATATTTCTTACAAAAGAGAATGACATAAGGCTAGGTGAGGAAGGCAATAAACACATTGATATTTTCTTCCAAGATTGAACTTCTGTTTGTTTCTAACTCTGTGAATCTCTCGTTTGATTAACAGGAAACTTCGGATTTGCAAAACTTCTTAACAAAGATGAACTTTCTTCCTCGGTGATGTGTTTTCCTTCTAAAATCTCTTCTTTTTCCTCTAAAGAAACTGTTTATATGAGTTTGTTTTCTCTTGTATATACATCTATGCAGGTTATCGGCACACCAAATTATATGTGTCCAGAGCTTCTTACAGATATACCCTATGGGTACAAGTCTGATATGTGGTGCTTAGGTAATAAAAATATAACATTTTTCAGAGTTTGGCAATCTGGTATAATGATTTTTCCGGGATTGGCATTTCACTCTTCTGTCACAGGTTGCTGTATGTTTGAAATTGCTGCACATCAACCACCTTTCAGAGCTCCTGTAAGTGTTGGTTTGGCGTCAAACTTCCCCATTCTCCATGTTATTTGGCCTACATTACAATTCTTCATTTTTTATCTTTTGAATTGCCGAGGAAAGACAATGATCGATGAAAATTTGATCATACAGGATATGGCAGGACTTATTAGCAAAATAAACAGATCTTTCATCTCTCCCCTCCCAACTGTGTATTCCTCTACACTGTAAGTATAATCCATCTCTCAAATCACAAGAATTAGGGTATCTGGTTTACACAATTGAGTAAATGGAGATTTATGGACTGCAGGAAACGATTGATTAAGAGTATGCTAAGAAAGAACCCGGAACACAGACCAAATGTGAGTTCAAAATATTGGCCAGAATCTCTGTGTTTTCATTTTGAAACGAATAACAAAATGTAAAAAAATTTCATATTCCTGCATTTCAGGCTGCAGAATTGTTGAGGCATCCCCATTTACAACCATATCTCGATCAATCCCACAAGTTAGCTCCTATTTTTCTCTCTGTCAAATCGAAAAACAGCATCAAGGAGGATAAGCCAAAAGGAAATCAGTTTTCTTCCAAGTTTAGCACTGGCAAAGAAACAAGCAGCAAAAAGGCAATGCGCACTGTTCAGGAAAGAAATGCCAATGCATTGGCAGTAAATCTGCCAGCAGATTATGTGAACTCAGAATTCAACTCTGAGCATTCCCCGGTAGTGCAGAAGGAGCTGCAAGTTATTAGAGAAGTTGGTCACAGAAAAGCACCAGAAAGGAAGAAAGCAATAAGTGCTTCCCCTGAAAGCAGAATGACACTTCCATGTGGAAATAATGAAAGAGCAAAAGACAATTACCTGAGACTTGCCAAACAAGCAAGTCAACAAGATAATCAAGAACTAATTGGGGCCTCCAGTGACTCATTGAGTGCAATAACTTTGCTTCGCAGTGATGAGACAACAATGAAATCTAATCCTGAGAGCCAGAAAAGAGCGGAAGCTCTGGAATCACTGCTAGAGATTTCCGCAAATTTGCTTAGACAGGCGAGATTTGATGATCTTGCTGGTGTATTAAGACCATTTAGTGATGAAGCTGTGTCATCAAGAGACACAGCAATCTGGTTGACAAAAAGCTTGATAAATAATATTCAGACAAAGGGCGCAGGAGATTAGCAACAACAGCATTGTAATAATGCAGCTGATCAATTGGAAACGTGAATCGTAAAACAGTTTCTCCATTGTTGAAATTGATCAATGCTTATACATGGTAAAATTGAACCCAAAATGTTATAAAGTCTTCATATATATCGGATTTGTTTTATTATATATGTTTGTTGATCATGATCAACATCTTCCATGGATGTTGGTATTAATTTGTTTTGGATATCAGACAAACTCGGCTCGAGTATTTGCAAGGAGTACAGAAAAGAAATTAAATGCAGAAATTCTCATTCTTATTAAGAGGAAGAAATTAAATGCCTTGTTAACGAGAATTTAAAACTTTATTCAACTGAGAGAAGGGTCAAAACAATTACAAAATAACATGTTTATCCGTGCATGATTAACTTCTCATATCATATTTCCTCCTTCCCCGATAAAAATGTAAAATCAATTACTGCAAGAAAATAGATAGGAATGACAAGAGTGAAGCCCCAGCCAAAGACCCGAAAACGGGCAGGGCAGCCACGGCGCCACTCTCTTGTGCACCACCAGAGCCGGGAGCTGATGCTGGTGCGTATGCCGGTTCTGATGCTGGAGCAGTCGCGTCCCTGGCGGCGAGAGCTGAGCTCATTGATGCAGCAAAGACAACGACGAGGACAACGCAAGCAATCTTCTTCATCTCCATGCTGGTGAGTAATCCGCGAAAGAAAACAGAAAAAGAATGGTGGACGAAAATTTGATTACTCGCAGAAACCAGCCGGAGTTAGATGTACTCTAGCAGCTTATTTATTGGCTTGCAGTCCACAGAAAAAAATGGGAAAGGGAAGGGGGTATTTATAAAGAGGTTTCAGGGCTAAGTTAGTGGATGGGGGGATTGCTTGAGGTTGTTCGTAAATGGCGGAAACAGAAGGGTTTTACGTGTATGGATTCGCATGAGAAGAGGGTGGCAAATTGAATGTGTGTGGTAACGTGGAAGATTAATTTGTTGACGTATTCATGACACATACTAATAATAGAATATCAAGGTCTTTTGACTATGCATGCATGTTACGTAAAAATTAAATAAAAATAAATAAATTGACAGATATTTGTTAGGTGTTATTCATAAACTAAAGCAACATCGTTTCACTCAGAATAAACGACGTCGTCTTCCCAAATATGCATGTTTGTTTGGTTCATCGTTAATAGCCTCTACCTCTCCAAGTCTCCCGCTTCATTTGCCCAATATCTCCGTTCACTACATGCAGCTTGTCCAGCCTAACAAGTAACAACCGGCAGTAGCAAGCGACCAAGCACCAGCAACACTTTCATTGTAGCAAACGCAACCAGCAGCCTCACCTCGCTCGCAAGTCCTCGCTCCATCACGCCTGCACGGTCGCACCCACTTTTCCAACACCAGTCGTCTACCCTGTCTTCTGAGTGATTAAAACGGAGATTTGTAAAAATAATTTTTTTTAAAAAAAAGTCGGGAATTATATTCATATTGTGTTATAATTAAACTTGATTTAAACATAATTTCGAAGTAGCTCCGATGTCTAATCTTTTAGCTAATCAAGAAACCAAAACAAAAAAGGGAAAAGACACTTCTGTCAGTCACCGTTGGATCAAACGGCTAGTTTTGAAATTAAAGCAACCAGACATACCGCAATTATCGTCTTTTAACTTGAGTTGACAGCACAACGGCTCTTAAGCTCAACCCCACCCTCTCTTCTCCGCCACGTGTCTCTCTAACAGTTCCCTCTTTGCGGTTACGTCACTCTGGTCCCCCCAAATCCTGTCGAGAACACCGTATCCTTGCCTCCATACCGTCCGATCAACCGCGCCTTTATATCCAACGCTCAAACGTGGATTAGACAAAAGCAAGAGAGACGCTGCGGGGTGCAATTTGAATTACAGAAAACTGACGCGTCACTTTCTTTGATTTTAATTAACAACAAAAAATTTAAAAATATTTACGAATTCAAGCCTATAAATTGGAGAAGTCTTCTGTGGTCTAAACAATCATTTGAAAAAAGAAAATTAAAAAAATACGAGTCTCCGTCGCAGTTCTCTTGTTCACTCGATTTCTGCTAACTCTTATATATATATATATATTCAGAAATGGCGCAAGTTAGCGTTTGCAGAGCTATGGCTGTGGTTCTCTTCTTTGTGGCGCTTCTCTCAGTGACAGCGGTGGCGGCACAGGATCTGGCGCCGTCGCCGAGTATGGATGCCGGAGCTGCTTTTCCGGTGACTGTCTCCGCTGGTGTTGTTTATTCTTCACTGTTCTTCTCCGTCATTGCTCTACTATTGCAGTAGAAGGCTTTTCTGAGAGATTTGAGATGCTCGGATTTTCTAATTTGATTTTCTGGATTTGTGGTGTCGGTGTGAGAGAGAATGTATTATTTATTTTTAATTTTTATTATTAGTTTTGGCCCTAATCTTTGGTTAGGGTTATGATTTTCTTTTAATCTTCAAATTGATGAATATATGCATGTTATTATATAATATATAAGAAGAGCCGGTGTTATTTATCACTACGTGTTTCGTGCTTAATTTTCTCGTTTATTTTGTTGCAAATATTATTCTATTTTCTAGGCAGCCAAACAAGAGTTTATGTAATAATTTGCAAATAATATATTTGTTTTATAATTTTCTTTGTTAAGGACGGCCGATTGGGCTCACAGAACCACACGATTGGGTAATATCTACATCTATTTGAGCTCGAACCAATACGAATTAGGGTTTGGCTCGGGCCGGGTTCCGACAAGGCCGGATATTTTACATTTTCATACCAAACATAATTTGCTCACTTGCAAAGATGACATGAACGATTTGAAGCCATGGAGAAAATGCTTGGGCACTGACACAAAACACAAAGAGCAGAAGTTAGGTATAAATAAACCCAACAGAAGGAAATGAATTGAAATGGGGGGTGACATAGGCTAGACTGATGATAGAGCTAAGAACTGCTTAGCGTATTGCGTTTCGCCATTACTTGTGCCGCGCCATTAAACCATCTCTTTCTTCCCCTGTACACATTCCTTGTCTAAACTGATGGCTTTATTATTTATTGTATCTTAATTCTGTGGAGTCGACAACTCCCGACCACGTTAGTTCTAGTAATTTTCTTTTTGCTCTAATTTTTTAAAGACTCAAAACCCCCTATAAATATTAACCAATCTGTAATACCCCCAACAGTTTTTTGGTGTTCGAGAGAAAATAGAACAACCCCTGAAAACAAAAATGGATTCTCAGGTTTTAGTAGCGCTTGGCCTCTCTCTCGTGGGTGGATTGAGTACTTCTTTAGGTGAGAATTCAGTAATCTTGTACGGTTGGATGCTCCGAAGTATGTAGTTTGGTTATTATTGATGATTAGGATGTCTCTGCTTAGCGCCAGTTTTTATGTCTGTTACAGTGCTAATTTTTCTGCTTAATTTCATGAATTTAACTTTTTTACGTCTGCTTCTACAATTGCTGAAATTTAAAAATTAAGCTGATTTCTGCTTAATTTCTTGAATTTGACTACGTGTTGATGATTATTTTATTTGTGCGTTCTCACATTTGCTGAGTCTGTATTTTGGCATGAATTCTTGTATTCTGTTTGTTTACATAGATTTCTGTCTAAATTTATTATGGATTATGAATCTTGAAGCTTTTTTGAGTTTTGTTGAACTGTGATGGTTACAATGTGATTATAGAATTGTCCATTTTATTTGTATGGCATTCTGAATTTGGTCTTAAGTTTTATCTATAGTTTGTTTTAATGAAATTTCAATGAAAATGAGAAACTATGTTATATCAAATTTGCTAGGGTCTGATGAGTGTCAAGCTAATAGAAATAGTATAAATTTTCATGAGAATTTTGGGTTCCTCTTTCTTTTTTTTATTTACTTCTATCTGATGGTGAGCAAGGACTAAACGATATATTGTACAACAACCTCTATCAAAATATTGTGCATGGATGAGAAGTAAGTTAACTGTTATGAGTTGTCTACCCATTCTATTAACTTCATTCAGAAACCTCATTATTTCCATGTTTTCTGTATTTCTCAAAATTTCAAATGCACATTATCCAAATGCTTTTCACTTGGTGTCTTAGGGGACTTCAGCATGGAAGATTTGAAACTTAAAAATCATTTTTTGTCTCTTTAGTCGCTCATGTGATAGGATATATTTGTTTGCTAAGCTATTGATTTTAGATGTGTGATTTAAGAAATTGATGCATTGTATTTTGAATCATGTATTGTAAAAAATTGTATTTGGTTCTTGGTCATTGCAGCAGCTTATATTGGTTAGTTATACATAGACAACTAGATGAACAATCCAACTGGAAAACTTTTCATTCCAAGTATCACTTGTGCATTAAGAAACAACTTCATATTTTAAGATCAAAGTTTCAAGTTTGTGCTTTTCAGGTTATTGATTTTAATTTTTTAATCACTATTTTTCGTCTTTTAGGATACTCTAACAACATTACCTACTATTTGTATGTATTAGTGCACACTCTTCATCCTGCTTTTGGCTATTTTTTTCTTCATCTGATGCCATATACCTTTCTATTGAGGTTCAGATACTAGAGAAAACAATATTAAAAAAATATATCACCCACTTAAATGTCATCAAAGAGTGATCCAAATGAGGTGTAGTGGATAATCTAATTCTATGTGCTTGATTCTATATGCTTGATGGTGTTGCAGGTGCACTTTTTGTAATTCTTAATCAAACTCCCAATTTGAAGGTGCTTGGGCTCTTACAGGTGAATATAAACACTCTATTTCTGTGTAAAGCACAGAATTTTCCCTAATTTCAAATGGTCATTTTATATTTAATACCCAAAGAATGCTGGAAAGTTGATGAAAGACTGTGTTGCTGCTGCCTCAAATTTTCTATCACATACACTGACCTTTTCTTTGATTTTAATTTGAATTCCAGTGTGTCCTTTTTTCCTTTTTTGGCTTCTTGCATTAATATTACCTAAACCTCTAGATGGCTTGCTTGCAGGGTTTTGCTGCTGGTCTAATGCTGAGCATATCATTTCTAGATTTGGCTCATAATGCCATAAACTCAATTGGCTTTTTGAAGGCAAACCTTTGGGTCGGCTATACTCTCTGCAGTATTGTTTTTTAATGTTTAACCTTGATTGCACTGGCTTATATGTTGGTTCTGGTAATACGTACTTGTTTCTTGGACATGTAGTTTTTTGGTGGTGTAATATTCTTTGGCATTGTTGCCAATTTCATCCCTGAACCATCACTAGCTCAAGGGTCAGATCAGAAAAGTAAACAGGTTATGAACTTCTTCTCTCCCTATAAATGCTTGTTCTTGATGTACTTCCATATGCAGATTGACTTTTGGAGCCTCTGTATCATGCCCATATATTTAAGCACGCATGTTGCTGGATTTTGACATTGTACTTGACAACAGAAAAACAAGGATGAAGGGGGCAAGGACATTATGAAAAAGCATCGTCGCCAAGTTCTGTTTAGTGGGATTATTACAGCCATTGGTAATTTATCAATATCGTTGAGTTCTTCTAGTCTGAGATTTTTTATCATTTTAAATTTTTGTATACAATCATTTTTAGTAGGTCAGTTGTAAACGGAGATTTACAGTACTAACTGATATAGGCTGGAACTGAAGATTGAACTAATGATACTGCTTACAACTTGTTTAATTGATAGCATTTACATATCAACTTGTTTAATTGATAGCATTTACATAGCAACTTAGTTGGTCAGATTCTTGCAATGAAGCAGTCTAGGGATTGAGTCACCTACCAACCTTAAAGGGGGATTAATTTTTATGTGCCTGGGAGGGATGCAGTGGCAAGTGTGGTGACACTTCAATGTTTTTTGCATAAAATTTCTAGATACTCTTATCAATCAATGGATATGGAAAAACATAAATGCAAATCCAATTTCTGGTATTTGTTGAATTTTGCAAGATAAATGAAGTGCTGATATTGGTTTCAACTGATGAAGGTTTTATCTGTGAGTTTTAGGTATAAGCTTGCACAATTTTCCAGAGGGGATGGCTGTATTTCTCGGATCAATGAAGGTAGGCCTTACTGTTTATATTTTATTATGGATGGCTAGATGATAACATTGCTGGATGGACCTGTGGTCACCATTGTGATGTTTAAGATAACATCTCTCACCCATCTGGGCATCTCAATGTTTTCTACCCACTTTTTGATAGAAATAAAATAAGTGGCTCCATCTTTTTTCTTCTTTTAAAAAAAGGGCTGCCCTTAATACTTATTACTTCATCTGGAACCATTACATCTGCTTTGCCAAGCTTGGCCATTGCTCTTATATCTGTTTAAATACTTATTACTTCCAAGCAGATAGTTGCTTTATTCTTGAGGCACAGCTATTCATACTGAATGTAAAGTGCATGTGTACAAGATTTGGCTAATTATGCATAATGTTGGTTTTCAGATGAGTTTGATTTGATTGACTGCTGATATGATCTGATTTTATATGCAAGTTAAGATATTAAGGTAGTCTAGGAATTTAAGTAATTGATGCAATATCGTTTCAATTGATAAAAAATTCAAGATTGAATATTTCACAAATGATATTTTTTTGGTTTGCTTCATTCTTCTCATGTAGGGCTTTCATGTTGGTATTAATTTGGCTGTAGCCATTGCTTTGCACAATATTCCTGAGGTATGTATTGTGAATTCCTCTAATATAACTATTTTGTTACATGTGTCAGAAAATTTTTTCCCTGTTCTTTTCTTTTTCATTCATTAATTGCTTTGCAAAGTATCCTGTGTATGCTTGAGATTGTTACACATCTATGATACTTCTATTTCAGTTATTTACTCCCAGACTCCTTGGCTGGAAACATTAATGATTTAATGATAAAAGTGAAGCCAAACTGAAATATTGTACATATGGACACAATTTAGTTTATCAATGGGATCACGATTATTACAAATGCATTTAAACAGGAAAGCCTTCTTTATACCCATTCTGTAAACAATATTCAAATCCAACAGTTGCAGTAATGAAGGATAATCATGAATATGCCTTGAGGGAAATGAGCCTGAATCATTTCTTTGGAGTTGGTAATGAAAATTGAACTAGAATGTATGTATGACTACTAGACATAGTTCTTTCTTCGCATTCACTTGTGTTGTTCAGGAACATGGAGTATTTACCTTTTCAGAAGTACTTTTGAATCGCAGATAAGATTCAAATTGAGATGTTATATTATATACCTCAAACTGAGTAAAACATTCTGGGAAAAAAACGTTGGTATTGGGGCCCTGAATCAAAATTAAATAAGATCTCAAAAGGTGTCTGACAGGTTGAGCTGCTTTGTTATGCATGTTTCTATTCCAGGCTATTAAATTTGTGCATTGTTCTATAATTTTAGAAGAAATTTTCTTGTAAATTTGTCTGTTTATCCTATTTCTATGATAGATGCTTCTCTATATTATGGCCTAACTTTTATAAATTCCCAGATTCTTTTATCAAGTTAGTATGTGAATCAGAATGGTCCATGAACGCAACTATCATATTATTAAATAAGAGAATATGTTGTCTTAAATTCTTATATTATGCCATGTTCCCCAAAGTTTCACTTCTTAGTCAACCTTGTAATTCTTTTCCTTCATTGGGTCGTAATTTGATTGCATGTTGTACTAATTCCTCAATACAGTGACCAAACAATTTTAAAAATTAAAAATTATAATAACTTTAAGCTCTATATGATTTTAGAAATGCAAGCAATCTCCCAATGTATAACTGATATTAAGCAATAATACATATCCTTTTATGTTGGGACTTATCCTTGTTTTTCTTATACAGGGTGTTGCTGTTGCTCTTCCTGTTTATTTTGCTACACAGAGGTGAGAATCTCCAAGGCACTATTTAGAACAGCATTTTCAAAGAGTTGCAATATTATGCATTCGACACTTTTTTGGATGTGATTTTTACTCTCCTTAATTTCTGGGTGTGTGTGTTCCCCAATTACTCAGAATTTTAATTCGGTTGGTGTAGCTTGATATTTTTGTGTACTATGTCAATGAATCATTAACTGTTTGATTCATTTACATGTCTCAGCAAGTGGCAAGCATTTAAAATTGCATCACTTTCTGGTTTTGCTGAGCCTCTTGGGGTTGTAATCGTAGGTATGTGTTTTACTCCTTGATACTTAATAGAAGATTGTTTTAGTTTCAATTTGGCTAAATTATCTGCTTTGTATATGATGTTATTTACTGTTTGTATTTATTACTTGTAATGTTTGGTTGGTATGATTTGCATGGGAAATATCCCTCTTAACTCTGATGGCTGTGCTGTTTTAAAATTCAGTGTATATTTGCAAGCAAGGATTTGTTACAGCGAAGTAATTTGAACTAATAATGTATGTTTTTTTTTCTCTTGGACATCAGCCTACCTGTTTCCAAGCAGCTTAAGTCCTGAAATCCTGGAGGGCTTGCTAGGATCAGGTTTGCTTTACTATCAACCTTTTGAAATCACTGGTGAGTAGAAAATTATGACATGGTATCATGACATCTTTCCCTGATGTCCATTTTACATTTGCAGTTGGCGGAGTGATGGCTTTCCTCACCTTGCATGAAATGCTGCCATTGGCCTTTGATTATGCGGGGCAGAAACAAGCTGTAAAAGCTGTGCTCTTCGGGATGGCTTTCATGTCTGCTAGGTAATAGAATTTTTCTGGCAAAGAAACTCTGTTTCGGTGTTACATTGAGCTGCTTCTTTTTTCCCCATTTCTTAGTTGTGGATGAAGCAAGTAACATAATCCTGCAGTTTCATCAGTTTGCATCTATTTCTTCAGTGTATCAGTATTCTTCTTACATGAATCATTTCTTCATTTGCAGCTTATATTTTCTTGAGACCAGCTTACCTGAGGAGATGAGCATGTAGCTGCAATGTACCATTATGTTCGTAAAGTCCGAACTATGATGATTGTTCTACCATTCTGGCCTTTCTTACTAGCATCGAGACCCAAAAAAATAGGTCGATGTGTAGCTATCCCTGAAAAATAGCAGATTTTATGCGCACAACTCAAAATTGTACTCAAATCAAGATTGTAATTTACAAGAAAATGACTCCAAGGATTGTGTTCTTCAATATAAAGTTTCTTTGTTCCTTGCTATTCTTCCTTTGTTTCTCATATGGCATCATCTTAGCTAAATTGTAAGGTCTCTTATAAACCCAACAGAAATTTTGAGATTAAATCCCGCCAAAACTAACATATGAAGACAAGATGGAATCGCCCATTTCCACGGCTTATTGTATCTTTATGATCTACTGGTTCTATACTACAACAGTTTTATGACAGTGGTGAAATTTTGTCCGCTTCATAAAAAGCAAGGTATAAAGAACACATTCCTTCCTGCCTTGCTCAATTTCCTACAAGTTTCTCGTTAACTTCTTGCACAATGTCTGCTAATATTCCACATGCAGTGTCTCAAGGACAAGGGGAGAGCTGTGCCCCAGTGCAAAAGTACATCTGAAAAAGTCAAGGAAAATGTTGAAATAAAGAAACCCAAAGAGAAAGGGAAAACAAAGAGGTATGGACAATAACTTTTTCTTGTGCCTTGCATGCCATTGAATGCAATGTGAGACATTAGCAAGAGTTTTAGGGGAAGTTTACATAATTACTTTTGTAGTTTTGTCTCTGTGTTTTCACTTAAATTAAGCAATTCTTGCTCACCAGAGGAAAGAAATCAACCTACAAATGTGAAAAATTGAGGTTTCCTTGCCTCAAACCATGAGTTATGTTCTTTGCAGTAAATAATATAGAGTGTTTGTAGGTATAGATGCTTTGATTCAAGCATGGAAAGTTGAAAATTTGAAACAAAGTGAGAGGAACCAAAAATCTGATGAAGAGATTCATGGGATTAAAGCTGTGTGTCTACTCCTATCTTTCCTTAGTGCAGAAAAAAGTGAGCTTTTGATTAGATTTGTTAAAGTTGAATGATATGAAAGAAAGAGACCTTTACTTAAAGACAAAAGAGAAAGCAAAGTTGGTTTTGTTTCATCAACCAAAGAAAAACATCGCCTCTTTCAAATGGCTTTATTAAAAAAATAACAGCATAACTCCGCCTACTTAGATTAACACACTGATTCACTATACATATATACTTGAAACCTAACTGGGTCAAGATTAGTTTTGCCTTTTGTTCCCTTTCCTTTGCCTATAGGGATCTAATCTCTCGAACAAATGGAAGTTACTTGGTGTCTATAGACATCAATTGTATTGAATTACAAGCTATGATACATAATTAAATTAATTGGGAGAGGATTGCATCATGATATTCTTAGTGATGATTTGAGCAAAGGAAACAAAGGTGGTGGTTGCCTTTAGCATTTTACAGAAAGGGAGAAACATATTTGTCTGTGGCTTAAGACTAAAGATAGCTGTGGAGTAATTAATTAAAATTTTTAAAATTTAAATTTAATATTAAGTTGCATAAAAATTATCTTTTAAAATTCATGTAAATGACGTGATATTTTTCAGAGAAATACACAGAAGTTATTAGTAAAACCTACAAACCCTAGTTTGATTTTGAATGGCAGTGGTTGAAACCACACAAGGAGAAGATCCATTATGTGTATTAGTTAGTTGCCAGCTTCCAAAATTCATTACAATAATTAAAAAAATAAAGATGAGCATCAACATGAATTAGTGGAACATGTGAATGAAAATTACACAAAGCAAAAGAATCACAGATGAGACAATAACATCCAGATCCAATTTTTTTCATATTTTTACAAATCATCACATAATTTTCCTATATATAACAAATAAATCCCTAACTCTTATTAAAAGAAATCAAATATTCTTTAGTGGTAAATTGTATACTGTAATATTAAGATAGTTAAAATTAATTATATAAATGTAATTTTAGTATTTTGTAGGTATGGTATGTTTGCGACTTTAAAAATTAAGTTAAAAAAAGTATTTGATAAAATTAATTTTTAATGGGAGACATTCAATTTTTTTTATTAATATTTGATACTCAACACTTTCATTATATATCAATCTCAACTTTCAAGTTATTGCATTTTAATACTAAATAAAGTCTTATTATATATATGTATATATGTGGACTTATTTGTTATAGATATATACAATGTGGATAGATTTTATAAAATTATAAAAAGATAAGGACCTAAATGTTATTAAGCCATTACATAATTGCATTGATGACATTTTTTGCCGTGCACTGTGTGTTATTACAAATAACTATCAAAGACTGCCCAATTACTTGCCTCCGTATAAAGTCGTCCTGTCTGGGAACTCAGATGAAGAGAAGAAAGGCTGATCTGATAATACTTCTGAAGAGAGGACATGAAATAATGGGGAGCCCTCATTAGCTTCGGCTGGCTATGGTCGGGCTGTTGCTGAAGCAAACCTGACACTAAATACTCTGAGTGAATTGTAGCTTGAAATGACATTTCAATGGAACTCTTTCCCTCTTTTACACTATCTCTGTTTCACTCGTCACAGCAATTCTTCCAGTAAAGCTGCCGCCAAGATCCATTCCTTTCCGAACTTTACATTAAGTAGCAAGGATCTAAATGTTATTATCATATTTGTTAATTAACTCTCGGAAAGAGAAAGAGAGGTCAGGCAAATCATTTGATTTGAATTTATGATTCTGTAAAACATAGTATATGTGTGTCCATCACTGGCAAACACACTCTAGTCTCTACCACACAAAACGAAAGGAGGAAAGGGCATGGCATCAAATGCTGCGCGGAAGAAGGCAAAAGCCGAAGCATTAAATTTACAGGCTGCAAAAAGCTTTCCATCACTCAAAACTGAAAATTGAAAATGCCCCCAAATCATACTTATTCTCTTTATCCATCCAGAGGGATGAGCCCTACCCTACCTCCTAGCTAGTGGCTACTAAACTAATAACATACCCTACAGTCCATTAAAATTCAACACACAATACCATAACCATGGCAAGAAAAAGGAATTGACAACACCCACATGCATAATAAATGTCCTTGCATTTACTATATGGATGTGAGGATCCTCTCTAATTCACGAATAGAAACTGACCCTTCTTCTGTTTCGTTAGAATTGAAGTTTAACTTCTTTCATGTTATTAGCAGCTCCTTCTTGTGGTACACCATTTACAGAAGTGATGTAGTAAAAACTGTTGATAAAATATTACTTGGTAATTAATAAACTTGAGGCTTGTAGATTTTCCCATATCTTTTTTTTTACCTAAAATCTTCAGGATCTGAGGTAGAAGGATATGTAAATATAATTTTTGAAAGATAAGGATTATACAGGAGAGAGAGAGAGAGAGAGAATCCATCAACGTAAAATTAGAAGATATGGAGTGTGTAATATTGATCTATCAGGAGTCTGCAATACTGAGAAACATCTAACATACGAAAACGAAAAAAAGAAAGGGAAAGGGAGAGGGATAGACGTAAGAAAGAAACACAATGTGAAATAAGAGAAAATTTAAGAACATAGCTCTCAAAATATTCCTTGTAGTGAATAGGTTTTTACTTTTGGAGCTATGGAAGAGTGAAACCAAAACGTCAGCACAAATGAGAGATACGGGTCACTTAAGTCTGAAGAGTGCTGCCAATTTTAATCCATGTCACGGGAGGATTCATTGTTGTATTGCTCAATTTCAGATTCATCTTCAAAAGAATCAATGCCACATGAAGCATGTCCGTGTCCAAATGCCTTGATGTGATCTTTAAGAGATCTTTTGTGCTTGAAATCAGAACCACAAGTGCAATACCAAAACTTGCCGCAATTTTTTTCATGGGTTCTCCAATCACCCCTCACAGCAAAAGCCTTGCCACATTTCCCGCACATAAATGGTTTGATTCCATGCTTTCTTTTGTAATGAGTTTGAAGAGTTCTGAAATCTTTGAGAGGTTTTGACCTCGGATGATCAATGTTGTTTCTGCAACCTGGTGCACAGCAGTAACAAGGAAGCCTAAGCATTGCTGTTGGTTGTGTTCCTCGTAGAGATTCTGGCCCTTTTCTATATTGAGATCCATGCCCCCACATATGCATCTACATAAAAATTTTATCAATATTGCCCGTTAGAGGAGACAAAGATAAAGCAAGAAGAGGTAAAAGGAAAAACAAAAGTAGTACAACATTAACAACAGACAGACAGATAGCACCTTAATCAACAGAATTTAGTCACATTTAAGTCCCTTAAAATTAAAAGTTGAAGAAAGAAAAAAAGGAAACAATTGCATCCATTGAAATTAACTAAGTAGGAATGAGACATGCTATACCTGCGGTTCTACATGTCTTTGCACTATGTCAAAATAAGGGTTATAATTGATAGTTATCCATAGGAATAAATTAGTATCATGGAATTTCTGCAGCAGGTATGGATTAAGGGTGTCTGTAAAGAAGAAACAACATCGATGCTTCAGAAGCTAGGGGTATTGTGTGTATGTATATAGCATGAAACTCTGGTTCGAGTCTTCTTTATTTGAAATTTTATTAGCGTTTCCATTATCAATTTGTAGAGCATAATCGGATGAAACCCATAACTTAATCCTATGTATAATTTAATTTAATTTGCATGCATTTTCACGGCATACGAATGGAATAGAAACAGACGTGTGCTGCATATTTATCACAAGGAAATTAAAAGTTCCAAAAAAATAATTGCATCTGTGGAACACATAGATCTATCAAGAAATTATTACAGATAAAGCAAAGCGAAATGTGTTATAGTTTTATCAAATGAGGAAGGTTTGCCTCGAATTGAGTGTTGAGATGAGACTGAAAAAATTTTGTTCTAGGGCTATGATAAAGATCGTCTGAATCCTGCAAGAACTGGGGGTACTTTCATCATGCTTGTCAATATTACAACACAAACTTCAATGAACACAAAAAAAAATAGATTGCTGGCCTGTTTAGTTCAATCACACAAAGAGAGGCACTGAGCTTATGCTCGATGGACCAGGTAGAGTCAATTTTTTTAGTATTTCAAATCCCAAGACCCCAAATCATGCAAAAGGAAAGGAATTTGAATTTATGTGAAATTGTTCGGAGGAAAAATATACACACCCACACACACATATATAAAAGTTTGAAGAAGGGAAAGGAAAGAACGAAATGGTTTGAAAGTCCAATAAAGAAAAAGGGGAAACCCTAAGGACCCATATGCTCCTGGACTATGCTCCTTCCTTCTTCTTCCCATCAGTCCAGATGAGAATAAAAGTGAAAGGTTGAAATCAAGCTAGAAAAGAAGTGCACAAATAAAGGATATGTAGGAATGGGATTTCTCTGCAATGTTAAAAAGGAAAGAAAGCAAAAACAGAAAGGGATAGATGAGTACGGAAATAAATTTTTTTCTCAGATCAAGGGTTCAAAATTACCTGCATGTTGTTGTATCTGTTGAATGTTTTGAAGCAAAGTGGACATGAAAACTGTGTAGGACCAATCAGTATTTGAGCAGGAGTAGGGATCCAATACTGTCCTTTGTTGAGTCTGCAGCTGCTTGTTGAAAAGCCGGAAGCATTAATAGTGGCTTCTTCTTCTTTATCCGAGATCTCTGTGGAGGAAATCCCTGAAATCAAATCCGCAGAACTGGGATTTGGAAGCCCTAAATGAAGAGCAACTGTAACAGAAGTTTCATGATCACTAGCAGAAACAGAAACCAGAGAACTTTCTTCTGTAATACTGTCTTTGTTTTTATCTACTTCCATGGCACTGCATGAATATTCTTGTACTTTTTCATGTCTTGTAGGACTGAAACTGAGGAGGGGAAGAGCTTCTTTGAGAGGAGGAGAAGGAGGCGAAGAAGATTGAAAACAAGTTAAAGAGCTGGTGCTTGTGTTATCATTTGAGTAGATATTGTGGCCAAAAGTTATATAATTATAAGAAGGATTGGAAGAAGAAGAAGAAGAAGGGGAAGAAGAAAAATTTTGAAGAGGGGAAAAGTTGAGCCATCCATTGAAGTAATTCGAGTAGGGATCGGCCATGAATGAAGGAAGGATTGAAGAGAACAGTTGGTTAGATGTGCAAGTTATAATAGAGAAAGAGAGAGAGAGAGAGAGAGAAACAAAAATAAAGGCAACCAAAAGTTTGACAAGGGGAAGAGAGTATAGGTACTGAACAAAATAATCATCATATCAAATTAAAAGAAGTGTAAGATTGAAGGCTTAAAGGAGTAAATGAAATATGATCAAGGAATTGATAAAGCAAACCCCCAATTGAGTAAAAAAGGAGAGACAAGATATCTCTCATGAAGTGTGACCAAACATTAGAGAAAATATGCTAAAGCAAAGGAAGGAGGAGAAAGAAGATAATCTTGGGACTTGAAAGAACAAGTTATAACTCATTGAGTAGTGTGTGTATGTGAAAAAGAGTATGGATAACATATTTGCTTAAGATCAGAATTGTCTGCTTGAATCTTCAGAAGGGGGCAGCGAAAGATAGTATACTGTACAAGCACAACAGACTAAAACAATGTAGATCGACAGGAGCAAAGGCGAAGGAATTGTTTGTTGCGTTTTATCTTATTATTATTTCAACGGTGATAATATATATTGATTTTCCGTTCGTCGGGAAATAAATAGATAGTTACAATCAAACCCAGCAATTGCTTTGGTGGGCGCGCCCTGGTCGGCTTGGTTCACTACCAGCTTCGACTATGTTCCAACAAACCACACACTATTTAACCTCTGTCTCTTTCTCTTGTACGGATGTTACATGAACAACACATCTGTCTGTCGACTTTCCCTCCTTCTCCCTGTGCATGTCTTGTTCCTTGGTTCACCGTTTCCAAACTTCTGATTCTCTGATCACATGGCTTTCTTTTTATTGCTTCTGCAAATTAATGCCGTAAAGTCATAGTTACATACATACATACATACGCATACACACACGCGCGCATGCACATGAAATATTTGCATTGAAATAAAAGGTTATTAAGAGTATTTGGCATTAATTAGTAGTTAATTAAAGTCCATTATTCTAATAATTAATCACTTTATGCAATTCCTATAAAAAAGACAGTATTGTATTTATGATTAGTTGATGATTTTCTTTTACTTTTTGACTCGTCTTTTGACCAACAATTTGGTTAAATTTCTAAGGTTATTCATAATTATAAAAGAAAAAACATATAATTACACACATACTCTCTTCTAACAAACAATTTAATAAACAATGTTACTTGTGTTGTAATAAACGACACTGTCACATAATGATATTATCACGTGTGTTGTCTATTAATCTATCATGTTAGCTTTGTTAACAAAATGTTTCAAGATGTTAATCTATAAGTAGAGATGATGAAAGAAAAGAGACACATATGACAATATTTACTTTCCGGGAAAACTAGTGCATAGAAAATTAAATACAGGGAAAACATGTATCTGCAAACACTGACGTTCATGGCTACATAACCACACCATGTTCTTTCTTTCTTTCTTTCTTGTAATTAATTTATAACAACACAGAGAGCTGCCCAGCCCTGCATTAAGATCACTGATTCCTTTCCATGCCGGAAGAAATATTTGCAACATATTTATACAAATCTCAACTTGCAAGATCATTAATTCAATTTTCATTAGTACTGAACTAGAAAGAAGGCCAAGAGGTATGAACTAAAAGTAAATGTAGTATCTGTATGTAAAACAACCAACAAAATGTCTCCTATGAAATGCTTCATGTCACATTCATATATTTGTCGGGCATCACAATTAATGGGGATTTGGTGGTGTGAAATGCAACTGGCCAGGGTACATACAGAGAGTAAGTAACTTTTAAGCTCTAATAATGTTGGCAATTAGCTCTGTTGTTTGAATCTTTCTTGTCCAATTCTTGCCATGGTATTCCTCAACATTCTCCTCTATTTCCGAAAACAAATATCAATATGGTTGTTAGTGAGTTGTATTTCCCATTTTAGTGGGTCCCTTTGGAATTACTGTATCTTACTCACTCTTGATTCAAGATTGGAATGCTTTTGGAATGGAATGTTTACAATGTTTACCTAGCTAATTCAAGTAATTAAGAACAATGGTAGCTAGCTATATACAATGTTTATCCTCTCTCTGCCTCAGCAAGCAGACCCATTGAAAGATTTTGCTACTCAAACTCTATCCTCATGGAGAATACAAGGAGCATTAATTATATAACACCCACTGAACTTGACACCTTTTATTTCTCAAATCTCATGGTAGATTTGATAGATTGAAGTAATTGTACAAGAGTACTTGATGCAATTTATATTACACCATTCAATCCCATTTAATCCAATCTAGAATAGCCATACGAAGTTAAAAAGAGAAATAGAATCATTAATTGTCAAATACGTATAATACAATAAGATAAAATCATTGGTGAATGGTAAGACAGTAATTATCAAGTAAGAATTAGTGCTTCCCTAGACATGTCCTCGACAGAGTTTTGCTTTTAAAATTAGACTGAAGCACAACAATACCAGACTTGCCCTAAGATTAGTGAGAAAATGATCAGTGCAGAAGATGATGATGGTGGTCCAAGAGCAGAAAGACAGAGCTTATACCTGTCCATTTTCCTCTCTGCCCTTCTTTTGCCAGATCGGTCCTATTATTTCATAGCCAGTCCTTTTAGGACAGAATTGATTTCCTGTCAGACAAGGGTTTTATGCATTGATTCTAGTTGGCCATATTGCATTTATTTTTCTTTCATTCCTTTGATTTGATCTTCTCTCACCACCGCTGAACGGAGTCGATGTGAAACGACCGTCAACGCTTTGGTGATCCATTGTGGATTGGGCCGAGTCTGATGCAAATTATAAGAAAAAAAGATTAATTTTTTATATTAATTAATTGAGGAATTTAAACCTCAAAGTTCATTAAAAAAAATTCTGAAAATAATTTATTTTAATATTAATAATTAATTTTAAAAAAATTATAAAAATAATTAATTTTAATAATTTTATCTTTACAAATAATTTATATTAATAATTCTACTCTTAAAAAGTACTACTTTCAATTTTTGACAACAATAAAAATATAAAAAAAATTAATTTTTTTATTATTCCAAACAAATTAATAACACACATTTACAAGTAAAAATATTTCAAATATTTTTAAAAAATATTAAATATTTTTTAAAAATTATTCATCAGTATTTTTAAATTTTAAAAATTAATGTTAAATATTATTAACTTTTTTCGTATGAAGGTTACTTCTGCCTTTTCCTTTAGTAATAATATATGTTAATTTTCTATTTATTGATAAAATGAGTTACTTTTCATAGGCATGTGCCACCGCTTGGTAAGCTTAATCAGAAAACGTAGACAAAATAAATTCCCTTCTTCTTAATTTGACACCGCGAGAGCACGGCAACCTCTTGGCAACGATTCGCCCGACGGACCCGACAATCTGGTACCAATCTATAATCTCTTTACGGACGCGCTGAATCTGTAAGTCCCCGAATACGTTACCGTTTCAGTCATCAAAAATATTAATGCTGGACTACAAGCTATTTGTGTTCGATTGAATCCGTTGAGGATTTTAGGGTTATGGTTTTTGGAATTGGAGCAAATCTGCCTTTTTAGAACAAATTTGAGAGATTCTTTGATTCGGTTATCAGGTTGAATGTATATGTGGAGTTTCTTTCTTTCAATTGATTGCTAAATTGAACAATTGTTGCCCATAAATAAAGAAATGAACATTAAAACGGAGGAAAGCCTTTTTTTTTAAATTTGAAGAACGAATATGGTATTGAGAACCAAATCTCGCTTTATCGGTGGTCGTTAGATGAAGTTTAATTATCCTAATTACTTTAGCTGTAATTGAAACATTAGGAGGGTAGATGTTATTTTCACCTCAAAAATAGATAGGCAATATTGCATTTGTTGTAGTCCGGATTGAAAATAACTATCCATTGGAGAATTATAAAGCAGCTATGAGGAACTTGATTGAAAAATTAACCTGCATGCTGGTAGTTTATTCTCACTTGGTCAAGTTTATAGAAAGAGAATTGTGCTTATGTCATTCATTGAAAGAGAATTGTGCTCATGTCCTTCATTGATCAAATTTTGAATATATGTTGGTAGTTTTGACCTCTTAGTTTAAGATGATATGATTTGAGTGGTGAATAGTGAATGGCTCTGCCAAAGTAATCATTAGATTTTATTCAAAGGTTCCAGTGGTGCTACCCCTCTAAATATTAGAGTTGCTAAGCTGAACTCCACTTTTCAATTGAACTATGCTGTACATAAAATGAAACCCAATAGAAAACAAGCAAATAATAAATAAAAAAGACAATTTGACATTATAAACTTAAGTTGGAATTCGCCTAGGGTGCCTCACTTTGCTCTCATTTTACGTATCATTGTTGTATTTGTGTGCATCCATAATTCTTATACTTCATTCTTAAACTTATACTGTTTGTGTCTTCTCCTTTTTTCCCAAGTATATGATGTTAGAATTCATTAGTCCTTTTGGATTTTGGACTTGCCTATATCTTTTTGTAGACCTTGTCTCTTCCCATGCTCCATAAGCACACACTATATACATGGCCTCATTTCTATAGTCCATCAATGAAGTTACTGGTTCTCCTATTATAGGGTCATAACTTTGTGACCTTCTACTCTTTGCAAAATTGCTTTTTCATGCCAACTAACCATGTGTTGTGTATTTATTATTGTTAGTTAAGGCATTTTTAGTGGAAGACACAAAATGTCAAAATCTTGTAAGGGCCTTGCCATGGAACTGGTTAAGTGCCTCAGCGAATCTGACTGTGTTAAGGTCACGTCTCATCTTTACTCATTTTGTTTTTTGTTTTGATAGGGGGTTTATGCCAATATCTATTCAAGAAGATGTTTTATTGGTTAATTCACTATATGATAACATTTGTTGCCTTTTTATACAATATTGTACTTATAGGTGGAGAAGCGATCTTTTAGGGATTGTGCACGAGAGAAGAGCCCATGTATACCAAGTGAATGTGCGGGACTTAGGGAAACTTATTTCAATTGCAAGAGAGGACAGGCATGTTCCCTTTTCTCTTCTTCTCGTCCCCAGAATTTTTTTTAAAATCTCTATAAGCTTGCGGTACTTATTTCTCTTTTCTTTTTATATACATTTTGGTTCTGCCATTTATCGTCAGTCATTGGTCAAAGTAGGGTAACTTCTATAGTATCCTCCTTCAAGGGCATGTGATTGGTGTTGTAGTCTCTCAATAGGTTGTTGAATGCTTTTTCAATAGATGTGATGCATTTCAGATTTCATATCACTTATTTTAGAGCTTTAATAATATTTCTGAGACCTCACATGTTAGTTTTGCTTTTGGGTCAAATGGTTAATATACATGGCGCGGAGCCAGTTTGCCAAAGTGTTATTGTGTTTAATTTCTCTTATATAATTTGTGTTTGTGGCTGTTTTGTTCAATCTCCACATTTTGTATGAGGTTCAGTTTATATTTGTGTGTCTATGTGTTCACAATTATAGTATGGAATTATGAAATTGAACTTGTTTATTATAAGGGGACTAAAGTGAGGGACTTCGTTTCTTCTCTTTAATCCAGCCAGTGTTTTTGGGAGCCTATCACCATCTAGGGCCAGGCTGTAAGCATGTATTATCACTTTAACAGGGCATATTTCATGGACTGGGAAAACTTAACGGCCGCCTCAAAACTGCATAAATCTTGTCCAAAGAAAATGTTAGGAATGCACTCTTACACTTGGAATTCAATGTGCAGATTTATTCTTGAATATTTCATCCATTCTTACAGAACACCATCTATGTTGAATATTGAATATTAGTTATTAGAGGGTATTGCAGAACATAACAATAAAATACTTTTTGTAGTCTTGAAGTCAACAAGATTTAGTTTCTATGAACTTGCCCCCTTTTGGTTGGTCAGGTTGACATGAGAGCTAGGATCCGTGGAAACAAGGGATACTAAGAGCGGCTAAGGGATTAAGCTACCTAACAATGAAGACGTAGAAATGGTTGGCATTATTCTCTCAGACAATTGACGAACACTCATTGAAAGATGATTGGAAGAGGAAAGGTATAAAAAATTTGAAAGAAGATTACGCTCTTCTGCTATGAGCCTATGGTAGGACGAGACATCTGTTCTTTCTTTAGTTTAACATATATCTTGCTGTGTGTTTATGAGCTTGGCAACCAGAACAGTCCCGGGTGTACTCCGTTTTGCTTGGATGAACTGAACTCCCTACTGAAGTTTTTTTAGGCTTTGTAAAAGGAAAACGAATGTTTGTTCGGATTTCAAAAAGTAACAAATGAATTCAATAAGTGTAGTATTGAATGTGTTTGACATATTCGACACAAATTTTGTCTGTGAATTGCGTGAAAGTGGAAATAGGAGAAAATAAACAACTATTTATAAGTCCAGCACTAAAGCTTCACAAACTTCTCCTAGTGATTTACTAATGAAATTATTTATTACTTGTAGTGCTCTTGGTTTTAATTCTTAGAATAGTTTATGAAAATGTGAAAAGATCCATGTCTGTTTGTTCAGCTGCTGTGCTTATTTGGACAACTTAGAATTTGCCTTTTTCATTTACTCACATCATTTATTGTGAAAGCAAGAATTGTCACGGCATGTTTGTGCTTATGGTGTCATGTGTTTATGGATGTACATAACTCATTTCATTTACTTGCATCATTCAATGGGAAAGCAAGAATTGGAACTTCATATTTGTGCTTATGGTGCATTTGTTTATGGATGTCCATAACTCATTTCCTCGTAAGGCCTAATGATCTCATTGTCAAGAATCATATTATTCTTCATGGCATCATCACGTGAGGCAGAAGCTCAAGTTTGATGCAATAAAATGATGTCAATAAAATTTGAATTCTTTTAATAAAGTAGGGTGTTTAATGACCTGTTACTTGGAAAAGAGTTAAGAAAACAGGAATTGCTATGAAACAAGATGGGTTATTGACATAGGCTTGTTAGACTAGCAATGTGACAACATTAAAATCTTGTTGTATAGTATATAGTGGTGAAACCTAAGAAAACATATTTGAAATAAGTAAGATGGGAACTATAAAAACGCAGACTATTAGTATTTTTAGTTGACTCAACAAGCTCTATCTAGTTTAGCACTTCACAACATACAGGGTAAGACCAATTTTGGGACTAAGAGATTAAAATGATTACTTTAAGAGAAAGTATTATGCAATGTATTTTAAATTTTATCTTACTATCTTGATTAATGTCATAATTTGTTTATTTTAAAGTGAATCCGTTTGTGATAATATTTTATTGGACTGGTATATGAATAATGTAATGGGTACATTTTTATGTAAGACTTTCTCTTATCGTAGTTGGGACTAATGCATCTTTGATCATGTCAACTACCTTGTCTTTTTAACCTTTAGGGCTAAGCTAGTAGAATGATTGTCCTCATCAAACAAGACATGCTTCTTTTATTTGGCATTAAAAGTAGTGGAAATTAAAGTGTAAAGCATCAAGGAAAAAGGAGAGGTGAAGTTCACCTATTAGCTGGGAATGATGTAGACTATTGCTCTTTGAATCTTTGAACGTGTATATATCATGTTCTATAAGACTAGTGCATGCTATGATTCTGATGTGCCATATTGCAAGTGGGATATTGAATATCATGTTCTATAAGACTGGTGCATGCTATGATTCTGATGTGCCATAGTGTGAGTGGGATATCGGTTGAGATACAAGATTTTTGTACCCCACACACATGCATTGAAGATTAAAAGTGGAGCATGGGTGGAAATGCAAGTATGGCAAATAGCTATCATTGGCTTTAAAGGAAATACAATTTTGCTTGTTTAGAGACGAAGTTTTCTTGGGTTAGTGAGGAAATGATGCACCATATTGTGGCATGACAGTAATAATTAATCAAGTGATTGAACATAATTAATATGACAGTAATAATTGTTGTGCCATGACTGTTTGTAGGATAAATTTGTATAAATAATTTATATTTTTCTATTATTTTCTAAAAAAATAATTATATTATTTACTAAATTTATTATGTATTCTTATTTTACCAATCATGGATACGAATTAATTTTAATATAAGAATTAGTATATTCTAAACATGTTATTTAACAAGATGGTATCATAAATTATATTAAAATTATACTGTTTATGCAGTGAATGTCGCATTATTTAGAGAATAAAAATTTTAATATATACCGCACTACTCAATGATAGTTTTGCCATTTAGTTGGCCACTATAATAGGGATCTATGTGATGCAAATGGCCTTAGTATATCCTAATGTGTATAAATTAAAAAATGCAGGGATCCATATGTTATTAACCCAAACAGTAAACGTAGCTGTTCGGCTTGGAACGCGGGGCCCAGAGCGAACGGGGTTGGAACGGGGGTTGGCACGTAATCGCCAAAATTAAATTAATCAAACGGTGATTAAGGTCAAACAAAGGTGGGAAAACCAAAGAGATCAAGCAGCGACGTTAAAGATTTAAAAATTCAAAAAAATATTAAACTACAAACTGTCAACTGCTGCTATATATGAACCAACCACTAAGGTTTTTGGCGCACTCTGGACTCTTCTCTCTCTCGTCTTCTTCAAACATAACGCGGTCGTCGCTCGCCGACCCTTGGATTTTTCAGAATCCCTAAATTCATTTCTTTTCTCTTTTACGATTTTGGAAACTCTAGTTTTTGGTGCGCAAAACCCTAAGATAATTTTTTTTCCTTCTCCGATTTCGTCACGTGACTTTATCCCTGCCAGCGAATTTATAAAAGGTACGTGCTTGAGATCTATATATCCTGCTGTTTGGTTCTCTAGATTTTTATGATTTTTTTTGAATGTTAAAGTTTCTGGTTTTTGATTTTTTTTGAATTAAGTTTTTTGGTGGATTGTATGTTTGTTAATTAAATTTTTTTGTTATGATTCGATGAATTTAGATCCTTGTAGTTTGATTAACTGGTGATTATAGGGATTTTTTTTTCTTTATGTTTAGTTTCAAATTTTATGACTTGAATAATTCAGTTCACTGCTGTTTTGATCATTCTGTAAATTTATCAAAAGTATTTACCCTTTTTAAAAATTTATTATTGAGTTATGTTTTCCGTTTGAATCTAGCATTAACTAATTATGTGTAAACGACTAAATGTGTTATTAAATGGATTTACCAACAACAAAAAGTTATGCGTGTACTGATAATATTAGTTGGTAAATTCGAGTACAGAGTGATTGACTAACTGGCTTTGCTGCCTTTACATTAAATTTTTGTACTAAAATGTTAATGGTTTGTAATTTATAGTTATGGTTAGTTCTGCATAATGCAAATTAAAAGTTGTAATTTAGTGAATTTGTTTCTTTCCTGTTTATGTGGTGTTTAGGAGAGATGAACTCCGTGAATGAAGAAATGGAAGTTAAAAGGAGCAATGATCTTAAGGAGCCTTTATTACTGCATCCAAATGGTGTTGCGATTGATATCCCACAATTGATCAATAACAAAGGTCAGAAACCTAGGATGGTTAAGTTCAAAATAAGGGAGATTAAATGTGCATCCTGTGCTACATCTATTGAATCTGTGTTGTTGACCCTTAATGGAGTTGAGAGTGCCATTGTGTCACCCCTTGAAGGCCGAGCTGCAATTAAATATGTTTCAGAACTTGTTACTGTAAGTGGTCTTCAGAAACTTGATTTTTATTTTTTCTTTTGGTCTTGGAGTTAGTTTATGCTCACAGAGGAAGTGAGATCATAGTACTGCATTCTTTGTCCTCAATTTCTTCAGCAAGCAAGCGAAACAAAATAAATTTTTTTCTTCTACTTAATGATGCTAATCTGAAAAAAAAGAAAAAGAAAAAAAGGTGTCCAGACCATTATCCAAGCATAAAGGTAGTCAAGTTGATATATTTTCTGAAAGCATTATCAACCTTGTGTACCTTCTAATCTGCTACCACATTGTGGGTCAAAATCATGACATGGTACAAAGATTGTCAAACATATGCACTTGGTTTGCTATTAGTGCATATGTTTGTATCTAGAAAATAAGTTATTGGAAAATGTCAAACATAATTTTTTCCCTATAAACTTTTTTTGCTATTAGGTTGCTGCAGACCTCAATTTAAATAACTTTAAATTTTTTTTATGAAATTGCCTAAATTTTCATTCTCTTAGTCATGTGGTATATACTTGCACTTGTGATTTCACATATATTGGAGTCTGGCTCATTTAATTCTTTTTTTTTGCTGATGGGTGGACAATATGTCTACCTTTTTTCAACTCTCTTTTGATAGCAATAGATGTATGTGTTTCTGTTTCTTTATCACAGAAAAAAGGAGGTAAAATGTTTACTTTCTCTATCTGTACTTGGAAACTGGAATCATTTACAGTTTTATATTATCTTAGGCAAAACAAATAAAGGAAGCCATAGAAGAAGCAGGATTTCCTGTAGATGATTTTCCAGAACAAGACATAGCAGTATGCCGCCTCAGGATTAAAGGAATGATGTGCACCAGCTGCTCTGAGTCTGTAGAACATGCCATTCAGATGGTTGATGGAGTTAAAAAAGCTGTGGTTGGTGTAGCACTAGAAGAAGCAAAGGTTCATTTTGATCCAAGCCTCACTGATACCAACCATATCATCAGAGCAATAGAAGATGCTGGCTTTGGAGCCGATTTGATTAGCTCAGGGAATGATGTGAATAAAGTGCATCTAAAAATTGAAGGGTTGAACTCATTTGTAGATGCTGCATTTATTCAAAGCTTTCTTGAGTCAGCTCAAGGTGTAAGTCATGTTGAAACAGACTTGACAGAAAAGAAGGTGACTGTTAGCTATGACCCGAACCTCACAGGTCCAAGAACTATCATACAGTACATTGAAGGAGCTTCCCATGGTTCCAACATTTACCCTGCAAGCTTATACGTTCCTCCAAGGCAAAGAGAAACAGAGCGGCTGCAAGAAACTCGTATGTACAGGAACCAGTTTTTGATAAGCTGCCTGTTCACAGTTCCTGTTTTTTTATTTTCCATGATACTTCCTATGCTTCCTACTTATGGTAACTGGTTAGAGTACAAGATCCATAATATGCTAACTGTTGGGATTCTTTTAAGATGGATGCTCTGCACGCCAGTGCAATTCATCATAGGCCAAAGGTACTGTGTCTAATTTTCATATAATCTTCTTCTCATTTTTACTGCTATGTGCCAAAAACTGAGCATTTTTATTTCATGGAAGGTTTTTATAGGATTGTTTATGATATTGATCTTGGTTGTATTTTTCAGATTCTATGTGGGATCATATCATGCATTGAGACGAAAATCTGCTAATATGGATGTTCTAGTCGCTCTAGGCACTAATGCTGCTTATTTTTACTCTGTATATGTTGCCATAAAAGCATGGACTTCAGATACATTTGAAGGGCAGGATTTCTTTGAAACTAGTCCCATGTTGATATCCTTTATCCTCTTAGGGAAGTATCTGGAGGTTGTGGCAAAAGGGAAGACATCAGATGCTTTAGCAAAGCTTACAGACCTTGCCCCCAATACTGCTCGTCTTTTGACATTTGACGGTGAGGGAAATGTTATTTTGGAAATAGATATTAACACTCAACTGATACAGAAGAATGATATAATTAAGATTGTTCCGGGAGAAAAAGTTCCAGTTGACGGGGTTGTTATAGATGGTCAAAGCCATGTGAATGAAAGTATGATCACTGGAGAGGCAAGGCCCATTGCTAAAAGAACGGGCGACAAGGTACTGTCTGTTTGGCTTTTATATTTTGATGTATCATGCATTTTAATATGCTAAATGAAAAAATTTTGTTTTTTCTTATATAATCAATAGGTTATTGGTGGGACCATGAATGAGAACGGATGCTTACTGGTTAAGGCCACTCATGTTGGGTCAGAAACTGCACTTTCCCAAATTGTTCAACTTGTGGAAGCTGCTCAGCTTGCTAGAGCACCAGTTCAGAAACTAGCTGATCAAATCTCAAAGTTTTTTGTTCCTATGGTAAGTTTTTTTGGTTTCCTTAAACATTCTGCTGTAAATAAGATGTATCGCTACACTCAATTGTTGTGACCCAAACTGGATTTTATTTACAATAAATAAAAACTTAGCAATGAGTAAATCAATAAATTGAAAAAACTTGTGATATTTTCATTTACTTGCATCAAGAGGAGAGATATTTGAATGCATCAAACACTCTATTGTAACTGAATTCATCCGTCTTTTCTCTCTCTGTCCTTTTCTCTTATTGTAACTATTCTATTCTGCTTTCTGAAAGATTTTTTGAAGTGTTCAAAATCAGGTAAACCGAGTAATATATAAAATTTCTGCAAACTCTTTTGACAGTTGAAAGTGTAGTAACTAAGAAGTGAAAGGAAATTCTAATTTGATTATTGTTTCTCCATGGTTGACTGTGCATGTAGATACCTAACACAGAGTGTGAAATCAATTTGTTGTTCTGTTGAAGGTACCACCCATATTGTTTAATAATCAATTTAGCACATGCTTTGTTTAGCTTGATCTTATTATTGTCACATTCCCTAGATTTTATATAACATGCCCCAAAGCAGATTTATATTATTTTTAGTTTCAAATATGATGAATTCCTCATCCATTAGTTCATTAGAGTGCTATACTTGTGCAACATATTTCAAGGTTCCAATGCCACACCTTTTCTTACTGCCATTTGATTTCTATGGTTAGACAGTAATGGACTGTAACTTTCAATTTCTTTTTCACCACATATCAGGTTGTTGCCGCAGCATTTATAACGTGGCTGGGATGGCTCATCCCTGGAGTGGCTGGGCTTTACCCTAAACATTGGATACCAAATGTCATGGATGAGTTTGAGCTAGCACTGCAGTTTGGTATTTCAGTTTTGGTGATTGCATGCCCTTGTGCTCTTGGACTCGCAACACCTACAGCTGTCATGGTTGCCACAGGGAAGGGTGCTTCACAAGGTGTGCTCATTAAAGGTGGAAATGCTCTTGAAAAAGCACACAAGGTACAGTCATTACCGTTTTGTAAAAAACTACTGCAGATTTACTCAACAAAGTTTTATCTCTATACTAGTTGTACCTGAAACATGCACTCACGCACACAATTCAATGTATGCATGTATGTATAGATATCTTGGTATGCTGTAATTATCACTCCTGCTTTCCTGAAATAGATCTGGCTTTCAATACTTAAATGATGTAGAATATGTGACACGTGATTATGATAAACTGCAAACTTCATCTACAGACTGTTTTTTGGCTTTATGAATCTCCATTAAAATGTAATATCCTCCTTCAAACAAATGGAATTTTATTCTGAATATTTTATACTGGAAAAGAGCTCCTGCATCCACCTTAATTTACAATTTGTTGTATTTTGTTTCGATTAAGGTCCCAAGTTGCAGCTAATGTCATTGCATTATTTGTCATATTTTCTTTTCTTGAAGGTCAAGACGGTTGTCTTTGATAAGACAGGGACTCTGACAGTTGGAAAGCCTGATGTAGTCAGTGCTGTGCTCTTTTCCCACTTTTCAATGGAGGAGTTCTGTGACATGGCTACTGCTGCAGAGGTAAGATATTAATATTTAAGATAACACTCCAGTAAATATGCAACATATTGGGGACCGAACTACAAATTGTTTTCTCTATGTCAGCTGGGATAGATTTGTGGAAAACAATCCCCATGGCGTTTTAACCTGGGACTTGCAAAAAAATTTGAAGTCAAATTGAATTTAGCTTTGATGGGATTGGGCCTGTAGATGAGATAACATTTCCCTTACAAAATGTTTAGGTAAATAGCGAACACCCGATAGCTAAAGCTGTGGTGGAGCATGCAAAGAGGCTGCGCCAGAAACTTGGCTCCCACAATGAACATATCCCTGAAGCTAAGGACTTTGAGGTGCATACTGGAGCTGGGGTCCGTGGAAAAGTTGGCGACAGGATAGTTTTGGTTGGGAACAGAAGGCTCATGCGGGCTTTTGATGTCCCTGTTGGTCCTGAAGTTGGGGAGTATATTTCAAAAAATGAGCAACTAGCCCGGACATGTGTATTAGTTGCCATTGATGGAAAGATTGCAGGAGCTTTTGCTGTAACTGATCCTGTGAAGCCAGAGGCTTCTGTTGTTATATCTTTTCTACGCTCCATGGGCATCTCAAGCATCATGGTGACTGGTGATAACTGGGCTACAGCGACTGCCATAGCAAAGGAGGTTGGAATAGAGAAGGTTTTTGCTGAGACAGATCCTGTGGGAAAAGCTAATAAGATAAAAGAATTACAGGTAAGCTTATTCGACATGGTTACATGGGAGCTGATAATAATACCTTTGTGTCATGTTGTGGTCAGTGAGGAAGTAATAGTAAGATTAGTGTTTAGTTGGAAAATGATTTGCTATGTGAGGAAGCACAAGATGGACAAAACAGTGATAAGAGAATTTCAAGAGGTTTAATATGTTTTTGCTTTTTCAATCCCATCATGCTGTATCAGTTTATGTGAACGAGTTTGTAGATTTCTGATTAGCTGATAACTTTTTTGCATTTAACTTAAAATGGATGCAGTTGAAAGGGATGAGTGTTGCTATGGTGGGAGACGGAATAAACGACTCACCAGCCTTAGCTGCAGCCGATGTTGGCATGGCAATTGGCGCTGGAACAGATGTAGCCATAGAAGCAGCTGATATTGTTCTCATCAAAAGCAACTTGGAAGATGTAATTACAGCCATAGATCTTTCCAGAAAAACCATTTTCCGAATTCGTCTCAACTACGTGTGGGCGCTTGGATATAACATACTTGCCATACCTATTGCTGCCGGAATTCTATACCCCTTCACCAGAATCCGGTTACCACCCTGGCTTGCCGGTGCTTGCATGGCTGCCTCATCCCTTAGTGTGGTTTGCTCTTCTCTTATGTTGCAGTCTTATAAGAAGCCTTTGCATGTTAAATACTCTCAAGGATCAGTTAGTTCACTAGGACAATAACTTGCAACAATCTAGAACTCACCTAGTATTAGCCTCAGATGATATGTCCTTGTACCGAAATAAATACAAAACCATTTTGATTTCCACCTCTTAAGGTGACCTTCTGTTTTCTCAAAACATGTTGCAAGTCTCGAGATTAGAATCAGAAGCAGGAGGGGAGACTTAATAGATATTATTTAATTTAATACCAGTGTTCAAGGAGCCCACAATATGTATTTTATGTAATTAATAATTATTTAATTTATAATAAAGCTATTTTTAATAGCGTAATAAATTATTTTTAAAATTATAAAAATTTATCATCTAGTTATAATAATGATAAATTATAATTATTTTCTCAACATAATATATTGTGTAGCATTATTAATTATGTCAAATTTTGTTATTAATTTTTTTAAAAAAAATTATATTAAATAATTTTAAAAAATGTATTTACTAAAATTATAATTAACTTTTTTTTTGTATTATTAAATTTTATATTTAAATTTTTTTTTAATTTTTATGTATTTAAGGTGCAGTAAGTGAATGCAGTTAAAAGTAAAATAATATCCTAAATTGATTGACTGATAAACATGTTAAATTATAGGACTTGATTGTAATTAAAAAAAATTTGGTCGTTGGGTATTGAAATGATTATGTTAAAAATTTAAAATGAAAATATTACAATATGTAAAAAAAAATAAATAAATAATATTACAAATAAAGAATTCAAAATATATAATATAAAATTTAAAAGTATATAATAAATAATATTTAAAATATAAATAATAAATTTAAAATTAATAATATAAAATTTTAAAAGATAAATATTAGTCTGGCGGTAGATTATAATTTAATCTTTAATTTGTGAAATTACTAAAAAGTCCTTTTGATTGTTAAACAAGAGGGCGAAGAGTTGAAAAGTTCTTTAATTCGGATTGTCCAAGTGATGAAAGTGAAGGCTGGCAATGGATACAAATATAATAATAATACTCCATGGAAAATGCCCAATTCCGATGTTACAACCTGTCGTTTTCCTACCTTCAGAAATTCTGGCAACCGACCAACAACATCTCAACACGTCTCCTCTCTCGCTTTTCTCATTCTTTTACTTACCGACGGTTTTCTCTCTCTCTCTCTCTCCTTCTCCGACTTACATTTCCATTCTGATCGCCCTTAGGTAAGCTCGTCGCTACTGTTCTTTTGCTTCTCGTTGATTTCTGGACCAAAATATTGGATTACTTTCAGTTCTTTAATTTGTTTTATATATATATATATATATGTATGTATGTATGTATATATGCATTTATGTATTTTCTGTCCGGGATTTTTGAGTTTATGAGTTAAGGTAAGAGAGGATGTTTGAAATGTTGATAAGTTAGTCTAATTATTATTGGAATTTCAGTCTTCTAGTTGCCTTTTTTTTTCTTGTCACCGAGAAAATAGGAGGAAAATGAAGAAAGGTGGGATTTTTGGGGTTTTGTGGTTTCTGGTTGTTTCTGTCTAACCATGGAAGGATGACGAATTCTGGGTTTTACCTCGTGGCTGTTTTATTTCTAATAATGGAAAGTTCAATTTAGGCTAGTCAGCTCACTGATCGTATCGGGTATTTCAGTTGGGTTTAATTAAGTGGAGTTTTTGTTTTCTTGAAAATTGGAATGATTAAAAGTTGAAATTTTGGTGATTATCTTTGTTTTGTTTTTTCCTTGGTAAAAAAAAAGAGTTTTGGCATTTATGATTTTCGATTTTGGTGTACTTTGAAATGGATAGTTCGGGTTTGGGAAGCAGGTTATTGTCTAACGTGGGGTTATTAGACCTTGAGTCATCAATTTCTAGACGCCAATGGAACCAATTGGGTCATACAGACCTTAACCAACAACATCACATGAATATGATGCATGGTCTTGAAAATGATCCGCACCCAATTGGGCTGATGAAAGTGAAAGGCTCGAGCACGAAAACACTTGCAATGAATTTTGGCAAAGGGAGGATGGCAAGTCCCATCAATGCCATGAATAATGACTATTCAAGTGAAGAAGATGAGCCTAGTTTTACCGAAGATGTGAACAGTGAAAACTTGATTGGGGGTAAGGATAAAAAGGGATCTATGTGGCATCGAATGAAATGGACAGATAATATTGTTAGGCTTCTTATAGCAGTGGTCGCTTATGTAGGAGATGATGGTGTGCTTGATGGTGTCGAGGGGCGGAAGAGGAAATTCGGGATTTTGCAAAAGAAGGGCAAGTGGAAAATGGTTTCGAAGATAATGATTAGTAAGGGTTGTCAAGTTTCACCGCAGCAGTGTGAGGATAAGTTTAATGACTTGAATAAGAGGTACAAGAGGTTGAATGATATTCTTGGTTGGGGAGTTACTTGTCAAGTGGTGGAGAATCCTGCTCTTATGGACTCAATGACGCAGATCTCTGCCAAGGCTAAGGACGATGTGAGAAAAATTCTTAGCTCAAAACACTTGTTCTATAAAGAAATGTGTGCTTACCATAATGGGAATAAGATACCGAACTGCCATGACATTGATCTACAAGGTTCTTCTTTACCTTCAGGGAGATGCTCAAAAGATAATAACGAGCCAGAGGAGGAAGAAGCTGACAGGAGCAATGATACTGAGGATGATGAATCAGATAACGAAGATGATCAAAATGATGATGAGGATGGGCAGAGGATGGTTGAGTTTGGCGAGGCAAAGAAGGGGAGTAAAGAAGACAGCCATTTCTGGTCACAATTTGCTGGGCGGGATACCTTTGAGATGGAAATGGCTAGGATTTTTCAAGATCCTTCAAAGTCTTTGTGGGAGAGAAGAGAGTGGATTAAGAAGCAAAAGTTGCAACTTCAGGATCAAAGAGTCAACATTCAGGCTCAAGCATTTGAGCTTGAGAAACAACGTTTAAAGTGGCTCAGATATTGCAGCAAGAAAGACCGGGAACTAGAGAGGTCAAGGCTGGAGAATGAGAAAATGAGATTAGATAATGAGCAAATGACTTTGCACCTGAGACAGAAAGAATTCGAGATAGATTTCAGACGGGCAGAAGCATCCTTAGAACCCACAACTCTTCGAAACAGGGTACAAGGTAGAGATCACATTGATTTGGGCAGACATCAATATTAATTCTGCCAAACATCTGTTGGTTTATGTTGGCATGATGTGTAACAACCTGTCTAATAATTCTGCATTACAACTCTTAACATCTTAGGCATACTAACCTTGTAAGATATTTGTTTTGCTTCAGATTAACATGCATGATACTGGAAGATGTTGAACTTTTGATGTAAAGTAGAAAAGTGAGACTATTAGCCTTTTTCTGTATTTCTCTAATGTCCAGATCATTGTAATAGGTTGATCTTATATTCATACGTGTTTTAAAGATCTTTTGTGCAGTGTTCATTGAGAACTAAGGATTTAGATTTGAATTCCTTATTTAGTGATAATAATATTGATTTCTGTTGGAAAAGCAGGAGATCGTGAGATTGGTAGAATGATCCAGATTTATTTATGCTTAATTTAAGAAGTTGGCTTCAACTTTGTTGCAATGTCATGGATCTAAAAAAATTTCCTTAAGGCTCAGAAGTTGGATCAAATGGGAGAACTAAGACAACCAATAAGCTATATTTCTATTGTATTCATTGATCTTGCATTCCATGCATCTTTACTTTTTTCCATTACTTAGTTATTTTCGTGGCTTGTTATGCTACATTTCTCTTTTGTGTGCCATATCTAACACTGTATGTTTCCTCTCCTCTCTTTTTCTGCTGTAAAATGTATCGTATCACGTCCACTTTTCATGTGTTTCTTTGTCCAAAATATTTTGCATATGCATATGCACGGTATGGATCTGTATTTGCCACATTTGGACAATATTATGAGAATTTGCTTCTTTGATGCCATCTCTCGGTCAGTCTGCCTGTTGCAGTTCATTCTTTTTCATTGTCCTAGGTGTCTAACCTGCTTTATTTCTCAGTTCAGAACCGATACTTGTTTAGGTTTTGAATATCTTTACCCTTTGCTACCATGACATTGATGCAGAATAGGATATTAGCTTTCTCTGAGTTGCAAATAACAGTTTGGAAAGAGAATTACTTCTGAGGTATAGAAGCGAAGTGTCTCAGATATTAGGTCATCATACCAATTACAGATAAATAACTACAGAATATTAGAGGAGATTTTAATCCATATTGATCTTGCTTACCCAGAATACTTGTTCAATGTCTTCTGCATGAATCACATCAGATACACCAAGATAATTTCCCTGGAAGATGAACCAACTTTTGCTGTGCCTGTTCTAGTTATCTGCTTTACCTGTGATTTTGAGCTCAATTCCTGAACTAGTTTGAATTCATCTTGAATGACACTGATTTGAAAACACATATTCGATTTTGAGAACATTAAAACCCTAGTTATGGAAAGTTGGCTCTTTACACAATTTTTTTTTATATATTTTTTTCCTGAATTATTGTTAGGTTTAAATAATAAAAGTGGGAGATTTGAAAATTCCATTTCCGTATGGAGGCTTCCTTCCTTGAACGGGTGAAGTGAGAAAATTTGCATTCAAAATTTCGGCAGCCGCCTTCAGATCCATGAATTCAGAGACGCCTTGTCTGTTGCTTCATAGATTGGTGCTGCAACTGAAAAGTCAATTCTGCATTTAATTCAGAGAATAATACCAGCATTGCATGTAATAAATTGGTCCATCAATCCAAATGCATTACTAAGTTGATATTTTAAATATTATACTGTAATCAGTTTCAATTTGATTCTATGACAAATCAACGGTCAAAGTGTACTTTACATTTATAAAAAAATGGACTATTTACCATGTCAACAAGAGAAAATGATAATAATCAAAGTAGAAAGGATGCTTCCATTCTTAATGGAAAATTTTCTCCTACAACTTTTTCCAATCAATAATTCAAGTCAACACTTGTGATGATTAAAAAAATTATAAAATTTTATTATTTAATAGATAATTATGAATTATAATAATTTTTTTTTAAAAAAAATAGTATTATTAAGAATGGAGTGAAATTCATAGTACCATAAGAACTCCATGCAGAAGGAGATTCCCAAAGGGTATGTACTTCTATATTTAGTTGATTGGGTCTTCTTGTGATCAGTGTTTTACGTAGAAACTGTTTCCGGTGCTGCGCTTATTTCGTGTTTTTTGGTTGCCTCGTTCAACATCTGTTTGATTGTGTTTATAATAGCCCACAGACAGGTTATCTTTCAGATCTCTTCCTCTGTTGTTCGTTTTGTTTCTTGCTTTACATCGTTCGTTTCTCTTGTTACTTCGATTCGGAAATTTGTATTTGTTGGTAAGTCTGGTTCTGTATGGTAAATATTTCTCTGTGTTGTGTGTACTGTTCTACAGGATTATGTTTAATGAGACTTTGGATACTTCACAAGGTATCCAAAGTCTGAATGCATTGAGGACCAAAGATTTGGTTTGAATTGAAGTTTTAATCATAATCTTTCAGGTTGCTAGAATCAAATTTGGAATAATGGGTGGTTTGTTTGTTTGTAATTCAATTCTTGACATGTATTTTTGTTTCTATGATCTCGTTTGGTAGAACTGTTGCCAAATCTTATAGCTCTGATAATTGTCATTTCTTTCCCGCATTATAAGGTTTATATTTCTGAGAATCAATGGCTGAGAGACACCAACAGCCAAGTGTTATGCACAAGGTAACAGGACAGCTTTATCTTAGTTCCTCCCGTTCTCAAGATGTTCATAATCATCATCGTCGCTATGGAAGTTTCCAAAATCCTCCTCTGCATCAAAGGAATAATTTTCCATATGGAAACTATTCCAATGCCACATTATTTCAGTATCCCTCGTCACAGACATGCCGCGGTGCTGCCTCTGATCTGTCGCTAGTTGCTTCAACTCCTTCACCTGTTTTCATACAAGCTCCACAAGAGAAAGGCATTGGTAGTTTTGCCATTGATTTTCTCATGGGCGGAGTTTCTGCAGCAGTTTCCAAAACTGCTGCTGCTCCGATTGAACGCGTTAAGCTATTGATCCAAAACCAGGATGAAATGATAAAGGCCGGTCGTCTCTCTGAACCATATAAAGGAATTGGTGATTGTTTTGGCCGTACAATTAAGGATGAAGGATTTGTATCATTGTGGAGAGGAAACACGGCTAATGTCATCCGTTATTTCCCCACTCAGGTTTGTCATTTCATCTTCTCTGCGTTTGTATCTTCAAGTTCTGGTTAAATCTGCGTGCTACTCTTATTTTCTTTGTGATTGATTACTTGTTCAGGCATTGAACTTTGCATTCAAGGATTACTTCAAGAGATTGTTCAACTTCAAGAAGGATCGCGATGGTTACTGGAAATGGTTTGCTGGAAACTTGGGATCCGGTGGTGCTGCCGGTGCTTCTTCCTTGTTTTTTGTCTATTCCCTGGATTATGCACGAACTCGTCTTGCAAATGATGCCAAGGCTGCAAAGAAAGGAGGAGGAGAAAGGCAATTCAATGGCTTGATTGACGTCTACAAGAAGACTTTAAAATCCGACGGCATTGCAGGACTCTACCGCGGATTCAACATTTCCTGCGTCGGCATTATTGTGTATCGCGGTCTCTACTTTGGGATGTACGATTCCTTGAAGCCAGTGCTCCTCACCGGAAAGATGCAGGTTAGCGTTGCTTTGTTATGATTTCCGCCAAGAATTTATTTTTATCACTTGCCGGACAATTTATTTAACTCTGTTAATGCTTGAGTTGATTTCAGGATAGCTTCTTTGCTAGTTTTGCTCTCGGATGGGTAATCACTAATGGCGCCGGCCTTGCATCCTACCCAATTGACACAGTCCGTAGAAGAATGATGATGACATCTGGTGAAGCTGTCAAGTACAAGAGCTCACTTGACGCTTTCAATCAGATTCTCAAGAATGAGGGCTCGAAGTCTCTCTTCAAGGGAGCCGGAGCAAACATCCTCCGCGCCATTGCCGGTGCCGGTGTGCTTGCAGGCTATGACAAACTCCAGATGATCGTCTTCGGAAAGAAGTATGGTTCCGGCGGAGCCTAATAAGGCCACCCCAGATGTTGATGAAATCTTATTTAGGATAATCCTTTGAAGGGATTCATATCCTACACATTGTTTTCCATTTTTCAAATTCTTTTTTCTTTCCCATAATTTTCATTATTGAAATGGTTGTAATCTGAATTCATAACTTTGAATGAACTACGTATGATCATAGTGTTTAGTAATCTCTCTAGTTTTCATTAATAGTTCAAGCTTTGTTTTTTTTTCAGAAATACTATAAATTAAATTATATTTAAGTCTATTATTAGGGGGTTTATGGTATTATCCCAGGTAAAATTTTACTCCCAGTTGCAGACAACGAGGACCGACCGTCTCTTCACAGGGAAAAATTGATCAACAATTTGTAAAAAAGAGAAGTAGAAGCCGTTCTTTTCTCTTTATTGTACTAAGAATCTCTTCTTCTTCTTCATTTTATTAACTTACTTCGGCGTGAATTTTGTTTGTTTTGAATTTTATTGCTTCATGGAGTAGGAATTTGTTTTTAATTAAATGAACACTCTTCATGCAGTCAATCTCAAATCTGTACGTTTGATTACGAACCCTCTCTTGAGCCCTCTTCATTGCTTTCTTAACACTCGCTCTCTTTCCCCTTATAAAGAAAAACGCACAAAGTGGAACGCAACCCACAGTTTTGTTCTTCAAAACTCACTTCTCTATTTACTGGAACAATGCATATCTCTCTCTCAGTTGAAGCAAATCCAAGCCCAAATGACCATCACTAGGCTAGTGTCAGATGGATTTGCTTTAAGTCGCCTCATTGCCTTTTGTGCAATATCAGAGTCAAAGAATCTTGATTATTGTACCAAGCTTTTGTTCAGTACAGAAAACTCAAATGTTTTTTCGTGGAATGTAGCAATTAGAGGGCATTTAGAGAGTCAAAAGATTCGAGAAGCTGTTCTTTTGTATAAGCAGATGTTGAGAAATCGTCGGTCTAGGCCTGATAATCATACTTACCCTTTGTTGTTTAAAGTTTGTGCTAGTATAGGATCAAAATTTTTAGGTTATGAAATTCTTGGGCATGTTTTGGAACTGGGTTTTGATGTGGATATGTATGTGCATAATGCAGTAATTCATATGTTGGTTTCTTGCGGGGAATTGAGGTTGGCATATAAGGTGTTTGATGAAGGTCGTGTTAGAAATTTGGTTTCTTGGAATTCTTTGATTAATGGGTATGTGAGGAGAGGGTTTTCCCGCGAAGCAATAAGGCTTTATCGACAAATGCAATTGGATAGAGTTAAGCCAGATGAGGTCACGATGATTGGGGTGTTTTCGGCATGTGCTCAATTAGAGGATTTGAATCTTGGGAGACAATTTCATCGGTATATCAAGGAAAGTGGATTGAACTTAACTGTCCGACTTGAAAATGTGCTTATGGATATGTATGTGAAGTGTGGGAAACTTGATGCAGCTGAACAAATATTTGATAGCATGATGAACAAAACAGTTGTGTCATGTACTACAATGATTGTAGGATATGCAAAATTTGGGTTTTTGGATATGGCTAGGAAGATTTTTGATGACTTGCCAAAGAAGAATGTTGTGCCATGGAATGCCATGATTGGAGTTTACGTTCAAGCCAAGCAAAGCAAGGAGGCCTTGGCTATGTTTCATGAAATGCAAGCTAGTAATATAAAACCTGATCAGGTGACCATGATTCATTGCCTATCTGGTTGCTCACAACTTGGAGCCCTTGACCTTGGAATATGGATTCACCATTTTATTGAAAAGAAAAATCTTTATCTGGATGTTGCCTTAGGAACTGCATTAGTTGACATGTATGCAAAGTGTGGGAATATCACAAAGGCTCTCCAAGTTTTCTGTCAGATGCCAAGAAGAAATTCTTTGACATATACATCCATAATTGGAGGTTTAGCCCTTCATGGGCATGCACTTGATGCCATATCTTACTTCTCAGAGATGATTGATGCTGGGTTGATGCCAGATGAGATCACTTTTCTTGGGGTTTTATCAGCTTGTTGTCATGGAGGTTTGGTTGATGCGGGTCGTAAGTATTTTTCCCAAATGAAATCTAAGTTCAGCCTGTCCCCCCAGCTTAAACACTACGCTTGCATGGTGGATCTTCTAGGTAGGGCTGGTCTATTAAAAGAGGCTGAACAGCTTATCGGAAGCATGTCAATAGAAGCAGATGCTGTGGTGTGGGGTGCATTTTTTTTTGCTTGTCGAATGCATGGAAATGTTTCAATGGGACAAAGAGCTGCTATGAAGCTTCTGGAGTTGGATCCTCATGATAGTGGAATTTATGTATTGCTTGCTAATATGTATAGGGATGCAAATATGTGGGATGAGGCTAGGAAGATAAGGAAGATGATGGTAGAGAGAGGTGTTGAGAAGACCCCTGGTTGTAGCTCAATTGAGATCAACGGCATAGTGTATGAATTTATTGTTAGAGATAAATCTCACCCTGAATCTGAACAGATATATGACTGTTTAGTTCGCCTAACAAGACAATTGGAGTTTGTTGAATTTATCTCTCATGTATCTACCTATGAGGATAAGCTTCTCCTAGGCTTTGAACTTGAAAACCAATGGCCGGTGTTGCATCGAGTTTAGTCAATGTAGATTTTGCCTTCAATTTCTACCCACTTGACAACAACCTACTGTTGCTGTCAATATGATATGATAGTTTGGTCTGCAAATGGGGACAAACTGCAGCATCAGAATCAACAATAGAGCTAACTGCTGCTAGTGGCATCATGCTCAGTGGCCCTCAAGGGGATGACATCTGGACATCTGATTGCATTGTTGTTACCATTGCTTATGGTTTTATGAATGATACAGGTAACTTTGCTCTTTTATGCAGTAATTCAGACAAGTCATGGGAAGGCTTCAAGAATCATACTGAGATCATGTTGCTTACACAGACACTGGAAAATGGACAGTTTCTTTGTTCTTGACAATCAGACACCAACTTTTCCGAGGGAAGGTTTGGATTCCAACTGCAAAGATATGGGGATCTTGTGCTTATTACCAAAAACTTGCCCACTGGCTATGCTAAAGAACCATATTATGAAATCAAAACTAACGCAGAAGACTCTAATTCTTCAAGCCATGGTCATTTGTTTTGTTCAATCAGTGAGGCTACATGCTCATATTGCTAGAAAATGATCAAATATTCTCTCTGACCTGAAGATTTAAACTTCAGCCTCCAACTTTTATTACAGAGCAACCATCAATTTTGATGGACCTTTTACCTATTTCAGCAACCAAAAAATTTCACTGGAAATGATAGTGGGACAGGTTCTTGCAAGATGATTTTGGCAGAGCAAGTGTTGTTTCTACCGGCAGCAGTATTATGGGTATAACAGTGTAGAGAATCTTGCTTGCATGATTGTATGCTTGCTGTTGGCCAGCTATGTGTGTTGGAAGAGGAAACTACCTCTATCACAAGGAAGAGTGGACAGTAACCTTGACGGGAAAGCTCTCATCAAAATTATTAAAGGTAATCTCCCTCCACAGCCTACTTCTTTCCACTTTCCAACTAGTACTGCCATTAGAGGAATGAGAGGATACATTGCACCTGCATGGTACAGGAATATGCCAATCACAGTAATGCTTGCCATGCGGTGCATACAATAAGATCCATCTCTTCAGCCCACCATGAGAAAGGTTACCCGGAGGCCAGAAAGAGTTGTTGTACATTTTCCCCTATGTCCATGAGAGTAATACAACTTACATTAATTTGAGGACTAACATTCATATTTAAGGAGTTGCATTTAGGGTTTCAGTATAGTCCCATCAATGATTGTACTTGTTTGTCAAGCCACTAATATCATAATTAATTATAGTAGCAATTCTTTTGGGTGTGAAAATTAGTTTTGTCCCACTTTCCAATAATTATGCTTTGTTTTTTCCAGTAAATTGTATTGGGATTTGATTTGTATTGCTCTTAGCCTCATGATTTCAGTTTTATTTATCATGTACAAATAATTTGTGCTTTGAGTTGGGTTACTTGGATGAACTCCTTTATTAGCCAAGTACCTTACTTGATTAAGGGTTAGGATTGATTAGAAAATAATTAGGGAGTTACTTAGCACCATTCTTTCTCTTTTAAAATTACTTTGTCATGATCTCATGCGGGATTAAAAAATCCATAGACATTGAAGCATGACAAGTAATAGCATAGTCAATCTACCATGTTCATAGTTAAAAAATCAATAGACATTGAAGCATGACAAGTAATATGAGAGTCAATCTACCACGTTCATAGTTGATATTTGCAGGGACTGATATCTAAATTTATAGTATTAGTCTAATTTAAGCATGCAATTGCTAATTATCTTATAGTTTGGTGATTCTCATCTCTCTTCTTCAATTAAGTGGAAAGGGATTAAAATTTATCAGGTTGTAGCGGGAGTACACCCTTCTTTATTGGAGTCAGATTTCAAACTGGACTATAATGACCTTGATCTTTCTGATTTTGATAAAATTTTGATCTAAAGTAGACCCAGCTATAATGAATTTGATCTATAAGATTATGGTATACCCCTAATCCAAAAAAGAAGCATTGTTCTTACCTTTTACCAGAGAAGAATTATAAACGGTGAAAAACATAATTCTGTGTAATCTAAACGGAATGATGGTAACTTGAAAAATGGTTAGCGCTGGTAGTGGTAATAGGGCTTAGCCTCAATGCAAATAAGGTGGTAGCTTTACAAACGTGTAAAGATAAAAAGAAAATGGAATTGGAATGTGTTCTTCCTTGCTTGCACGCCAGGTTTTTGATTCTTCTTCTTCTTCTTCGTCAATTTGTTTCAGTATTTTTCATGTTCATGTTCATGCTTTGCTGATTGTTGCTTGTAAGTCATTTCTCTTTCTTTCTTGCTTGCTCACATGGCTGAGAGCTGCTTTTGCTCCTTTTTGGGGTCAGATCAGAAAGCAAGTAGTAGTGATTGCATTAGCCATGGCATGCCATTTGGCTGCAGCTTGAATCATTGGAGTAAACAAAATTATGGAGATGCCAAAAACATCTTTTGTTTATTTTATTTATGTGGGTCTGATTTCTTTGGATGCTTGCTTAGGGAAATTTGTCTTTCAGAACCATTGGGTTTTTGTTTGCTTCCTCTGGGGTTAATCATCAACATTCTCTTCATGTATCATATTCTATAAACTTTAATGATACCCTTCACCATCTTTTTACGTTGTAATCCCAATTCAATTCATTGTATAAACAATAAATAAAGATTACAAAAGACAAGAAGCAAGCATTAAATTATCAATTGAAAATACGAATCCTTTAGTATTAATTTAATATTTTTAAATTTTTTTAAAAAAATATATATGGAATGATAATAACATGCATATATTATTATTCTTGTCCCACACAGTAAATTACATTATCGCAATAGCCCAGGAGACGGGGATAATTTCTTAACTAACGGAGCTCTTGTGTCCTGAAACCACTGCATAAAGCGCCGCACTCACAGTGACCAGCTCTTCACACGCACAAATAATAATAATAATAAAAGAAATAAAAAATTTAAAAAAAAACCAGGAAGAAGAGGACGCCATTCTCTTCTAAAGGCCATGCGAGGGAACTCTTCTCTTCAAAGGCGATTAATCGCTTTATTTCTAGAAGAATCTCTCTTTATTTTCCTTTTCTTATTAATTTAATTTTTGTTTTTAATTAATTTTACTACGTAATTGATTTTAGATATAGATATACGTGTTGATAATGTTGTTGATGTCGCTCTCTTGATCCACTGATTCAATCATTTTCTCTCTTCTTCGCATTTTTCCGAGAAAATTTCTGTTTAACAGAAAACGATATTTTGTTTGTTTTGAATCTGATTGCTTTTGGAATTCGAATTTGTGTAATGAGGTGCTGGAACTGTTTGTTTTCTTTTTCGCTTCACGATAAATATTTGAGATCTCTCTTGTTTCGGATGCTGATATGTGAAAAAGTTCACGTTTTGCTTGCTTGCTTGAGTTGCTGTGTTTGTTTTGAGCTTCTTTCGTTTTCTTCTCTTTGCTTGCATTTTCTCTGTAACCAAACAGAAGATAATGTTAGCTTTAACTATATCAAGTTTGAGTCTTTGGTTTGATTGATTTGATGATCGATTTGTCATAAATTTGATGAATATTGGTTGAGATTTGTTAAATCTCTGTCATAGATACAATACAGGACTTGATAAACTTCTGTAAATTTGTAATGCTGCAACGTCGTAATTAATATTGTTTCGGAAGCTTGAATTTGGATTGATTTGTTTATTGACATTTCCTTTGCAGGTTGTGAAATTTATTCAAAAATAATTTTTTTGATGTGCAAATTTGTGTTTTGAGCAAATCTCAACACATAAATCAGCAAAAGATCCGGTTTTTACATCAATAGTTTGCTCTTTTTTCTTTTTAATCTTTTGGTGTAATTGTGATATTTCTAACCATTAACTTCATATTTCTTATGCTTATTATCATTTGTTTTGGATTAATATTTCTTGCAGTTTGTGGTTTAGAAATGAGTTGGAACCCACATATTGAAGTTCATTACTATAACACCAGCTACCCTTATAACAGTGCTGGTAGCTTTATGGAATATTTTGAAGGCCTTACATATGAACATGTTAATTACATTTTTGATGGTGCTTCACATGTTCAGGTACATTTTATATGGGAATCAATTAATTTATTTTCTCCCATATGGTGGGCATGGTTAACATTAATGTTCTATATATCTATTATGTGTTTATTGATAAGGATGGTTGTTGCTGCTGCTGCTGCATTTTCTTAATGTAGATGTGTAGAAAAGCTGTACTTATTTGAATGAATGGTTTGGATCATTCACTTGTCTATCTACAGTGATGTCTGTTTAAGCATGTGCTTAACTGTCTAGTTTGAAGGGTGATTTTCTTATCTTATGTGCAGGAGAGTGTTTACCCATCAATGAATACAAGTTTTTACAAGTTTGGTTTATCTGAATCTGAAAGTTATTCATATTATGACCATGGTCATCCTTATGAGGTCAATTACCATGAACCAAGAAATGATGATTACGGAAGGCCATCAGAGAACTCTTCAAGATCAAACAATGAGCAGACTGCACCTGTAAATACAGTACGGGAAGGAAATTCAAATACTACTACACGTGAGAGCTCTATAGAGTGTAAGTTATGAGCTCTATAGAGTGTAACTCTTCATATGGATTGTTTTATCTGTTTGCTTTTTAGTCTATAATAGTCTTTTGGGGCCTGTTTTGTAGAAGATGATCCTCTATCAATGATGGGGCTCTATATATTAAAAATGAACAGATGTTAACTGAGTGTATAAATCACTCCATGGGGCTGTCCTCCACAATATACTACTCTGTTTATGCTGTTTAGAAAATAAAAACAAATAATTTGTATGTGGAAAGCATGAAAGATCCGGATGGATGTCTATTAATGAGCTGCAATTCATGAGGGACCTGTATTTATAATAGGAAATGCATTGAGGACTGAAGGAAAAGGGAACCTTATGACCTGACCGAGGACTTAGTGCACAGCAAGTAGCTTTGATATTTACACTGCACCAGATCCTTCAATAATTTCTTTCCCTTTCATAAACCTTGAATGAACATGCCAGCAGGAGAGCTTTTCTAGCCAAGGAGCAAACCTTAGACTATGCCTATTGCTGACTAATCAGAACAGGCATTGACTAAGCAGGTGATCCCCTGGTTCAGAAATGAAAGAGTAAATAAGTCCATTTTTTTATTTTTACATTTTAAATTTTACAAGATTGATCACTTTCGGAACCTTTCACTTTAAATTGCATTTTATGATTCTTCTTATGCATCATTATTTTCCTTTTTCTCCTCTTCCCCTTCATAAATGGAATGCTTAAAATCTAAAAGTACAAGCTTGGATGCATTAATGTCTTGCACATATGAAAATAAATCTTTGTCCTACTGATCCTTTTCTAAAACATCACATTTTGGTTGCTCTTGGAAAGATGTAGCAGCTGCTCAGAAGTAGTTTTGCCCTTTCTTTTATCATCGATCCTTTTTCTTCTTACCCTGTTAATGAAAAGGGCTGACAGGCAAAAAGAAATCTTTTTGCCAATCCCCTTTTGTTGGTGGGATTAAGGCTTTGTTTAGTTGAGTTTGACTTCCGCTGTTCCTCCCATGGTTGTTTGGTGATATCGTTTTCTAATTTAATATTACTTATTTTCAGAGGTGGACAACTTTTTCTTCACTTTTATTTTCTTCTCTTTTCAGGTCCACGGAGACATCACAGCACTCATGATTATCAGGTATGTAGCCTGTTAATGGTCTCAGTTGAAAGAAAGTTCTAAATGCATGAAGTAAATTTATAGATATGCTCCTTTTTATTTCCTGTTGCAAGTCATTTTAGTTTAGTTATAGACTCATAAATGATTCTTGGTAGTTGTTGCATAGGTCTAAAATTTAATTTCGTTTATTCTCTGCAAACAATGTAGGTAGTTTGGCAAGACAACATTGATCCTGACAACATGACTTATGAGGTTAGTGTCTTTGCTCATTTCCTTGCTTTGCTGCAACCATTTCCTCTTTTGCCGAATTTGCATTTCAAAATTTTCTTGTGTTTACAGACTCATATGGATGTTGTATCCATCAAATTCCTTATTGTTCACCAGGCTTTCCTATTGTCTAAAGTTATTAATCATTTGCCTTGCATGGGCATATTTTTATCTTCAGAATTAAACTTTTGGCCCTTTTTTTCAGTTGCATCATAGCTGGAAATACATATTATTTATCTAGGCAATCACTTAGGCTCAACTTTTCCCACTGGATCCACTTATTGCTTGCTTTAACCCTTTTGTCATGCTGTCCAGGTCCCCTGAATTGTCAGGGGAAATTGTTGACTAATTCATGCATCTTGAATAGTATTTATGTATGTTGACTAATGTATATGCCACAATCAAAAGTGCTTATCCAATTAATGTGCTCATGAATGGGTTTTTTTTTAATCTCTGAGTGCTTGCTTATTTCCAGTGTACTAGTGTTGCATTCTGGTGGTCCTTTATTATTTTAATATATAAATTGATTATGCAAAAGATGGAGTTGTAATGCAGTCAGTCCACTGTTATCAAAAATAATTCATATTTTTGCACAATTCGACATCACCTCTTCCTATGGTATCTTCCTCCTGTATTTAAATCTAAGTAATCAAGCCTATGAAGTAGCTCTTCTTCCTTACTGGTCATAATATTAGGTTAATGGACTCCGCAAGGCGAAAACTTCTACAACCTTATAACTTCATTCCTATGAATGTCTGTAGAGGGGGGACTTGGCAGCACCTTCACTATGGGCATTAAGTTAAATTTCATTAGTTATGTGCCCACTATGACCAGAGTGAATATAACTATGGCGGTCCATAGTTCCAATGGAGATAAGCCTATGCATTAAAAATGATAGTTCATTTTTAGCCATTGATGATATGAGCTATGAACTTTCTTTTAATGCTGACTTGTCTATGCTGATTTGATCATGGAAACAGACTAGAGCTTTTTGTTACATTAATTCTTTTTATGTTTTACATGATATGTCTTGCATGTTACTGTTCAAATTGTACACTTCTGGTTTCCAATCTGAGATGGTTGGTTAAACTGTTTTAAATTTCTTTAATGTAAGAAGGTGGGATACTTTGTGAGGAGTTGATTATTGAAATTCTTTGCCCACAATAATTTAATTTATTACTTTATTTGCATTAGGATGTTTTAAATTTCTTTAATGTAAGAACGCGGGATACTTTGTGAGGAGTTGATTATTGAAATTCTTTGCCCGCAATAATTTAATTTATTACTTTATTTGCATTAGGATGATTACTTATGACTAAATTTGTTGTTGCAGGAATTACTTGAGTTAGGTGAAACAGTTGGGACTCAAAGCAGGGGTCTTTCGCAAGAACTTATAGCTTTGCTTCCTATCTCAAAATGCAAGTGTGGCTTCTTTGGAAGAAAAAAATTGAAACATGATAGGTACTAATTGGTTTTATTTGCTTTGCTTCTGTTCAAGTGTTGCCACATTCTCTTCTTTACCAACTATCTTGTAATTTGCTCATTCTTTTTCCTTTTCAATTTAAAATTGTACTATCCTTCCTATTTAATACTTAGGTATATTTTTCTTCACTGTACAGGATTGTGTGCTATTATATTGTCTGCATCTGTTGTATTCCTTCTTGAATGTTACATTCGTTACTAGTTTTAATGGATCATTAAGTAGTTATTTGCTTATTACTCAGCTTCAAGGTGATAGGAGTACTTTGCTTCTTATGTTGGTTAACGAGAAACAAGCTCTGGAAGGGTTCAACAGGGTTTCGTGATAGCACATTTTACTAACTTTTTAGACTTTTGTGCAAGGATTAAGAAATCCTCAATTTTTTATTGAATAGTGGAATGAATCAGAAATCCATGGAATTTTTACTGGACACATGCAGATGTGCAGATATTGGATGCAATAGTTAATTAAAACCTAATATTAAATGCAGTTTTTTAATGGGTCTGCATAGCTGTCATATTCTTGTATGAAATTCATGGCTTCAATATTTTTTTAACTAATGGGTTTTATATTTTGTTAATATTATTATTGTTGTTGTTGTTATCATTGTTATCATCAATGTTGATGTTGTTATTTTGACCAAGTTTACATGTTTTATTATTCTTACCCGTAAGTCTAACTTGCAGCATAATGTTGTAAATAGATGTGTGATTTGCCAAATGGAGTATAAACGAGGTGACAGGCGCATCACTCTACCATGCAAACATGTCTACCATGCCAGCTGTGGAACTAGATGGCTTAGCATCAACAAGGTAAATAAGTTGACGGTTTCAAGCCTAATGTAGAATTACTTCATCATTGATGTCTTTAATTTTCTTGTGCTTGAAGCCACTGACTCTGTTCTTATTTTCTCAGGCTTGCCCCATTTGTTACACCGAAGTTTTTGCCGATTTGTAAAACATTCAGAAAATAATTGCCGATGATCATAAAGAAGATAATGTAACATGTTTTTCTTCATTTCTCAAGTCTGCAACATATGGCGATACTAGTTTTTGTCCTTCGCGCAGAAAAATTGTGTTAGCTTTTGTAATAAATGAAGAGTATATACTTCATCATACAAAATGGATGTCTACTGAGAGGCCATAGATCTGGATGTATAGGGCTTCCCTGGTTCTTCCATTTAATTTTTCCACTCTTCCATATTTTAGTACTACTGTGCCATAACTTTGGTTGTGTGATTATTTTGCGGCTGTAGAATTTTGAGCTTTAATTTACAAATTAGGAGAGAGAGTGCATGATCTTGATAGATTATGCAAGATTGGTGTATTAAAAATTTGATTGGATTGGGTTTGGTTGATGAATTGGGTTTGAAGAGGTAAGGGAGGTAATCAGAATTTGTTTTGCAATATTTGGAATCCGGGCATGGTTGGTCTCGCAGTTATTTCAGCTATAATCTTTTGAATATTTGGATGAAGTTAAAATAATGCCATGTGCCATGGAATAAAGCTTAGTTCCAGTTGCCAAGGAGAGCATATTCCGCGAAACTCTTGAAATAAATAAATGATTAAATAGCCCAGTCGTTGCAGGATCTGAGTCTGCGTAAAACTCCATTGATGAACCAGTCAAGATAATGCCATTTCGTGACACATATCTGGCCGCTATGTACTTTCTGTCCATTTTATTCAACCCACCGGCAGCTGACCTTTCTTTTAAAAAACAGTGTCGTATAATTTTAATGAAAATTTTATACCTAACACATTATATATCAAACAGTAATAATCTCTCCCCACTTGTAGAACTGAACTTAGTCATTCATACACATTCATGTTCATGACAAGCTTCATATTTTTGACTCTACAATCGTGTTTGGTTGGGAAGCGCTTTCATGAAAATATAAAATGAAAAAAAAATGTGCTGCCTATCAAGCATCTTAACCAACTCCTTTAGACTTGTTCATGGGGTAGAATGTACAAAAGTTGAAAACGTAGTGGGAAACCATCCCTTCAAATGGGTTGAAGAAAGGAAGGAATGAGACTAAGATTATGACAATGTGAGAGAGATTTGGACAGTATTTTTAAAGGTTAAATCCAGACTGTTATGTTCATTAAATTAGTGAATGTATGTCAGCAATGATCAGGAAGTATTGCTATATAAGGGGTGGCAATTGTGTTTGATATCAACTCACAAAACACAATTTGCAGCAAATGGGTGCTTCGGGAAAGCCGAGGCAATGGCCTCTTCTGCTGGTTTATGTTGTGCAAATTTTGCTCGTTGTCATCACTGTGGCTGCTGATGAGCCTTACATTTATGCCTCACCACCACCTCCACCAAAGCATGCGGAGCACCCACCTTATTACTACAAGTCTCCCCCACCACCGCCTCCATCTCCGTCTCCACCACCTCCTTACTATTATAAGTCTCCGCCTCCACCAAAGATGTCTCCCCCGCCGCCTTATTACTACATGTCTCCACCCCCACCAAAGAAATCTCCCCCTCCACCTTATTACTACAAGTCACCACCACCACCTAAGAAATCTCCACCGCCTCCTTACTACTACAAATCACCGCCACCACCAAAGAAGTCTCCCCCGCCGCCTTATTACTATGAGTCTCCACCCACCCACCAAAGAAGTCTCCCCCTCCTCCATACTACTACAAATCACCTCCACCACCAAAGCATTCTCCCCCACCACCTTACTACTACAAGTCCCCACCACCACCACCACCAAAACACTCTCCTCCACCTCCTTACTACTACAAGTCTCCACCACCACCAAAGAAGTCTCCACCACCTCCCTACTACTACAAGTCCCCACCTCCACCAAAGCATTCTCCCCCACCACCTTACTACTACAAGTCCCCACCACCACCAAAGCATTCTCCTCCACCACCATACTACTATATGTCCCCGCCTCCCCCGGTAAAATCTCCACCCCCTCCATATTATTACAAATCCCCGCCTCCTCCATCTCCATCGCCACCTCCACCTTACTACTATAAGTCTCCCCCACCACCATCTCCATCTCCTCCTCCTCCTTACTACTATAAATCCCCACCACCACCTTCTCCATCGCCGCCTCCACCCTACTACTACAAGTCACCGCCTCCTCCGTCACCGTCTCCACCGCCGCCATACTACTACACTTCCCCTCCACCTCCCAAAGGCTACTAAACCTAGGATCTCTTTTTCAAATAAGTTTGAAGTTCAATAAGTTCGTTCGTAAAAGTTGTTTTTATCTGTGATTTTTTTGCCACTGTTTGTGTCAATAAAAGGTTGGTGATCGAGATGGTAAATCCCCAATAAACGCTGAGTGTACCATTTGTTGTAACCAATAATCATATCTTTTAATTTAAGTTTTCACGAGAGTTATATGTTACTGTTTATCATTGTCGAACGCGTTGCTGCAAATACGTGATTCAGTATTACTGCATGTGTAACTTGAACTATCACGCATACCAATCAAACAAGAGGACAGTCAACCATGCACGTTACAAGCAATTATTTATTGTCTTGTTGTAAGTGGTGGTCAAATGCTAGTAGTTTAGCATTAAAATTGGACTACCTATTACAATCTTTGAAATTTGAGCATCAATGTCGTTTTCAAATCAAGCTAACATTTTTTTACTTTCGTTTTTCCACAAACCCTCCTCATTCCTCTTCATATGCCTCTTAATTCTTAATTAATTAATTTGCCCCGATCATTTGTTAATTAATATATGTATAGAAGAAAGGCCCATCCCCAATTTGTTTAGAAGGAGCTTTCATGGCGAATAATACAATATGATATAAGAGTTTTTCCTGATCACACAACTAACCACTCCATCTTCACTTCAGTTTTCTGCACAGATGAATTAAATTAAGAAACTTGCTGGAAGTTGCCCTCCAATCACGACTTATATTAAAAAAGAAAAAAAGTTAATAATATATATATATATATATATATATATATATATTACACAAGGCTATAAAAGTATTGATAAAAACCAAACATAAGGAATCCAATTGAAGGAAATTATAAATTACTCTTTAAGAACTTTCAAAGCTTTTGTGACCAATCAAAATAAATAAATAAACAAAGAAGTAAAGAGTTGAAAAGCATTCATTGTATGACCCTTTCAGACAAGCATCAAAGTAAATGTCCACATTCAAGTTATGATCTAATACTGCTTATCGCTTCAAGATGAATTGGTCTCAAGTTTGTTTCTTCTAGAATGACAACTGTTATAACCTTTTTTCTTCTGCTAATTTATTGATATTATAAGTGACGGCACCGAACGTAATCTTTGACACAGCAATCTCTCAGTTAATACGCCACTTGGAATATGAACTACAAACCTCTAATTTCCAAGAAAACTTTTCATATTTAGACCGGGATTTTTCCTGATGAACGTGCGTTGATGATGAAAGAAACAAGAGATAGGAAGATTTTCAAGAATTATCGAGGTTGTTGGTTGAATTAGAAAACGATGTATGAATGTCATCAATGATTATTGAATATCAGTGTATAGGCTAGAAATGCGAGCTACAAAACACGATTTGTAGGAAATGGTTACCTTGGGAAATCCAAGGCAATGGTTTATGTGATGCAGATTGCAAAAATCATTATCTTATATTGCTTACGATTCCATGGTGAGCTAGTCTCTAGTTTGTCCCTTCTTACTCTTTAAGAGTTTACAAAGATTATAACCTTCTCTAGTTAATTGATTTATTTATATATTTGATGGGTATTGATTAATTCCATTAATAAATATACTTGAATTTTTAAAAAAAAATTTAAAATTTGAATCATTTTCACACTAAAATTAGAAAAAAAATAATTCATATTTATGTAATATATATATTTTAAAACAATTTCATCACCGAAAAATTTCTAGACTTCGAAGAACTTTCACTACGGAGAAAACGTATAAATATTTTGACCATACATTCTCCTGATGGACGCGTTTTGATGATGAATAATATCAAAGTGTCTGTAACATGAGCAATCTTCCGTGTACAGCATATGAGCAACTCCATTCGACTTCGTCAATGGCTTCATTCTATGGACAAAATGGAGATATTTGGTAGGCAACCGCCAATCTCTTATGGAAAACTAAAGGAAAAGGACGAAATTGAAGGATTTTAAAGTATTAATCCTGGCAGTTATTTGAATTAAAAATGATTTCATCAATATCGTAAATGATTTGGAGCATCACTTTATAAAGGCTAGAAAGTTTGTATTTCATGCAAGTTACAAAACATTGAAGTTGCTAGAAATGGGAACTTTAGGAAAGCAAGGCCAGTGGCCTCCTTCGGCTTATGCCATGGTGGTTTTCGTCGTAGTTAGCACCACCATGGCGGCTAATACGCCATCACACTGTCTAGGACACTACTACACTTCCTCACCTCGTAAATATAAGTCGCCATTACCACCAAGGCATTCAAGATCCACACCACATTACTATAAATCACCTCCACCGCCATCAAACAATGAGATCATCCAACATCCTAGTACAAGTCGCCGTCACCACCAAAGCAGAAAAGGCATAAGTCGCCATGCACCGCCAACAAAGCATTCTCCACCACCAACTGACTACTATAAGTTAGCACCTCCTCCTATAAAATCTCCACCCCCACCATATATTCCCACCTCCTACATCATCGTCGCCACCTCTACTTTACCACCACAAGTCTTCCCCGCCACTCTCTCCCTCACCTCCTCCTCCTTATGTGAACAAATCTTCCTTCCCCACCTCCCCCCTACGGCTACAAATCCAAACCCTTGATATTTTTAAAATTGTCAAAAATTCGACACTCACTAAAATAGAAAATTATTGACAACTTTATATTTGTAAATATTTCAATCTCATAAATATTTCATTTTTTTCAAATTAATTAATCGTAAAATATCAAATTTACTTTGATTTGTCCGATTAAATAATTAAAATTAATTTTAGTATTTTTGAACCGAGGATAAAATATATATATCGTATAATTTAATATAAATAATATATTATGAGATACAAAATGTTCATTGCATCTTAACCTTACAATTATTAGCTATTTCTTGACCTATAATCAGACAAAATGGAAGTGTGAGCAAGTGGGTATGCAGTAACTAAGTCTATCTAGATAATGTAAAGAATTCCAAAGGATATCACTTCATGCATAAAATCTTCATATTAAATGTTATATAAAGCAATATATATATATATAACACAAGTCAAGATTTTGTTTCTGTCTCCTAATTGCTCTTCATTCAGTCACCTTCTTCAAAGCCGGCCACTTAAGGATTTATCATTTATGATGCTTTAATGCTAAGTATTTTGTATGGCTTTTATCTCTTTCATATTCATAGAGAGGACGACACCATTGTTGATTGATTCATCGGCTAATATAAGTTTAAAGTTTTGAATATTTCACCGGTGAGATTCTTTTTCTCAAGAGATAGTTTTCTTCAGTATGAATTAAGTTCACAAGAAATAGCAACATGCCCTATACATGATTCTTAATACCATAAATTTGCAACTTGCAATAGAGGCTAAGCAATCCACTAGAGGTAACCATTCATTTTATTACTCTCCTTAATTTTGGTAAACTAAGTTAATTAAAATAGCTTTATTAATACCCTCTTCATGTGTGATATATAATTGTGAATTTAATTCAAATTATTAAGTAAAATTTGATTAATTTTGATAGTTAGAACTTAGTTGTGTTAAATTAAAAAGAAGATTTAAGTTTGAAAATATTAATATAATAAAAAAATATTTTTTCTTAAATTTATTTTAATTTTTAAATTATTTTAATAATTTTTTTTTCATATTTTCTTAATTATTTTTTAGTAGTTAGATCTTAAATTTTTAATAATAATATCTAGAGGACATCTTAATATAAGGCTCATTTAATTGTTAGAGCAAAGCAGGATATTTCTTATGCTCCTTCAGAGTAAAGCAGGCATCCTTTGTGATTATTATGAGATGCATGGCTGAGCCTGTCGTTTATTTTGTACCTTTCATAGCATCCAGAAAGTTATGAAACTGATGCATTTTCCAATTAGAGATCACCAGGGAAAAAAGGGTCCAAATTGATGAGCTAATTATAGGGCAGAAACGAGTAAAATATGCATTTGTAGATTCCATAAGGACCAAAGACAACTTCAAGAGTCTTGCAAATAAAAGTGAAGCAATCTAAGGGGCAAAAACAGTGGTCTTTGATTACAATTTCTGTGATGCATTTTCTTTTTAATTTCTTTCTTCAACGTAAACTAGATTTTAGTTGCTGAATTTTCTTGAGACAAGATTGAGCCTTCTCAAGAACCAAATCAATCCTGTCCCTTCTCTTTAGGTTCCCCTCCTCAAATCTCAGAAGCTTGTGCTTACATGCTCCATTTCTGCAAATCATTTCGCAGATTTCCGATTCAGGATCACCCTTCTTCCTCTTCCTACTCGTAGAAGCTGTTGCATAAGCAGCAAACAAACATAAATGAACAAAGCTTTTAATCAAATCCCAGAAATAGTACAAAAAATGCTATAAAAGGTTGAGTTTGCCTTGTGTAGCAGCGGTAGAACCAGTGGGCAAAGAGACAGATCTTTCATAGACTATCAAGCCATTGATGTGCTGGGATTCAAGTAAGAATATAAAGGATTTGAGCTCCATCTTGAGATAGCCAAAACGATTTGGGTGCTGGGTTTCAAGCATTTCCAATTCTTCCTTCGCCTGCTCTATCATTTCCATGACCTTTCCCTTTCCCTTTCCCTGTCCCATTCCATGTTTCTCCATCTTTTTCCAATCTCTCTTTTCTTTTTAAATGACATTAAATTAATGCAAGATGTTGAAGTGGCAGAAGGCAGAAGACATGGATACGTGTGCATGTATTTTTAATAAATACATGGAAAAGTTGACATCATTCTCAGGTAGCAGACCAGGCACTGTGGTCTGTCCTGTGGGGTTTCGGCCTCTTTTACGTGCGCATAAGACAAGGCAACATGTTTGCCACAGGGAAAATTTAGTTTCAGAACATATCTAAGAGGAGGACAACAAATTCTTAATTATATATCTCACTTAATTCAGTGATATAATCACCAAGACTAGAACAGAATCCAGATAATTCATTCATTAATCTAGTTGGACACATTGATGATATTTAATTTTTGCATTCACACTTTTATTGAGATATATGAAAAATTCAAAAAAAATTATGCAAAAAAAGGAGATTATGAAGAGTTCTCATGGATAATTTTTTATTTTTCTTCTGAATTGAAAACAGTTTTAAGATAATAATAAAACTAACTTATTATGATAAACCAGACGAATTCACTGTTCATAAGCAAGCCCTTGAGTGTTGAGCTCCAATGACATGACAGTATCTTCTTTTTTCTCGACACCCGAAGAACCTAAAATCAATTGACAAATCTTGTTTCTATGTTCTCTCTCTCTTTTTAATATTTAATTTCATTCTTCTGCGAGAGCATCTTTTTTACAGCCACCCTTCCTTAAAATTTATTAAAATAATAAAATTTATATAAAAAAATTATAAATATTTTTTTAAAAAAATAATAATAAATTATTTTGATAAAATTATCTAAATTAATTATTTATTATAATATTAATATAATTTTTTTATTTTTAAAATTTACTTATTAAAAAACTATATTTAATATTTTCATGACAATAAATATATATATATATATATATATAAAAGACTCTACATGTTTTTATTTTTATTATCAAAATTTTTTTTTAATAAATTATTGTCAATATTTTCTTAACTAAAACTAAACAATTAGCTAATTTTTTTTTATTAATAATTATTTTGTTAACAATAAATTTTATAATTTAAATTATTTTCTTAATAAAAATATTTTCATTAATAATTTTTATACTTCTAACTTTTAATAAATGAATTTATACTTAAAAATAAAATAAAATAATTACATTAATGTTTTCAACAAATAACTATTAAAAGGGTAATTTTATAATTTTTTAAGTAATAATTAATTTTTAATTATGTTAAGAGAAGATAATTATAATTTTTATATATAAAACTCTGTTTACATATTGACAAAATTCAAGGGAGGCATCCTTAATTACCCAAAGAACATTTTAACATCAATAATTTTTTAAATTTAAAATACCATTAATTTTATGTTATGTCTTTTCTTTCTTTTTCTTTTTCTTTTTCTTTCACTCTGGCAAGGGAAAAGTGACATTATAGATGTACTAATTGATGTTGTTACTATATCATCGAGAGCACGTTTGGTGTCTAATATTAGATGGGACATCAAGTAACATAGTATTCCAATGGTAATTCATATCATTATTGTTATAATATAGCTCAAAAGTTTGTTACTTTTGTTTTGTTTATATGTAGAAAAAATGGTCCCAAAATAACGTGGGACAAGTAAAAGACGTTTTACGAGCACACGAATCCTTTTATTAAATGATGGAATACAAAATAAGATGTATTGAAACATGAAAGTATAAAAAAGAAAAAAGGAAAAATCATTCATAAAGCACTGCGAACCATCCTCATTGCAGGCCTTCATCATCCTGAAACATATGTATGCAAGGCCACCATATATAAATTATTCATTTGCTTCCCGCAGCTGCTGTTATTTTATTATCTTATGACCTGCATTGAATATAAAAAAATTAAAAAATTAAAAAGAAAAATTAGCATAAAAGGTAGTTAGATATAGGAAAGTACATATTAAAAACATAAAAGGCAAATAAAACCTTTCAATGTAACATAATTTTTGTTACGTACTCTGAGTATAAATAATGAATATTGTTTAGTAAACCTTCGGGGGTGGTGGGGACTTGTAGTAGTAGTAAGGGGATAGGGGTGAAGGAGAAGGTGAGGGTGGTAATGGATAGTAGTAGGGAGAAAGAGGTGAGGGTGATGGCGGGGGAGGAGACTTATAGTAGTATGGTGGTAGAGGTGATGAGGATGGAGGTGGTGGGGACTTGTAGACGTAAGGAGGAGGTGGTGAAGGAGATGGCGGTGGGGTTGACTTATAAATGTATGGAGGTGGGGGTGATGTAGACGGAGGTGGTGGGGATTTGTAGACATATGGAGGTGGAGGTGGTGATGGAGATGGCGATGGTGGGGACGTGTAGACGTATGGAGGAGGTGATGACGGAGATGGAGGTGGTGGGGACTTGTAAACGTATGGTGGAGGAGGTGACGGAGATGGCGGTGGTGGGGATTTGTAGACGTACGGGGGAGGAGGAGATGGCGATGGTGGTGGAGGAGACTGGTAAACATGAGGAGGAGGTGGGGAAGGAGATGGCGGTGGTGGTGGGGAATTGTAGACATAAGAAGGAGGAGGTGATGGTGATGGAGATGGGGGTGATTCGTAAGCATATGGAGGAGGTGGTGATGGAGATGGTGGTGGAGGTGGAGGTGAAGTGTAGACATAGGGAGGAAGAGGTGATGGAGATGTTGGGGGCAATGACTTGTAATAGTAAGGTGGCGCTGGTAGTGGAGATGGTGAATCATAAGGCTTGTAGTCAGCTGCGACATTACTCGCCACCAAGCATAATGCCAAGACAGAGACCATACGAGGCCAAATATTGATCATATTTGCTAATTCTAGTGGCTTGAAAATATAAAAAATTTTGGTACTTTTATGTCTTTGAGGTTCAAGGATTAGAATTGGGAATGACTGTAATTGAGAAACATGCAGTTTATATAGTAAAATCCCCAAGCTTCTAAACCGTACTTTAATGGAGCCCGAAGCTTCCTTCTCTTAACAAATCTAATAGCGTTAAACCTAAGAATTGGCCCAATGGGATCCCAGCTAGCCGTTTACATTTCTCAGTTATAAAACTACCTTGAAACAGTCAACTAATTATACAACAGGAATTTTCAGTCATCAATTAAAAGTTAGTAAAAATTCCTCCAAGAACAAATGGCAAGAAATTAAGAGCAGTTACGATCTGGGGTTCATGAGAAACTTTCTTCTCCGTGACTTGATAGTTAACCACATCTGGCCGGTGCTCTCTTCAACAGTCGGTGTTGATTTAGTAACACTGTTTCAACTAAAATTTTCTTAGGCAACAATAATTAGCATTTCATTGTTCTCAATTCAACTCCTGGCCGAAATTAAATATTGTGTGTTATTCCAAGTTATCATCAAGCTGCAGCATCAAGTCTAAATTTATAACCTTGTAATAATATTGATTAGAAATTTATTTACTAACTAAAAGAAAAAAAGAACCCTGGATGGAAGTTGACGTTTTTACAGGTTTATGTAATTAAAATTAATCATGCAGCCAAAGTCATTTTTCAAAGTGATTTGTGATGATAGAAGCTCCGTAGATTGGTGTTAAAAGCATGTCTTCTCAGTTACAATATGCATTGATGAAAACAAATTTGACATCTACCAACATATTATAATCCCATTTTCTGTGACTAAGTTTCCCGGCTGTTGTCCTCCATTCTGATTCCTGAACAAGCCAACTAGCCAAGAAAGACCTGGCTGCCTTTCACCTGTCATTGATTGAAACTTGGCAGCCAATAAAGCCAGGCTCGAAGAATTAGTCATTCGGCCGATCAATGAACAGACGTCACCCCCCAAAATTTATCTCCTACATGCGTGGAAAAATTGGCACATTTTGTCCATCTTTGACATGGTAAGAAATTATCAATAAGAAATCAAAATTAATAGGTACTATTGTAATTTAATGAAGAACAAATTTTCTAGTTAACCTCCCACAGAGTATAATACATAAAAGTCCATTACATTCAGAAACCTTCCCCTAATATGCATTAGGCAAGGGGTTTTTTCTTTTTTTTTAATTGACCAATTTCTAAAAATTTATAAAAAAATAAAAATAAAAAATCTGATGAAATTTAAAGTCAAGAGCATGGAGTCTCTCCATTTTGTAGTTAATGTATTCAACCTTCGTTAAATACATCAAGAGCTTCACTGTAACATACAATCACGCATGATTCATCTTATTGCAATCTGCTTAACGGGCAAGTTCTAAGTTTTTCATCAAGACAATTGCATTGTTCACAAATTGTAGAAGAAAATTGAAAATTTTCATATTAAACATGTCAACTCATCCTATAATTTTAAAAAAGAAAAAAAAACAATCTATACGAAACTCAATTGCAGGATATAAAAAAGAATTCGCCACAATTTACTTTGCAATATTGACAAATTCTAAGTTTATATATCATTCATTGTGCTAATTCAAGCAATATTGTTCATTTCATGTTGGGAACATTGCCAGAAGGAAAATATAGAAATGGAATGATCAAACACTAAGCTTGGGACGATAATCAGAGTTTACAAATGGCATGGTAAATTCATCCAAACAAGCCATCCTGATTCGTTCAGGTGTAGCTGGATTATCAAGAGGAAACCATTCGTTGTGCCCAACTTCAGCTCTGGCTGCTGCAATGGCATCTTTGATGGCAAAGAAGACAGCTGAAGCTAGAAAAAATGGAGGCTCACCGACTGCTTTGGATGAATGGATGGCCTTTACGTTTGGATGACCCTGTTGATCAATAGGTGAAAGAAGTTAAACAGAAGCGAATGGTTTCATCAGATTTCCTATGTTACTATTGGTTGTGGTGATTAAATTATTGGACAAAACCAAGAATATCAAAAGGTATTATTTCAAATTATTACTTGCAGGCCATTCAGGTGCACCAAGTATTTAAGCAGCGTGCAGTTGGTAATAAATAAATACCTTCAAAAGTGAAACATTGAATTTGAACGGGACGTCATTTATGGTAGGAATTTTGTAACTTCCAGGCCCGGTTGTGTACAAGCAGCCAGGTGGAATCCACTTGTGAGCCGCATCTCCCCACTTCAGTTCCTCCAAGGCTACCCAACCTAGACCTTGCATAAAAGCTCCTTCAATCTGAATTAAAAGAACAAATCACGTAACTCGTTAACTTTTTATGAGGTTCTGATCAATGGCAAAGTAAAAGTGGAGAAGAAAAAGAACCTGTCCGATATCAATGGCTGGATTCAATGAATATCCAACATCCATGATAATATTTGCTGTCCTTGTATGGAAATTTCCAGTCAATGCGTCAATTTCAACCTCGGCAAATGCAGCCCCACTGGTGAAATAGCTGAAGGGGTTTCCTTTACCAGTTGTCCAGTCAAAGCCAATGTCAGGTGTAATGTAAAATCCATGAGCAGAAAGGTCGATACGTTGAACATAACATGCAGTTACAAGCTGAAAATATTATAAATCACAAAATTTTATTTCTCCTCAGATAGCTGATAATGAGTTACTACTTCGGAAGAAGCAATGAAGTTATATGAAAAGAACAAGTAAGAAAATTACCTCGGCAAACGAGCTGAAATTATGTTCAGAAGCAACAGGTTCCATCCGTGCTTTAATCTGCTCGCAGGCATCCAAAACTGCAGCTCCGTACATATCAGAACTTGCAGAAGCTGCCGTTGGCGATGCATTAGGAACCTAATTTAGTGGCAAATACAAGTACAAGAAGATATGAGCATAGGCATCTACAATCTGACGGTTTAACAGGCTACCAGAAACTAATCAAAGGTAAAGATCATCTGACTGAGTGTATAAAAGAAAGAGGGTAAAAAAGAAATCAACACTAATACAACGAGATCCTCTTGTACATTTTGATGCAAGCATTAACAAGTGCATCAGAGAACTATGTTAATTGAAAACCAAAGATGGTTGTTACATGTCTTTGAGTAATGCTCTATTACCTTGTCGGTGCTTGTCTCGGATACAAAGACGGAACTGAGAGGGATATTGAAAGCTGACGCAGCAACTTGAGCAACTTTTGTATGTAAACCTTGTCCCATCTCAACACCTCCGTGTGTAACCAAAACAGTACCATCTGTGTAGACATGAACGAGAGAGCCTACCTATAATCATTAAGAAGATAGGAACGCAAATCAGGATTCTGATTAAAATGAAAAATAATTCCGGATCTGAAATATAAAGTAAAGAAATATAGCCATAATCTAGTGGCCAACATGTTAAGAAGGCTGATAGTGCAAAAGAAACCAATGCCAAAAATTAAGGACATTCTGACAAATGACTTGACCAAATGAAAAGAAACCAATGCAAAAGAAACCCGCCGTGGAGCCAACTGTCTTAACATGGTTTCAAACATTACCTGGTTCAGGAACTTCACTGGGAAGGATACGCCAAATTTTGTTGGCACCATAGCAACTCCACGTTTCCTCCACCGATTGCTCTGATTAAATTCGTCAGCTTCTTTGCGAGCATTCAAAAATTCACATGATAATTTCAGTTCCTTCCAGAGTTGGGGCAGTGTAAAGTGTTGTAGCTGTTGACCGTAATGCAAAATTGAACCTTCGCGTTGGAAATTTATTTCCTGAAGACGTTTCAATTCAAAAAAAATGAAAAAGAAAAATTGGTAGTTGAATACTATAAAATATAGGTTAAAGACAGCAACGATCAAATAAATAACAGATAACAAGATTGTGTAACAAACCTTAATCTCTTCTGGGCTTTTCCCAAGTTCTACCGCAATTCTTTGAATCCAATTTTCAGTTATAAGTATACTCTGAGGACCGCCAAATCCTCGGAATGCAGTATTGCTTGGGCAATTAGTGAAGCAGACCTTTCCCACAATCCTAATATTTGGTATCTCATAGACATTGCCTGTGAAGAGCATAGAATGTTGAAGGACGGCAAGGGATAGGTCAAGTGAATTTCCAGCATTATTGTAGATCTCAAGATCGAGTGCCAGCACTTTTCCCTCATTCGTAAAACCGACCTAAATAAATTAAGCAGAATCGAATTCATCTAAAGATTTTAATTACATCATGATGTAAAGAAAAATGTATATCTAAGAAGCTGTAGTCTGTTGCCATGGATGCCCAAATCCAAAGGAATCCAATAGGTAGTCTATACTGTGGACTCTGCAACTTAACAACCGATTACAAAAAGAAACCATCTTAAAGATTACTATTAAAGCAGTCATGCAGTGGAGTAATTAGATACCAGATTTACAATTAAGTTGGAGCAATAAAATGATACCTTGTACTTTGCAAGAAAACTATGACGTTGCCCAGTTATCGTCATGTCTACTTCTCTGTCCAACGTGATTTTCACTGGTCGATTCAACAAAAATGATGGGACAGCGGCTGCAGCAGCAAGGAAGGCTGACCTTGTCTCCTTCCCACCAAATCCACCACCGATTCTTTTGGTTTTACAAACCACTTTTGACATTGGAAGACCTAAGACACGAGCAACATATCTCTGGTGTAGTCGAGGACACTGCAAGCAGGGAAATATACCGCGACAATTAGATAACAAGAAAGAGAACCATACGGCATCCATTATTGTCCATGGCAACTCTCTTGAGAGATCAGGCATACAGTTTACTCACTACTCTCAAATGACAAACTTACTTGGGAGGAAGAAACCATATGAACTTCATTGCCACCATCCACTGTCCAAACGAAACTGCTATGTGGCTCCATGTAAAAATGTTCTTGACCACCCACTTGAACTTCTCCCTCTATAATTCTGTCACATTGACCTGACTGAAAACAGGTATCCACATCTCCGTCTCTCAGACATTTCTCCGTGAGCGGATGGAAACTTTTAGCACTAATGGCTTCTTTTATCGATAAGATTGCAGGGAGCTCTTCATACTCAACACGAACTTTTCTTGCCGCAAGTTTTGCATTTTCATGTGTATCAGCAACCACCACTCCTATAACCTGCAGATAATAGGCACATGATGAAACTTTCCATTAAAGAACTATTCGGGTGTTAATAATAGCATTCATCATTGCCCATGGAGTGGGTCAATTTTGCTGCGTAATGAGGACCATCTGTAGAATTTAAACAAGTGACATTGCCATGAGTTATAACCGCACAGTATTAAAGGAAACCAAACTAAGAACAATCCAAGGCTAAGTAGGTTTCACACCTGACCCACACAAGTGACATACTCTGAAGCGAAAAGCTCCTCATCAGCGACAGTTGGCCCGATGCTATTATCACTGGGCACGTCGTTGGAAAAATAAATGCCCCCAAACCCAGGTGAAGACCTGGCTCCTGAATCATCTATTGAAAGTAATCGAGCGTGAGGTTTTCTGCTCAAAACTAATGCAGCATGCAAGCCATTCGAAGGCAATGGTGTATCATCAGCGAATTCTGCCTCCCCGGTAACCTGTAGAAAGTTATTATATCAACGAAGATACTCTTTAGCAAAAGAGCTAAACGAAGAAGATAATAGTGAATGAAAAACACTGAATCAAAATCTGCAAGCAAGCTAGGATTAAGGCTAGGCAGTGTAATCCTAAGGGCACACAAAAACCATTCCCAGCAGTTCTTGTGCTGCTGACGTGAGGCGAGAATTCAATTATGGTATGCTATATTCAGACATTTGTGTCATGTCAAATAAAATTTAATTCGAATTTTAATTCAGTTAATCATCATATTAAAAAAATTACTTCAAACTGATTACAATTTTATAACCCTTTTTTAATAGATTGTAATATATTTTTATAATATTATATATATTAATTAATTTAAAATATAATTAAATATTTTTAAAAAATATATAAAATAAAATTATTAAATTATAAAAAAATTAATATATTATAATTAATTATATCATAAATATATTTATTTGTTAAGCATTTTTAAATTTAAACTCAATATAATTATTAATTATATTGTGTTATGTTTATTTATTTAATAATTTTATTATTTTATATCAGTTTGAACCCATAAATTTGTATTGAATTATCACCCGTGAACAAACTAAAATATATCAATTAAATAATATTTTTAACAAAGATATTATGAAATTATAATAATAAAATTAAAATAAGATAAAATTTTAAGTGAAATGATCTCACTAAGTCAGAATAAATTAAGATAAAATTATTTAATTAATAGAATAAAAGAGATTAATTATAAAAAAAATAAAAATAAATTTTATAAATTTTTTTTTCATAATAATTAAAAGTTAAATTTATTTTTAATTTTTTTAATTCACTATTAATAAATAAATTATTCTAAATCTAATGATTTTATTATATTATCTATATTGATGTAATAACATTGTCTTGTCTGAAATATTTTTTTAAAATTAAAATTTATTAGAACTCACAATAAGATAATTTAAAATATGTTGTAAATAAAAAAATTTACAAGCAGGAGACTGGTTATGTAGTTGAAAAAGAAATTAAATAAAGCAGCTCCTTCAGTTCTCCAAATTGACATACCTGAAGTCTGGCCGAGAGATGAACCTCGGGGGAACCCACAGATGTCCCATGTTTTCTAATTTCATAGTCCTGAGTTCCCATAACAGATGGCCGATGAAATGATTGTATAGCTGACAAATGAGTTGATGGTATAATTTCCTTGATGGATTGCTTCTCATCCATTTGATGAGAAACCCATAAGAAAAACTTGAAGAAGAAACTAAGAGTCAATGATTTTCGAAATTCAACCATCCCACCAGGAGCATCTTCCTTAATAATAATATCTGTTGGTAAGGTTTTCAAAGCACTTTGCAAAAGCTCCTGCGTCCAGCTCCTCCCCATAATAAATTCTTTTGTTTTTGTTGCAGAAAAAGAGCAAGGTGCCACCCCACCATAAACAATTGATGCATCTGAAACAATCAATTCTTCGCCCTTTTCCTCCAACCAGACACGCATTCCAGCATTTACAATTGCAATATCATCATCTCTTCGATGAGCCTGCTTAAATTCCTTTACATACTCAAAAGGTCTAGTCCAGGGCAAGAATATCGACAGTAAAATTTCACCTCTTCCTATGTCCACCTTACGGTAACCAAGGAAGAATTCATCAGCCATGGCTTCCCTAATGTGCCCTTTGGGGTCAATGATTCGAAATTTTGCTCTTGAAGCCATCCAGAGAGGGTTCAAATCTGATATTGGACTAGCTGTGCAAATATTCCCTCCCATAGACGCAACATTTTTTATCTGTGTACCAGCAAACCATTTTATCTGCTCAATAAAAGCTTTGCACGCTGATGTTTCACTAGCAGGACGCTCTGTTACAACCTTTCTAAAAGTTTTCAAGAGTTCAGTCAGTCTTACAGCAGCACCTATCTCTAATCCATCGTCCCTGACACTCAACACATTGAGCTCGGGTACATGAGCGACGGATATCAAAACCTGATACTGCATTCTCTTCAGTCTCATCTCAATCCCAACCTCAGTATTTCCGACTAATACCTTTGCATCTGGGTATTTTGACTTTAGTTCAAGTACTTGTTCGAGTTTTAAGGGTCGATACCATCTAAGCCCTCCAAATCCACTCAAATTCAAAGGATTTAATTTCCTTAACAACAGCTCTGGAGGAAATATAAGCTCTTTTTCTGTATATGAACTTCCATATGTTTCACTGTAAGAAACGGGTTCATTAGTCTTGCCACAAGCCACACTTTCTTTGCGGTCGTTTGTACTGTTATCATTTTTCATTCCGCATGAACAGGGTTTGCCAGTTGAAGGGCAAACAAACGCGCCTTCTTTAAGACTCACTGAAGACATGTTGGTGTATGATGCATTGTTAGTTTTAGCAAAAACCCGAAATGCATCAACAATCGGCCTGTAACCAGTACAGCGGCATAAATTTCCAGCAAGGGACTCTTCAATTTGCTCTTCAGTCGGCTGTGTCTGACTTGACCTTAATAGTGCGTACATTGACATGATAAATCCAGGAGTGCAAAATCCACATTGTGACCCATGAGAGCTTGCCAATGATTCCTACGGAGCGTAACAGATGAAGGGATCTCATAAACATATAGGCACCACAAAAAATTGTGTAAAGCAAGAAAGAAATAAAACTTAATAGGTTATAATTAAAACCAATAAATAAACCCAGCAAACAAGGAATGAAAACCATTATATGTATTACTTGAATTGGATGCAAGCCATGTTCGCGATTTCCGATTCCCTCCACGGTAATTACATGCATTCCTTCCACAGAATACAGAGGAGCCAAGCATGCGTTGATGGCATAGTGCCTGAAACACAAGATGATTTTAACACTTGATAGTTAGTAAGTTTCTGAAAGAAGGAAAGAAAGAGAACTCACACGCATTTCTTCGTTTTCTTATCGTAATGGGAAACCATCACAGTACAAGCCCCACATCCACCTTCACCGCAGCCAAGTTTTGTCCCCGTCAGGCTGATATCTTTAATACGGGACAAGCACCAAAGTCAGATTCTGCGCTATACATATTTGAAAAAAGAAAATGATCGCTAACCCACATAAACACACACTCCGCAAATCCAGCTCAGATTGTTAGACGAAAAAGAATTGATTTATTCAGTTATGCTGCCTACACAAAGGGAAACTCAAAAACATAAAATTTTCTATTCAGTTATGCTGCCTACACAAAGGGAAACTCAAAAACATAAAATTTTCTATTCAGTTATGCTGCCTACACAAAGGAAAGCTAAAATTAGAACAAAGACTCAGCCTTATCCACATGATCTAAAACTTAGCTAAGTTAATTTAACGTTCAAACTCAATCTAACTCTCTACTTATCCCAAGCTATTTTTATCCTAGATAAAAAGTAATAAAGTTTCTTGATTGATTGATTAATCAATTCGTTCATTGTTAAATCCTAGACCCCAAAAAGCTTGCAGCGGGCTGTTTCCAGGAATCAAACTTCCCTTTCAAGTCGTTTCCTTCCCAACAAATTTTCTAACCAACCAAACAAAAAGTCTGATATAAAAACGACTACCTCTAAGATACTCAAGAAGAGTCAAGTGAGCAAAGCCATCAGGTAAGACTCTACGAACTCCATTAACGTATAAGATTGCCTCCTTTGTCCATTCCTCCCCTGTTTGATCCATCTCTTCCTTGCTCTTCAGCGGACCCGTATCTGATTCTTAATGCAAAGCAATATCTCAAACAAACCCAGAAAAGAAAACACTCTCCAATGAGTTTTTGTATCAAATCCAAGAAGGACAGAGCAATAAATAAGGAAGATTAATTTTCTAATTATAGCTCTGCTTTATGTATGAATTACTCTTTCTGTACATTTGTGTTTTGTTTTCGTGTAACCGTTCGTTGAAATGGGGACATGTGTTTATTATTAAACATGGGATACGATGAGTTCGGAACTTGGAAGAGACGATGATGTAAAAATAATTTGTTTTACGACGTCGTCAGATTGACGAAAAGAGGAAGAGGAAGAGAAAGAGGTGATTAGTTGAGAAAGCGACGTTGCACTTTGGTTCTTTTTCGAATTAAACGTGAATCTTTGAAAGATTCTTTATCAGTAGTCACATGTTTTTGTTTTACGACGTCGTCAGATTGACAAAAAGAGGAAGAGGAAGAGGTGATTAGTTGAGAAAGCGACGTTGCACTTTGGTTCTTTTTCGAATTAAACGTGAATCTTTGAAAGATTCTTTATCAGTAGTCACATGTTTTTACGACTATGGCATTTGTAGTCCTGCTCGAAGCCGAGATGCCATTGCTCAATAATTCATGTACTAGAAGTCGGTTCTGTCCCTCATCACAGAATCCCAGAAGTCGAACCAGATTCTTGATGTGTTGGGCCAATTACATTTACTTCAGCTTTAAATTCCTTATCGCTATCTGGAAATACTCCATCTAACCTCTTCACTGCGACATGATTACAAGAACCCATTTGCACGAACCCTTTGTAAACGGTGACAGACGCTCCTCTTCCAGTCCCTCCTTGAACATAAGAGTGATGTCTACAAGCTCTTTGTAACGAAAGCAGCGCGAATTCATATGTAAAACATCTTGATCAGTTGGTGAGGCCTGATTTTTTTTGTGATTAACCACAAGAATACCTAGGCAACTTGCACCGAGTATTATCAAGTTCACAAAGCTGACAAAAATACGGAAACCCGGATAAAAAGCTTCTCTTTCTTCTTTCTCTTTGTCTGGCTTTTCTTAATATTAATGAAAGCTGTCCCTGTGAAATGCGATGCAAATCTTTAAGTTCACTCTGTTAATTCTATTTGTAAAAATTTAGTTGAGTTGGATAAAGAGAGATGCCGAACAGTAGTGTTAAGTTCTAACACAGTCGTGTTTCAGATTTGGTTATGCAACTCCAACTAAAATTAACATCCCCTCTTGATCTGAAAAATAGGGTTAAGTAAAAGTTTAGGCGGTCAATTTAACATTACATGAAAAGTTTGATGTCGACAGCAATCAACAGAAATGCATATTTATGCTTGTCATTGTCAACCAAAAATGTCATATGCAGAAGACCATAAGAGCTATGTCCGTCGACAAATTGGTGTGCCACAATTTCACCAACTTCCCCGGAATTATGTAAAACTCCATGACCTCAATCCTAATATGCAGCACGCGCGTGCGTGGACACACATGTAGCTGTAAAACAACGACTTCAATAAAGAAGGACAACACTCGGAAGAAAATTAAAAGTGGGTTCACTTGCCGATTCATTCGATGTCAATGGAACAGAGTCTTAGGAACTCACATCTTTTTATTCAGTAACAAATATTTCTACAGTAACACCCAGTTGCATTAATAAATTCTTAAGAGCTTTATTGACAAAGGTAAGATATAGCCGTCGGAAACAGATCAAATCTGTATCCCTAGATTTAAGCGGGGGGAAATTATGATTTTTCACTGATTAGGAGGGCTTTAGTCTTCTGCGTTGGTAGCTTTGTGTGCTCAATAAAAATGTGCGTTAAAATTGTGACAATAGCCGGGCCAAGTGCCAAGAAGGCAAATCCTCTCCACGTTGAAAGCAAGGAAAATTGTTTAATTAATACTGAAGCCCCGATCGAGATGAAAAATGAATGAATGTGAAAGCCTGGTGTAAATGATCAGAAAATTATGAGCTAAAAATTATGATCATTATACCTTCAAAATTAATTTTAAATTTGCATTTGATATCTTACAAATATTGAGTTCGATGATTTTGATTTCTTTGATCCAGTGGCATGAAAATTGGGCAATGGCTTCATCTGTTTCTGGCATTTCCTTCATGGAATATCTCTTTATATGAACACAGACCGAACTATAAAAATGTGAAACATTAATTAACCCTAGAAATATTACAGATTATTACAGAAGTTGAACATGTTTCCCTGCCTGAAACTCATCAAATCCGGCCTATCTATCGGCTTGCCCTTTCAAAAGCTTAAACAATGAAAGTAATCGAATGACTTTTTGGCACAGCAATGGCAATATCATAAATTGCTGGAACTGATGAGCATAAGTTTTGTACCGCAGCAACGGAACCATGACTACATGTGTGCACGTCTAAGAATACCAGTCTCAAATTATCAACCAATTATTAATACTTAATACGATCGCAAGCCAAACTTGCATGTGTTAAACATGTATGCATTGCGACTCAAAAATGCAATTGTTAAATACCCTTGTACGAGGAAATTAGACATTTTCAGGAACATACAACCTTTCTGATAGAGCTTATTCTTGAGCTGCTGGAAGCTTATCTGGACTCATCCTTATTCCTGCAACAAAAACACTTAACCAAAAAGGCCTGGGAAAATCTCTAAGCCCTTGAAAATGTACCTGCTAATGTTAAAGATCGAAAAACGCAGGTTTGTTGAAGTTCTTGAAACCGTGAATCTATTTTAAAAATTGTGCTTGTATATATAGCTTCAATTTCTTTTCATCTTTGTTCCAATTTCGGGCGAAGGAAACACAAGCTGCCCATCCAAAAATCTGCATATATTGGTATGGTTAGATTTATATTTTCAAAAATAGGATCAAGATATAATTCAATCAATACTAGAGTTGATGGAATTACCCAGTGTTCATCCCACATTAGATAAAATAAGAATTAATTTTGGATTCATAAGTGCAAGTAAGTAAATAGCATTTAACATGTTAAACTTGTTAAATCTTTGGGTTAATAGCAAGTGCTCAGCCTGCAAAACAAAAACGGTGAAATTACTGTGAAACGAATACATTTATGGATGTCACCCAATTTGTACAATTAAAGGAACATTAAGGACTTGCAATTTTGCAATTTAAAGAAACATTAAGGACTTGTCTGTAAATTATCCATTCAATCGAGCACAATGGAAAGGCTGGCGCGCGGCCCGTTACGTGTTCCAATTATCAATGACGCTTGGCCGTTTCTGATACGAAGCGCTTTCTGGGCTCTGGCAAGTTAAACAATCAAGAAGAGAAGGTAAATAACAGGAAGACAGCAACAGCAATGGCGACTGCGGGGCCACAAGGAGGAGGGTATCATCAACACCATCATCCAATGACATTAGAAGAAGTTAGAACTCTCTGGATTGGAGACTTGCAGTACTGGGTCGACGAGAACTACCTCAATTCCTGCTTCGCTCACACTGGCGAGGTATCTTTCTATGATTTTGCTTTTCTATTACTTTTGAATCTTTGGTTCAACCTTATGCTAAGTGTTTGCATAGGGTTGCTAATTGATTGTGATTACTGTTGCTAATCGATTGCGATTAGAAATATAGACGAGAAGAGCTGTGCTGGGTTTTCAGATAGTACGTTGTAACTCGAAAGTATTGGAAGACAGAAATACACGAAGAGTGTGCAAATTTTTACCGTAAATTTGTTGAATTGTCCCTGCCCAGAATGTGGGTTTTGGTTAAATTACTGTTTGTATATGGGCTCCCTATGTATCAACAAATTCTACTATATCTAGTGCCAAATGACCTAATGTGTTTGAAAGAGCTTTTGGCACCATAAAAAGTGCTCTCGGCTATTCAAGCGTACATTTGTATCAAACGTAGCCAAGTTCTTATCAAAGAAGTACTTGAAGGGTTTTCTTTTTTAATCCAACAAGGACTTGAACTGCTTACTAGGGAGTAGTTCCTAGATGCTTAGTTGAAAGGAACTTTCCAGTGTCTTTGCATAAGTGCTTTTATTCGATAATGCTTTTGCCAAAGGCACCAGCAACTGGATGCATAACAAGTTGTGTTTGCTTTTCATGTGTCCTAAGTTCTATTTGTGGATGTTGGTGGTATTAGGGTGACAACTGAATTAGGAATTTAAGAACAGATTCCTAAATGAGATGTAAATCTAGAAATTGAGTGTTGCTGCCCCAAATTATATGATGAAATGTTAAACTTTGATGTTGTAGTTCTCTCTCCCTCTTTCCTTCTTTTGTTCAGTGAGAATTTGTCTCTCTCTTTTATGGGATGAACCTAGCGCAAGTTTTTAATTAATCCACTCCATGCAGGTAATTTCAATAAAGATTATACGTAACAAGATCACTGGCCAGCCAGAGGGTTATGGGTTTGTGGAATTCATTTCCCACGCAGCGGCTGAGAGGATTCTGCAGACATACAATGGGACTCCAATGCCTGGGACTGAACAAAATTTCAGGTTGAATTGGGCTTCTTTTGGTGCTGGTGATAAGCGTCCTGATGCCGGACCTGATCATTCAATTTTTGTTGGGGATTTAGCACCTGATGTTACAGATTATCTGTTGCAAGAAACCTTTCGAGCTCAATATCCATCTGTTAGAGGTGCCAAGGTTGTGACTGATCCAAACACCGGACGTTCTAAGGGATATGGATTTGTCAAATTTTTAGATGAGAATGAAAGAAACCGTGCAATGATTGAAATGAATGGTGTATTTTGCTCAACTAGGCCAATGCGTATTAGTGCAGCAACACCAAAAAAGACAACTGGTTTTCAACAGCAGTATGCTGCAACAAAAGGTCATATTCCTTTCTTTACTATTTTTACTGTAGGGATTTTGGTTGCTAATGATTTTAATACCACTGTATTATTCTATGTAATTGCTCTTGTCCAACCAGATGACAATTTTCATTCTTCAATCACTTCTTTGGTGCTAATTTTTGTCAGCCTTAAATATATACTTACCAATGGTTTTTTTCTGCAGCTTTATATCCAGTTTCAGCATACACTACCCCAGTGCAGGTGCTTCCAGTGGATAATGATATCAATAATACAACAGTAAGTAAGACAGTCTTCATCATCTTATATTACTGATTCTACCAAATTCCTTATTCATCTCTTTCCTCTTGTATCTTTGTGCTGCAGATTTTTGTCGGTAACTTAGATCCTAATGTCACAGAAGAAGAACTGAAGCAAACCTTTTTGCACTTTGGGGAGATTATCAATGTCAAAATTCCGGTGGGCAGAGGATGTGGTTTTGTGCAGTTTGCTGCCAGGTTAGTTTAGCATGTGAAGCCATTAGCATCCCAATAATGAAATTGTTTTGCAGCCTTTATATTTATTTTTATTTTTGAGAAAAAAAATTAATACCTATGCTCTTTTTTTTTATTTTCCTTTTCCTATTGAAAGTCAGTTCTAATTTTTTCAGTTTGTTAATTTAGAAAGCCCGTTCTTTACTTTTTTCTTAGGCAAGAGATGTGTTAGTATAAAGGCTGGAAAGAGGCAGAAAATATTGTAGTTAAAATGGGCAAATAGTAGTATATGTAATAGTTAAGAAGTTTGGTTTGGTATATTTTCTGTTTTCCTATAGAGTCTAACATTTCTGACCTCTAATTTCGACAAAGGGCATCTGCTGAAGAAGCCATCCAACAGATGCAGGGACACGTGATTGGTCAACAACAAGTCCGCATTTCTTGGGGCAGGAAACAGGTGATGTTTTATTTGAGCTTTTGTCTGTCACAGCCTCAGTTTGGTCCAGCTTTGAAAATATTTTTACCATATTCTTGCCACAAATTCTAATGCTTGTTTAGAAGCCAGTGAAACCTAAGGGGAATACTATTAAATTGTTGATATTATCTATGCAGTAGAAGGGAATTGGGAGCAAGATTGAAAGATTTATCTAAACTGGACTAGATTATGCATTTAAATGTGCAATTGATGCTAACATCATAGAATAACATGGCTGATGATGAATATGATATCTCTGTTCAGCCTTCTTATGTTGTTATATATATTTACTGCCAATGTTATATAGTAATTCTGTGGTCTGAGTATTTTGTATTGATTGCTTTTAGGATGTAACTGGTAGCTTGGGAACACAAGTAGATCAGAGTCAATGGAATGTGTACTATGGTTACGGACAAGGCTATGATGCCTATGCTTATGGTGCTACTCAGGATCCATCATTATATGCATACGGTGCCTATGCAAGCTACCCACAGTATTCTCAACAGGTGAGAATTTTAATGTATTTACTCCATGCTCTGGCAATTACCACAACCTTCACTTGTTAGCTTATAGTATGGTTTAGTTGCATCTGTAGCATTGTCCTATTCTTTCCCATGTAAAACCATTTCTGAACTATGAATGTATCTTGGCTTTCAGTTTTTTCCAAATTGCTGTATATAACAATTAAAAATGTTAATTGTGAATTATTTATAGGATGCCACATTCTTCTACTGCCTCCAAATTCGTCAGTTTTATTGATATTATGCTTCATTTCCTAGTGTTCTACAATACATGCATATTCACACAAAAACAGATGAGGATGGATGTATTTGTATGGATGTATATTCAATGGAAAAGTATACGTGTTAATATCTTACAGATCTGCACTAATTGTTCTATGCTTTGATGACTTAGCTTATGAAAAACTATTTGCAATTATTTTTTTGAATTTTTGAAGTCTTATTTTTGTTTTGGTTCATGGAGCATTTTCATCCTTTAAGGGACAACTTGTCAATCCTCGTAAAAGGTGCAGAAATGTGAAAACCATTTTTTCTCGGTAATGATTTCCTGGATTTTTTGCAAACACACGAACTCGGCATGATATCTGGGATGTTCATTTTCAGGTTGAAGGTGCTTCGGATATGGCATCCATGACTGGCTCTGTCCCTGCTATGGAGCAAAGGGAGTTGTATGATCCCTTGGCTATTCCAGATGTTGATAAGTAAAGTTTCTTCCCTGCTTTTGTGATATATAAAGACTATTTGTTCATGTTATTGCTTACCATATATGATCTTCAATATTTTTTTTTATTTATCTCTAGGCTAAATGGGGCTTACCTTTCCGTTCATGGAAATGCCATATTAGGCCGAACCTTATGGCTGAAAACTTCTTCACTAGCGCCACCAGCTTAGCCACCTCTGATATTTTTAACATGTTTAGAGAAAGTTAAAAATGTCTTGAGAAGAGAGATCGAGGATGTGCTTCAGGTTGATGTATTGCAATTGTAGCCGGGCATAACATATAGTCTGGTTTAAAGTAACTGAATATGCTTCGTGTCAAAGTAACATAGAAATGTCTAGGAATTTCTGGGTCTAAAAGAAGGGACTCAAGACACTTCTATGCATATTGACAAGGGTAAACTTGCTAGAGGAAAATTTTGGACATTATAGAAAGTTGTTCTCCGTTTAATATTTGTAGATGATTGTTATCTTTGCATGCAGAACAAGAGTGCCTGTATTATTTCCAGTCGGTTATATTTCCAGTAGGTTAACTTAAAAGTCGGGCTATTTTCAGATATATCGTTGATATAAATACTGTACTGTTTTCAATCTATCCTGGCATCTAGTGTCTGGTGAGTTTCCCAGATAATGTAGTAAACGAATGTGGTTGAACCACCTAATAAGGCAAACCATTACCCTAAGCCGCAAGCCTTTCTTGCATTTTTTTGAATACTCAACGGATTAAGTTTTCATCTCACAATAGTGGCTTAAAAATCACATCACCTCGGTACCATACGAAGCCTTAACACAACCTCCTACCTCATTTCATACAACTTAACCCTAATCTTCATTTCATTACAATGAAATGAAAACCTACGGATTGCACTCAGGATACTGTTTAAAAACTCTAGACGACTTTGTTGCAGTAGTATAGGTTCAATGCTGAGATGTCAGCACGTAACTCAAGAATACAGTTACATGAACAAATAATCTTTATACACGGTATATGAATAAATTGAATATTCACAGTGCAAATGCTTTTGGTTACCATTAACTAAAACAAGACATTTTGTTCTAAATTATTCTCCGGTGTTCTCCATGTAGGAAAACTGCACTACCTCAAGTGAAACAGTTCTACTTTTCTCCCTAAGATGAACCTTTTGTAACTGAAATATTTCTAGATGTCCCAAGAAAAAATCAGTATGAACTAACAGAAACAAAGAAATGATAATTTAAGAGCAGAAACTTTGTCAAAATTGTGACTGAAATAAGAAAATGATTGCTGTGAGTTTTAAATCATAGATACTTGGCCAACCATGGTAGCTCCTTGCTGTCTTTCAGTGCAAAAGCTACGTCATCACTGCCATAAAGCAATATGAAATTGGTTAGATGACAATCGGAGCAAAGTTTTTCAGCTAATGTGAATACATTGTCACTTTAGCAAAGCAAAAATAGAATACATCGCTAGCTAAGTTTTCTATTCAGAATAAATTTCGTGGCAAGAGGATGGATAGCTATAGCTATTCTAACAGAATATGAAACTCAAAAAAAAGCTGTTGCATCACCAGTCAACTAGGTTGTATTAATGTTGCAAAACAAAATAAAATGCAATCGCAAAAAGAATAGACATTTTTATTTTTTTCAACTGAAAATGCATCAATTCTTTTGCTTAACCGTATGGAATTTGCATATGGACAATGACAAGCACAGAATGATAACCTTAAATTATGAGCAAAATAGTCTTTGTAACTGGAGGGACAGAACCATTCATCAAAAGCCATTTACTAACATGACCACAGCAATTGAGCTGAATGATCAGCTAGGAAACTAACCTGGGAAAGTTGAGCTGCAGCTTTTGCAACCTGTGCCTGGTTCCAGGTTCGCACAGAATAATTCTGCATTCACCAAGCTTACAGCTGCCAAAAGGAAACCATCCATATTAATTCAGGTTATCCACACAACTGAGAAAAACATCAGTATTATATGAAATATGTATGCATCCTTCTCATGTTCAAATCTGTAAGAAGCATTCAATATATCTTTCATCTTTCTGATTTCACAGGGTTCATATAATTGTCATTTTTGCAAGACAGATAATACAGCCATGGGAAAAGAAATATTAATTCAATTATAATTTTGAAATCTATCTATGCAAGAAGATATATATATAATTTCAAAGATTAAGCCATCATTCCCCAAAGATCATAAACCACAACAATATAAAACACGTTATTTCTCACAATATTGGCAAGGAAATAGTGAAAGATGGCTGCTCACCCCACTTTCAAGAGCATGTCCCAACCAGGAAATGTTTCTCCATTGCTTGCACACAGACATGAAATAGTCATTGCCAACTGCAACAATTTAAAGAAAACAGAAGCCATCAGAGAAGACCCATAAAACAGCATGGAACCTGACATTTCCAAGTTGGCTTCCACATATAAAGTATATCTAAGATGTGTCTTAGTATTCATGATTCAATTACCAGGGCTACAACAGTACAGCCTGAGATTTTCTAGTGATAACTACTTTTTGAAAAAATAGGAAAACTGCTAACATTTATTCTATATCCGAAGTTTGCGGAGCAATTTGTTGTGTGAAGAAAAAGATTTTAGTATAGCAAGTATTTGTTGGAATGGCTGCTGCAAGATCATGGGGTTTTGGTTTTTGACTTCAGTAGTGACACCTGTATCCACTGGCAAAATACATAGGTAGAGAAAATTCAATTTTATCAGCACAGCAAGAAAATTTAGAGAAGATAAAAGGTGCTAGAAAAGAACCTTTTCAAAGTCAGTTTCATTCATCCCTGTTTTGTAGAGTTCATACACCATGGCTGTCAAGAAGATCTTGCTAAGTTTGGAGCTACTTTTCATAACCTGCAAGTTTTCAAGAGAAGACCGAATCATTTTTGTAATCTTATATCTTTTTCTTATCCTATCTCAGCAAGGGAAATAATCAGCTTGTGACTGAACATAGATATAAATAAAGATACATTCTTGGCAAAATAAATAACCAATTTTTAACTCACTTGAATATGAGGTGCCTGGAACATCTCCTGAATAGCTGCTTCAACATCTGCCATACCAACAAGGCTTTTTGCTGGAAAATGGTCACATGCAAATTTATTTAGAAATCAAAACTGTCACTTTAAGCATAGGAAAACATTCTTTTGCAAAGGAATGAAAGTTGGACTTGGAAGCCAATGATAGTCCATAGAGTCAAAGTTTGTTAACCTGCAGAAGCAGAATTTGGAATCAAGGTTCGTTTCTTAATGCGATAGTCTGCAATTTCTGCAGCACGTCTGCATATCTCCAGTGCGCGACGTGCATCTCCTGAAATAGCCGCAACCTGAAAATGGACATCATGTTCAAATTCAATTGAGAGAATTAATAAAATCCATATCTGTTAAAATGTACACTTTCTGCATGCATTTAACCAGAAGAAAATAGTATAGCAAAAACACGTGCCACGAAGACTAACCTTTCTTGAAGCAAATTCTATAGCTTGCTTTTCAAAAGCTTCAATTCCTTTAAGGCGACTTGAAATAATTTCTTGAAGCTGCTGAAAATTATAGGGACCAAAGCAAAGCCTTTGGACACCCATGCGACTTGAAATACGAGGAAGCAGCTTCTCTGGCAGATCCATCGTATTTGCTATTCCTGAAAGTCATCATTTTGTTTAAATTTATTAAAAAAAAGAACAATATTCCCAGCGAAACCATCAATGTTTTTCTGGCAAAAGACTTCATCAAAAGAAAAGGAAATACAACGATACCTATAACAATCAATTTAGAATGTGGCTTAGTGGGCCAGTCAAGAATGTTATAGAGAACCTGAAGTAAAAAGGATCGTGCATATATAAGTGTTCAGCTTTTATTAATATTTTATATATATGTTAAAATATTTATTCATAGATTTTTACATCATAAGATGCAAAAGTTTACCGACTGATTTCTGGTTACAAGGAGATCAAGTTCATCAATGAGAAGAATACAAGGACCATCATCTTCTTTGCCAATTTTCTTTCCATCCGAAAATCGCTCATTCAGTAAATGCAGAGCCTTCTTCCAACTGACCCTGTGTCCACTTAATGCTTCATATATAACCTGCAAAAGAATAGACTATAAAGATTACAGAGATCGACCAGAAGATGTGACCAAACAAATAAATAAGTCAAATTCCATAATACTTACCCTGTAAATATTCTCTGGTGATGACAACTTTAGACCATTAACCTCCACAAAGCAGTATGGTTTTATACTTCCTGCCTCAACTTCAGACCTCAGGTTCCTCATTACGGAAAGAACACTCATTGTCTGCAATTTTATGAAGAAAAACAAGTAGAAAACATATAAGCTTCAACGAAGGGATTCAACATGCTACGGGAGGGATAACAGTTCCCCCATTTTTTCAACTCTCCTAAAGGCTGTTTCAAGTCTTTTCAAAGCCATTTCAAGTACTATTCGTTCATGTTTCAAACTTTTTAAACATGTTTTAAGTTTTCTATTATGTATTTCAAGTATTATTTATCATTTGTTTTATTTATTTCAACATTTTTTTTTCATTTCAAGTCTTATAAAGTCGGTTTCAAGTTCAACACACAAAAAAGACAAAAAGTGGGCAACGGTACCCCCTTTTACCGTATCTAGAACAAGATCAATAACTGTTTGAACTGTAACAACTTTTGAATTAAACCCAATAGATTTTACCTTGCCAGTTCCAGGAACACCATGAATATACAGGCAACGTCCCAGACACTGATCATCACAGATAGCACCCTTTATAAATGTTGTTATCTCTTCCATTTCTCTACAAAAGTACCAATGACATCAGCAAACATGCAAAGCTAAAAAAGAAAAAAGGACCATCAACTTCCACATACTTATTTCTACAAGGTAGAGATTTGGGCAATGTCACCAACAAAAGTGTTGCTTTAGCTCTTTCTAGTTCAGTCTGCTTATGGCATCTCACATGCTCTGGGATTCTCTTTCTCCCTATCTTTTGAAGACCAAAGAACCATCCCTTCCGTGAGTTCTGTACTTAACACACAATTGATTACTATAACAACTTGTGATACCACTAAGAACAAATTCACAATATGCAACAATAATAAATGTCCATACTGCTGCCAACTTGTGAGCTGGGGATGGTCTGATTTGTAAATTCTTTGTATCTTCGTACTCATATTCCATGTCTTCATCTGTATCAGAATCAGCACCCTTGCAACCATTCCAATCTTCGTCACTGTCTGCATCTTCTCCTTCCTACCAAATGTACAAAGCCACTGATAAATTTCAAAAGAATAAACAGATTCTCACAATATAGAGTCCCTGAATTGATTCTTCTCAATTCTCAATGCTTACCTCTTCATTATCTATATCAGCTATACGCTTGAAACTATGCCAATGTATGTCATATTCGTACTCACACAGAAAAACATCATCCCCTTCATCATTGGCCTTCGCAAATTCTTTCGGATTCTTGACAAAGCAATGCCTAATGATGGATTCCATCTGCAGTGACAAGCAGTATCAAAATTACAAACTTTAATGTGAGAACTTTAGCTTTTCTTTGATATTGAACTTGACTTCAACATAAAACAGTATTAATCAAGAAAAAGTTACGAGCATAAGCTAAAAGTTGAAAATGATTAGATGAAGGCTGCAATCAATACGAATCATTTAAAAATACATTTAATTATTTGCCAAGAACCAGCCCATCCTTAAATCCATTTAATTATCCTTAGACGGAAGGCATCTGTTTCTCATTTCTACCATCAGATATCAATTTCCTCTCTCACTGAATGATTATGGCCCAATTTCCTACAGATTACAACTTCGTATGAACAACAAATACGAGATTAGATAACATCCAACACCTCAATGTCTGCAAAATCATTTGTTCGATACAGTTCCCTCCTCAAATTATGTGGTTGTCTTCCAGCAACAGTCTCTTCTGGTATCATATACCAGCGCACCCGACTCCAATAAATCCCATCCACTTCTTTCCACAAGCTGAAATCCACCAACAAAACAAGAATCTCATAATCCAAACAAATCATAACAACCATGACAATGAAAATCCAATTCAATTATGTTTAAAACCAAAAGAGCCAAACCTTTCAATGTGTGCAGCCCACAAATCACTTGAAAGAAGCTTCTCCCTCATTGTCCTAAACAATTTCTTCCCCTCTGGGAGCTTCGGCAACTCAATCTCCTTCCCCATTTTTCTCGCCTCACAAAATGCACAAATCCATTCACCTTCAGGAACCTCCTTTAATGGTGGCTTCAAGCACTTCAAATGAAACCCACCTAAACAATCCTCACATTCAATCATAACACTCCTCCCTGCTTTAAAACAAATCCTACACTCCTCCACTTCAGGTTCCTCCTCGTCCGAGCTCGCATCCTCTCTCCTCTTCACGTACACATCATCTCCTACCTCAAATTCACCCCCATCATACACCACCTTCTTGTAATAAACCCTCCTCTTCTTCAAATTCTCAACTTTGGCATTTCTTGTTTTTGCCTTGGATCTTGTCACAACAGCATTAGCATTCTTCTTTTCACAAGAATCTTTCCTTTTTCTCTTCTTCGTCTCCGACAGCTCGGGCGACACCGGAGAAAAAAGTACCTCAATTGAGAGCAATCCATCCTTCGGCTTCCCTTTCGGGGTTTTTGTATCTTCAACATTTTTTTCAGCTTTTGGGGTTCTTCGTGTTTCCAGCAAAATTTTACCTGTCTTCTTCGGTGTCCAGGGATTCAGACGTTCGCCATTTCTAGCAAGATTTAAACTTTGTGATGAAACTTCAACAGATTTTTTAAGAGATGAAAAGGGTTTTTCTGGACTCGTCAGATCTTGCGAAAGAGAGATACGGCGCGAAGATCGGCGAAGAGTAGTAGGGAGTGAAGTTTGTGGAGTTTTGGGAGTCAGAGAAATTGTAGAAGAAAACGGAGGAGAAGAAGAAGAAAGAGGTAATTGTTGCTGATTGGGTTTCTTTCTAGGAGACTGATAGAGTTTCCTCGGCGTGGTCTCTGCCATGGCTCAAACTGAACGGAGCGTGAAAGAGAAATGGAGTTAGGGTTTCACAGAAAGAGAGAGAGAGAAAGCAGATCGGGTTTTGGTGGGAGAAATTGGCGCCAAAATTCCCACTTCCTTCTTTGAACGTCGAACGTTATGACGCCGTTAAGACATGTTTATATTATATTTTTTCGGTCGGAAAATATCAATGAGATACTATTATATTTCATCTTATTTTAGTTGTGTTCAATAATTTTATAAAAATTATTACTCATCCCTCTTCACTAATTAATAAAATATTTTAATAATTATTTGTAAGATATTAAAATATTTTATTACTCATCCCTCTTCACTCAGACAATTTGAATTTATTTTACTTTTAAATTTATTTATTTACGTTAAAACACCTTTCAATCCCATAAGCATTGTAAGATATAATCATGGAGAATTTTCAGACAGTAAGAAAATACAACATTGGAAAGAAATTATTAATCCTTCACGCTGCACTGATAACAATAATAATAATGACCAACGAGCATGTCCTCGGAAATTCAGGCAGGCAAAGTAAAAGAGGCATGCTCTCACTCAGATTAAAACGTTTCTTCGTCTTTTCAAGCCAAGAATGACGAGCAACAATCCCAGATAGTCTAAGTTATAAGCAGTTTCAAGCAGCTGCAATTTGTGGTTGTTCCATGGAGGATACCTGAACCAGAAATCAGAAAAAAAACTTCTTCTCGCCACTGCTTTGTGGTGGCTGAATGTATCGAAGGAGAATTTCCCATGGTAATTTCCAATTCCACTCTCACCAATTCCACCAAACGGCAATGTATCAGCTGCATACTGCATTTCAAAGCAAAGCAAATAAACTACTTTATCAAAAGCGCTTCTGGGTTAAAGTGCTTTCAAAACAAGCAGCAAGCAAGCAACAGAATATATAATTTACTTGAACAATTGCGTCGTTGAATACCACACTTCCTGATGATGTTTCAGAAGTAATTCTGCGTTTAAGTGCTTCGTTCTTGGTGAAGGCATAAATTGAGAGTGGTTTAGGCCTTGAGTTTAGAAAACTTATGCTGTCTTCGATCTTCTCCAACTGAATTAATACCAACAAACATTGTAATCAAATTACAACTTGAACAATAATTATTTTTAAAATCTCACCGTAATTATTGGAAGCAATGGACCAAAAATTTCTTCTGTCATTATTGCTGCTTCAAGGGGAGGATTCAACAGGATTGTGGGTTCAATAAACCTACATTTAATTATTATTATTACACGTGATTGGTAATTGATATAGATTAATCTTTTTTATTACCCACATGTGGAAATACATTACTTACAAGTTGGCTTCATCCATGGATCCACCATAGACAATAGAATCCTTGACCAAAGGATCACTTAGAAGACTTTTCAATCTTGTAAAATGTTGCCTGTTAATTATCCTAGCAATGCTCTTTGACTCCCCTTGCTTTTCTCCAAACATTTGCTTCACATGCACCTTCATCGTTTTCAACTGAAATAAAAATAAATAAATATATAAATAAACAATAAGAAAAATATAAAATTAAAAGAAATAATATTTAATAAATAATACCAAAGTGGTAGAATATTTATCTTCTGCGAGAACATAATCGATGGCTATGCATGCTTGGCCAGCACAAGCTCCAAATTTTGATACCACAATCCGTTTTACAGCAGCCTTGCCAACCAATATATATAAATATATATGTATAATTAAAAAAAAAGAAAAGAAAAAATAATTATTTTAATATAATTTAATCTTATTTTAATGAAGTTGTTAATCATTTAAGTCAGGAAAATATGTAATTAATTATAAAATAACCTCCTTGTCCCAAGAAAAGGTAAGAGAATCAAGAACTGCTGGGCATTTTCCACCCAACTCCAGAACAACGGGAGTTAAATGCTTCACTGCTGCAGACATGACCTTTCTTCCCACTCTTGCGCTACCTGTGAAGAATATCTTGTCCCATTTTTGCCGTAAAAGTAGTTCACCTACTGCAGGCCCACCTTCGATAACTTTGACTGCTTTATGATCAAGGTAAGAAGGAATTGCCTTCGCTAGCAAAGAAGAACAAGCTGGAGCCAGTTCTGAGGGTTTTAAAACCATGGTGTTTCCTGCTGCTATTGCTCCTATTATTGGTTCCAAGGACAAGCCTATTTTGTTTTCAGAAAACAGTTTCAGAATATAAGAAAACAAAAACAGTTATTCATGAACGTAATAATATATATATATATATATGTATGTATGTATATGCGTGTGTGTGTGTGTGTTTATTTACTGACCAAAGGGAAAATTCCAAGATGAAATAACAAGGACAGTGCCAAGAGGTTCTGGCACAATTTCTGCGGATGAGAAAACAGCAATTGCCGGCAGCTTAGCCTATCAATCACCCGGAAATAACATAAATATTTGACCCAAAAAAAGAGAAATTTGGAGCTTAATGATTAATTTGGTTAAACACAGAGATAATTAATTACCCTTTTGCTTGACATCCATCCTTTCAAATTTTGCAGGGCATAATTAATGGATTTCATTAAAGTTCCTATCTGCGGAAGGACAAAGATGAAGAAGGTAGTGATTGAGATAATTACCAAACTGCATGCTATTGTATTTTACTGTAATAAACAAAAATATGTTTGGAATCAAAGAAAATACTCACAATCACTTTCCCCTAAAGCAAATATAAAAAGTGCTTCTGCAGAAATAGTCTTACTCACCTCATCTCTAAATGCTTCTACATGATCCTTTCCCAAATCTTTTGCCAGAGCTCCATATATATCTCGTTCATTCTCCTTTAGAAAATCTTTCAATCTCAAAAGCTGAAACTTTCTCCATGTTGCTTCTCTAGTGCTTCTGCTTCTGAAATACTCTCTCATATCTTCAACATCTCTCTCCAAATCTCTCAGAGTATTCTTACCATCCCCCATATTTTATTCTTTCTTCTCCAGCAAAATCTGTCCGCTGCAATGGTGTTGGCTAAATAGCCTGAATACTTAAGTGAAAGCTGTCATTCTCTTATCTTGTGACCACAAATTTTAATGCAATTAATGATGTGGATTCAATTTTGGTACCCCTTTCGTCCGTTCATCCCTCCCATCTTCTTTCAGCTCTTCTTCATACATCTTAATCACTATTAATACCGATTAAACATAAATCGCTATGGTAGAGCTGCATTGTCATACAGTTGTTAACGCGAGATTTACAATTTACATGAATAAAATAAATAATATTTAAAATATATATACAAAATTTAAAACATATAATTTTATAATTTAAAATGTATAATAACTAATACTCGAAACATTAAAAAATAATAATAATTGTATTGATCAATATAAAAGTTGAAAAAACGACAATAATAATATAACTATTGTACTGTAGTCAATCCTTAATTAAATATATTTATTATTACATAAAATAAAATAATGACTTATAACAATTGAATCGAGAGCAATTCGAGTTGGAATATAAAATCTAATAAATTGTAATTAATTAACAAGAAGAAGAATGCATGTTACTTGGTGCTAACATCATTTTGAATATTAACATTAAAAGTACCTTTTAATTTGTTTATAAATCTGAATATTTTTACTTTAAAAATGTTCGATAAATACTTATTTTTATTTAATAATTATAATTTTTATCAATTATTTTTTATCTATAATAATAAATAATTATATTTATTAACGATTGTGAATTTAAAATTATGATATCTTTTTTTTTAAATAAATACATATTAACATGTTTAAAATTAACATAATTTTAATAATTAATATAAAATTTAACATATATATAATATTAATCTATTGTAATTCAGCCATTGTAGTGTGATATTAATAAGCTACCAATATTTGATAATAGAAAATAAATATTTTTTAAACCTCTCTCACATTATATATAAACAAGATTACATATGTTACATCGTAGTTGAATATCAGATAATTATAAATTATAATTAAATAAATATATACGTGTGTGTGTATGTGCATAGTTGTACCGTACTATAATTTGTTAAAAGCCTAACTTTGTCAAATTATGCTGGTACCAGCGTGCCTAACAAACCCAAGAAATTGTGCAAATTCATTGTAAGCAATTAAGAATTGGGACTAGCAGAGTTGTACAATTAGATCTGCAACATTATTTCGGAATCGATTACCATTAAAAACCCAGTTTAAAAGTTAAATGTGTGAAACAAATCTTGGTTTAATATGCCAAAAATGAGGTGTATTATTTTGTTAAAAAAAAATTTTAAGTGGTACAATTTTATTATATCACTTATAATAAATATAATAAAATTATTAATTAATTACAAAAAAAAAGTATTTATTGATTATAAATAAAAAAATAGAGAATATTATATTACATCATTTTATATTGATGTAATAGAATCGTTTTATTTAAAAAAATTTATTATATAATTAAAAAATATATAAAAATAATTTTTTTATCGTTGTTCTATTCAATTATCAACCAATTTTCTTTTAGTTAAATACGTAAGAGTAATAATAATAAATGACAATGGATCAATGTATAGATGCGTTATTAAGATGTTTAGGTAAATGTCACACACAAAGGAACGAGCTATAATACGGAAGAGTCGTATGCTCTTACCTTAAATGATAATGGAGAAAAATTTAGGTGTCAATAGTAATAATAATAAATGATAATGGATCAATGTATAGATGTGTTATTAAGATGTTTAGGTAAATGTCACACAGAGAGGAACAATCTATAATTTCCATGGGACAGTTCACCTATAATTAATGCTTGCCCATTTCGTGATTATTATAATTCTAAAAAAATATATATGTTACGTACTTTAAATTTTATTTTATTGTAATTATCATTTTATAATTTTTATATTTTTATAAGATAAAATTGTATTAAAAAAAAGTATAAATAATGTGATATATTTATTATTTATTTATTAAGGAAACGGAGGAATCTATGAAGCTCACAGTTCAGGAACCTCCATTCCTGGTGGTACAATAATTGCCACTGGGAAGTAAAGAGTTGGCTGACACCAGAGATGTTCACGAGATTCCTTAAATATCAGGCCAGTTATTAAAGTGTGTGTGGTCTTTGTGAAGGAAACACGGGTGATCGTTGAACATGGATTTAGGGTTTTCGTACATGTCTCTGATTGTTAGAATCTATGGTTAATTCTTGTTGTTGCTTGCTTGCTTCTATCCGTAGCAGGCCATTGCAGTTATCTGGTAAGTTTTATGAGCAGCACAGTGACTCTCAAACTAATACATATATATATATATATATATAGAGAGAGAGAGAGAGAGAGAGAGGAAATTCCGTCACTGTTTTCGAACTTTAGGGTTCTTTCTCTGGTCCATTACATTTTGAAAGATGAACGACGTGCAAACCGATTACTGCATGGCTTAGATTGATGCCTAGCCTGTGTAAATGAATTGTTTTTTCCTGGATTTGATAAGAAAGAATCACAAGTGTCAGAAATTTAATGAAAGACAATGATCGGTCGGTTCAACCCATGGTCCAACCTGGCCCAACTCATTTACCACCTCTGATCATACGTGATAAATTATATGTACATACATACACACACTTATGGCATGCTGGGATGATAAATTATATACATATGCATATATATAATAAAATATAATAAATATAATAATTATATTATCTTTAATTATAAATTATTTTTATAATATATTACAACATAAATATAAAATACATAATATAGTATATTTATATATATTATAATATTATATCTAATAAAATAATATAATCAAGTATGTGTTGTATTAAATATAGTACAAATTTTTATTTAATCCACTGTAATTCAATTCAATTCAATCCAATCCATTTGAAATAACACAATTCAATGTGAACTATCAAATACACTCTTCTAATATTAATATTTATAAATGAAAATTTTCACTCTCTTTTTATAATTTAGATAAAATTAATTGTTCTATTTGGATTAGTATTAGTATGATCTCTATTCTCTTATTCTTATTAGGAATAGTAAAACTAGTTTTATTAGAAAATTAGATTTATACACAGGCTAAGTTATACATGTGCATGCTATAATACGCGGTATCTTTGTATTGCAATAATCGTTGCTTTTGGAGGGTTTCCTTTGTTGAGTTGTTGATTCTCTCTTCCTCTTTACAGAATTCCAAATTACAAGGTTGAACTCCGCGTCTCATGAGCTGAACAATAAAACTACACAGAAAGCTAATGAAGAAGATAAGATCATTCGAGAGCAGCGTTCCTGAGTCGCTTCCCTCTCCAAAAAGATGTCATTCAGATCAAGACATAAAACTAAATGATAATGATGATGTAGAGGAGTTGTTCTGGAGTGACTTTTATAACGCTAACCCAGAAGGCTGCAAGTGGGATGCTGTACACAAAAGAGTAGAAAGCAGGATATGGAAATATTACCATGGACTTATACCAGTCTTCTTCTTCTCCTTTTTTAATTTTTTAAAAAGATTTTAGTTGTTTGGGTTTTCTATAGTATTGCTTGTTAGTATGACCACCAACGAGTAACTACAATACAGAATAATACAAATTCTAATGCTTGTATATCTTGAATAATTTTTAAAGACATATAATGTCTGCCCATTTCAATGTGTAACATCATGTATTACAAGCTCAAAACCTCTCGCTGCTGTCACAATTTGCAAGAACATACAAAGTGCTGATCTCTTCCTTGCTTCCTCCTTTATTGGCTCCTGTCGAGCAAAGTTTCACTCAAGGAGAAACGATAAACATCAAGGTTTTACCAAGGGATGCATGCCAGTTTCCCTCAAACGAAAGAGTTCATAAAGGATCCATGACAATTTCCCCTTCAACAAAATATTTCATAACTTTGATACCATAAGTTCTTTTCAGCAATTAGCAGGAGCCATTCCCAAAACACAAGGCTCTCAGAGAAAAATTAAGTAGAAGCCGTTACTAAAATGATCAATACCATTTCTTGTTTACGTGCTTAATAGTAGTTTCTAGTTGCGAATTTCAAGTTTCGCCTGCATTCTTGCTGCTGCCCTGCCTGTACACCAGTCCAAGGGAAATACATACATACATTAAAACAAAGTTAAATTTAAATGTAAAAAAATGAAAGAGCTGTGTTTAGTGATCAAACTGGAAAACAAGGATGCGTTTTTATGCTAACATGTACACACACATATTAACAGAGTCAATGATTCATCTTAAAAACCAGGATTTGTACTAACCGTCCTTTTTGTCCACTTTTCTTCTGCTGCGCCAAAGAAGTCGAATTGGTGTACCAGCAAATCCTGCATCATTTCGCAGTTGCTTCTCCATGTAACGCCGATAAGTCTCTGGAAATAGTCTTGCATCATTTACAAAGAAAACAAATGTGGGTGGCCTGATAGCAGCCTGCAAAAGATATCACATTCAATACAAAAGGTGGTAATAATGCATTATCAAATGCTGAAAAAACAAAATTCAGAAATTTAGAAGCAATAAAAGCAGGTGTGGGATATTGGACTAGTGTTTTGCAAATGGCATGTCAGAATGCATTTTCTTTAACTGACTTCTATAAATCAAACTAGAAAGTTTTGAGTGAATCGGTACCATTGCATGATCAACATGCATCATGATTTATAGGTAGTAAAAGAAAACACACACAAATGCGCTTAAAAGTATAATTAAAAGGAAAACTATTTCGGTTCTTAACATCAAATAATAAAGAACATGTTTCCCTTCCAATAAATATCAAAGAAGGAATATGAATCCCTTTAACATAGAAAACATATTTCCTGCAACAATCTGGATATAATAAGGCAAAGTAAAAAATTACCAGAAAGAAAATATCATCAATTATGTTATTACACAACAAACACATCTGAGTGCAATAATATATACATCACACAACAAACATATCTCAGTGCAATGATATATATGTCACACAACAAACATACCTGAGTGCAATAATATATACGTCCTCTCCTGCCACCTCTAGTCCTAGGAGGTGACTTAAAAGCAACCGCTTCTCGTACTACTTGATTTAATATGGCTGTACTCAGCCTTCTTGATCTCTCCTTGTCAACTGTTGCGGCAGCAACAATGATCCTGACCCAAAACAACCACCAGACTACTTATTCTCATTGTTTTTATAATTTCTGAAGAAAGAACTATTATTCAATTAAATGTTCTTTCTTTTGAGTGGAAGGTAAAGGGAGTATGCACAACACAGAGCACAATATCATGCAAACAATGAATCTTAACTATTGGCATTTTCACATCAAGCAAATAGAGGATTTTTCCATTTGCATCCGTTTCAGGAATGGAATATATTAAAAATTTTCCTTCCAGCTATTATTTCAATTGAAATGGTTGCTAATAGTGAATAAAGCCGTCAGGTAATTTAAACAGTAAAGTAAATGATACTGCCAGATCAAAAACATACTTATCAACACTGTGACCAGTTATTGCAGTTGAATAAACAACAGGTGCCCAATCAAGAGCACGAAGCTTCTCTCTAACATCTTGCTCATAGTATGTCGTAGTTTGCTGGTTTTTATTCGGTATGGTGTCCCATTTATTTACAACAATCAGACAACCCTTCCCTTCTCTTGCAATCCTTTCAGCAATCCTGGAATCCTAGGACAAAAAAGAAAACATTACCATCTCTGTAAAACAGCATTTACATAAAAAGCCAGCAAATCATTTTACTTTCAGGTAAAAACTTCTGAATGCTACATTTGAGATCTATCAGTGAGATAATCTCTTTTTGATTTCTGATAAAAGCACCTAAGCTTACCCCTTACAGCAACCTCCACCCCACCTGTAGCAAAAGGTTCAAACTCACAACCTCCTCCTATTACAGGACAGCTAATCATAACACCCATCATCTTTAAGAAGCTTTCCAAAACAAATGCAAAAAGCTTGTTGTTACAAACATTCAGTGAAATGCTTTATCTATCATTCTTTCAATGAAATAATACCTTAAAATGAGTTAAAACTTCTCAGTTAAATAGCAGATTCAATCAACTAGAAGGTTGCAAACATGATCATCCCAAGGAGTTGGGCTAAGGAGGGCCATAGCCAAGGTTTATCTAGTTAATTGCCTACTGCATGTGAGACGTGGGGGACTGCACATTCCCTTCAATCGGTCAGGTTTCTCAAAGAATCCTGGACAAGTCATTAGCCACCGAGAGTAGAAAACAGAGAGAGACAGAGTACATTACAAAAGGTTAATGAACGGTCAGATTTCAAAATTTTCAATATTAAGTCAAAAAGTTTCCACAAATTTCTGAATAGAAAGTTTCTCTACTTTTTGGATTCGGTTTAGACTTTTCCCATCACTATAGGCAAATATGCATTATACGATGAAAGACCAGGAGAACTCTGAGCAAAGTTTGGAGCATAGAACTGGTACATTTATTCTTGTAATGAATGCCATTTGCAGAACCAAAGTAATTATATTTCATTGATAACTCAGACTTGACACCTACCAGCAATATGCTGGGTTCAACCAACGCAATTGGCCCCAGTGATTTCCTAAGATACGTTGGACATGGATCTGTGCACAAAATTACCAATGTGCTCATACAGCCCAGGACACCTACTTAACCAAAAAGAAAGGAAGACTAAGAGTGCATCTACAGCAAGGATTTCAAGCCAAAAGAGATGAACATTATAGATAACTCCATAAAGGGTGCAAACAAAGTACCTGTTCTGTGATACAAGCCAAGGCTTCAATGACAAGAGCCACAACATCAGAACGACGAATAGCATGGAATGCTCTGTTCACTGATAAAGCCTCTGTGGTACTACCTGAAGAAGCTATAGCTGCCCTTTTTCTAATTCCAGCAGTGTCAATAAGCCGAAACTTCTGCAGGAAAAGAAACTTTTAGCCTCTAAGAAAAATCAAAACACCAGAAAGCAAAAACCTGACCGAAATAAATACGCAGCAAAGTAAAAGCGTTTTGTCCTACTCGTGTTCGAGTTCATCTTATAAGTATTGGTATTCCCTATAGGGTATACATGATTAGTATGCATTCTCTCAAGTCTTCATTTGAGGAGGTTAAGATTAAAGACAATTCTTATTTATAGTAATTTTGATGTGAACTAACAGATCAACAGTTATCAAGAACTACACTTGGATTCATAATAATTGAGTACATAAAGCAAGCCAACTAGTGAGACACAATAAACAAGAAAGGGGTAATTTAGAGGGAAGAAAAAGAGTTAGAAACAGAATAAATAAGATGATTTAGAGCACAAAGAATTTCAGTTAAAAGAAAGAAAGAATGCATATAAAAAGGGGCATGGCAGGGATTGGTAACTGGGCCAGTTGTTAAAATTAAAAAATAATAATTATGAGGTTATGCATATACTTGTTAGTTTGAAAATTAATGGTTCCTACCAGCTTCAAAGTTCTATACATATAACTCAATTGATTCATGAGAAGCATTTTGGAATCTTGAAGTTGTTCAAAGTCAAAGAGTATCCTTTATATATCATTAGACATAGTTGAATCCATAGTCAATGGTATAAAGGCCCCAAACCAGTCATACCTGACCCTCAGGTCCTGTAAATTCAGTATCAATAGCATCACGAGTAGTGCCACTGATAGGGCTAACAATTGTTCTATCCTCTCCGACCAATGCATTCAAAATACTACTTTTACCAACATTTGGCCGGCCAACAATGGTAATTGCAGGAACATGATTTTCTTCTTCATCAAGGTTCTCTACACCCTACAGATTGCAACCAATAAACTATCAGTCATCTTGTTCAGAAAAACAAAGGGCTTTGCAAATATAAGAGTATTTGTGTACGTGTTTTGTGCATACTAACTGTAGGAACAATACCCAAAATAATTTCAAAATAATTGTGTTGATAACTAATTAATCAAAACTGTAGAAACCACATGCAAAATCTCAGTCAGAGCATTAACAGCTGTCCAAGAATCCAATTTTTGACACACAAACCTCAACTTTTTTCAGTCCTGAACAAACAAGATCTAGAAGCTCTCCAGTTCCCGTCCCAGATAAAGCAGAAATAGCAAGAGGTGAGAACCTGGTTGATTAACCAAAAGAGTGCAGACTGATCAGAACAAGATCCCCAAGGAGAAAAAACCAACAAGGTGTACTGCATTTTCTATATCTAATTCACAAAAGTCAATTCAGTTTATTACAGGAGAAAAGAAGGAAAAAGAAAAAGAATCCTTAATAGACAAGTGCTAAAAATATAAGGGATTATGCATATAAATGAATCCAGACATGTCAATCTTCATGTTCAAAAGGCAGTAACTCAAGTTGCATGACTAACCAACTCAATAATGAATATGCACATGTGCAATGTAGACACAGCCTCTCCTCGACTTGGGCCAAAATCGCAAAAGCTTTTAAAGGAACTTACATCCACTTGGGCAACAACTCAACTCAGAAGAGATTGAAGTGAAAGCACATCTATTAACAGGACAATTTACTTTTATTTCCTTTTTCTTTGGAGCAGTTTATATTTGAATTCTTAACTAGAATAACACAATTAATCTTCAAATCCTAATATCTACATTTCGAAATCAACATTGTTCAAATCTCAAACCGCATATATTTTCCTAGGTCTGAATATATTTACCCCAGTATTTGGCTAATACAAAATTTTATGATTAAGAAACAAAATTAAAACATAAAGGAAACACAAAATCCCAGATAAATTAGCTTTTAGGTGTGCACCAACAGCAAATAGCCAACAGAAAAAGAGAGAACAGCAAGAGGCAAAATAAATGAGAAAGAAGGCTAATTATCAGGGCAAGTGCTCTCATATATGAAAACCATGTCTACTTCATCATGAACTTTGATCTAAAAGTAAATTGGGGTAATCAGACAACTCATCAAAAAAGATGGACATGCACTTATCATACAATTGAAGGCCAAGAATTTTCAATTAAAGACAATGAACATCTCACCCCAAGGACCAAAATTCTGATACTTGCATAATTCCTTTGCGTGGAGACTCACACTTGTTCACAGCAAGAATGATAAACTTATCCATGTAGTTCTTACGTAACCAATCTGCTATCTCCACATCAGCTGCTGTCAAACCTGCCTGATTAACGAACATAAAATTGCTTAAACAATAAAAGCATATTTGTTTGCTTAACTATGTACTCAAGAACTTCACAAAATTGATAAAGATTCATAAAATTTGAAACTAATTACTGTACACAACTGAATAGCCAAGCATTTTAGCATCAATTTTAGGACCAAGAATGATTGAATATATGAAGTTAACGCTACACCACTAGAAGCTTGTAGAAACAGACCCTGGAAAGACATTATCATCTGATCCCACCAGAATACAATCATAACCTTTTCGAATTCATACTATATTTTAAAATCACCAAGGCTAACCTCCAGATGATATTGTAGAGAAAAAAGGGAAAGTTCCAATATATAGTTTAAAAAGGTCAAAAAGAAGAAGAAGAAGATATTCATCAGCTACAAGATATAAAATAACAATCTACACCTGGCCATCAACCAGGAATATAATGACAGAGGATTCTTCTATAGCTGCAGTTGCTTGTCTCTCAATCATTGACGGCATCCTAGCAACAGCTGCCTCCCTGGTGGCAAGTGGAATACCATCCATACCAATGGTCGTTGTAATGGCCAATTCCTCCATAACACTAGCCCGTGACTTTGAAACAGTGATCACACCTCCAGTATCCACCACCATAAATTCATTGTCTCCCCAAAAGGACCTGCCGTACAGGCGATCCCTTGTAACACCAGGTTCATCCACCACAATAGCCCTGTTACCCTGCAATATAAATTAAGTGAAAAGAATTTCCAATTTTATCAAGGTAGAACTTAGAGGAAAAGTTCCCTTGTAAGCTTCAAAACTTGCTTTCCTCAATATTTTAGAGTGAATTTACAGTGAGAGTCAAAATAATAAAAAGATAAAATTTATGATTAAATACCCCAACAAGACAGTTAAATAGTGCTGATTTACCAACATTTGGCCTTCCAACAATAGCAATTCTTGGCAAAAGATGGTCAGGGACCTGTAGAAGAAATTTCAAAGTTGCAGTAACTGTAAAGTCATATTCTCTTTAAACTATAAATTCAAAATTCAAATGAGTCATGAATAATATTACATAAACCCCTTTTAAAAAAGGAAAAATTGTTATAAACAGAAATAGAAAAGCAAATGACCTGAAATTTCTTAGGTCACTGCAACAGTTCATGATAGACTACCAAATATAAAATCATAACAACCCAACTGTACCGGTATTCTCTATAATCTCAATATCTTCACATTCCAAATATATCTGAATTTGCCCATCATTATCATTTAGCCTCATATATAATGGTTAAAAACATTTGCTTTTAGAATAAGTGACAGTCATGTTTTAACTACACTGTCCAAGTCGAACAACACTAGCCATAAAATATCTAATTTCAAGCATCTCAGAAAAGCGGTCATGAAATGAACTAAAACAATGGAATATAAGATGTAAATGCAGCATCGGGTACAGCTGATTAGCAGAAAGTATAAGGCAAATAAAAAGAAAATCAAAATCTAAAAACAAGAATACAACAAGTGTCAGAATGTCAACAAGTATACAAAGATAGATCTCTTTTTCAACTTTAGTGTATTTGAACAATTTATACCAATATTCTAGTGGCCAAAAATATTATAATAAGCAAACAAACCAAAGAGAGATGAGTGATGGATTAACAGATACGAAAATAACTCGAGAAAAAAAAAGCTTACTAACATTTCTGGTTACACTTTTGCGCTTCTTCTGCCTTTTTCCAGATTCCTTTCTATTATCCATCTCATCTTCTGAAATCAATGAACAATCCATAATGCTCATATTACGTGAATGAATCACAATTTTACTTTAAAGTAATTAAAGAATTAAATTAAATTTTTAAAAACGCATATAAAAAAGAAGTCTAAAACAATTCCAATAAAACGCACCGATTTTCAGTTCCCGAAACATAGAGGAAGTGTACTCGAGAACAGCGTCCTTAGCATCACGCTCAAGCTCGTCGACATCAAAGCCAAAATCCTGACCGTCAGATTCCTCATCATCGACTTCTTCTTCTTCAAACTCGCCATCTTCTTCCTCAAACTCTTCGAACTCCTCCTCGTCGTTTCCAGCAGCAACGTTGTCGTTTGCGTGGGAGAGAGAGCGGAGAGGGAGAGGGAGAGGATACAGAGAGGAGTATTTGTGGATAGAAAGAGAGAGAAACGGCGGAGGCGGAGAGAAAGAGCTGATGATTGGCGAAGGAGGCTGAGAAAAGGAGAGATGAGGGATTGGAGAGAGGAGAGAAAGTGAAAGTGTATAAGCGGAGAAGAGATTTCGAGTCGCAGCTGACATTTCTGTGAGCGTTTTGGAAAAATGGTATGAAGATTTGGCTTTGGCGGTAAACGGAGGACAGGCTTATCCCGTCGGGTTTTTCATTGGTACATGCTAAGAGGCCTCATTCTAAACTACGCAAGGAGCGCAGAACATTTTTATACATACATACATACATACATCATACATACTTTGAAAAAGTATTTTAAAGTAAAATTTGTAATTTTACTGGAAAGGATTTCTAATTTTTGAAATTAAAAAAATGTTCTGCGCTCCCCGTGTAGTTTTTTTTTCAGACAACTATTAAATAAATTAATAATTACTTATGCTAGTAAATGAGATAAATATATTAATTTTTTAAGACACACAAAACAAGTGGGGTATATTTTGACGAAATCTTTCTAACCATGGATTAATAAATAAATTTACTTTTAGTGTAATAATAATTTTTTAAAATAAATAAACGTATTTTGGAGGGGCCTTCTTCTTATAAACAGGTCCCCTAAGTTATTTAATAAGAGGAAGAGGAAGCTACCCTTTTCATGCATGCATTTTCGTTTAGTCTTCCTAAGTAACCCCATAAATTACTTTGCATAACAAATTGATCAGATCATGCATCGCTAATGTTTGTAATCAGAATGAAATTTTCACTTTTCTTAATTATATTTAAGTTATGATTAGGAATTATATTTGGAATAGAAGTAGTATGATCAGTTTTCTTTTATACTGATCAGGATTCCACCTTCCTTGGACATTATCTTCCTATTGCAATAATCGTTGAAGTTCAGGTTTTCCGTTTTGGGTTGTTGCATTCTTTCTCTTTACACGTTTCCAGATTACAAGTTCGAGGATGAACAAGCCGAATCCAGACTCTGCTCGTACGTCTGTGTCTCATGTCGCTACTCACGCTGCGATGCCTTCTCCTGTTCGTGAATCTCCTCCTCCTTCAAAAGGGTTGATGATTTCTGCTCACGAAGAGGTAGAGGAATTGCTCATGGATGACTTCTACCATCCTCGGTCTCTTAGAGTGTTCTTGATAAAGCTTAATGAGCTGAAAGATAAAACTAAACAGAAAGCTGATGAAGAAGACAAATCATTCCACAGCACTGTTCATCCCAATAGGAGTCCTTCTGTTCAAGAATAAAACTGCAACAACTGCAAACCATGAAGGCTGCAAAAAGGAGTATGCGGAAATATTAAAATGGAACTTATTAGTCTCGATTTAATATCCCAATCGAGCATACAACCACGCTCGTCTTATTTATTTTTGGAGATTTTAGTTTCGCGGGTTCCTGGTTGTATTGCTGGTTAATATGACTACCAATAATCCTATTGGCTTGTTTAATAATACATTACATGACAGTCTATAAATTTAATTTTATAATTGTGAGAGTGAACTACAACACAAAATAATACAAATTCTTGTTCTTTTGCATGAAAATAATTCAATGAGCAACATCATGAATTACAAGCTCACAACCGCACCGTTTTCGTTGATGTCACAATTTGCAAATATAAACAAGGTGCCCATCTCTTTCCTGGCTTCCCCTGCTACTGGCTCCTAGTCAAGCAAAGTTTCACTCAAGGAGAAACTATAGAAATACAGGTTTTACTAAGGTATCCATTGCTAATTTTCCCCTTAAACAAAAGATTTCACAACTTCATAAGCAATTCCCATAATATCAGGCTCTCAAAGAAAATTGAGCTGAAGCCATTTCTAAAATGGTCAATACTGTTACTTGTTTACATGCTTGATGCTAGTTTCTTGCTGCGCATTTCAAGAATCGGTTGCATTCTTGCTGCCGCCCAGCCTGTACACCAATCCAGGCAAAAAAAATCATAACTAAAATAAAATTAAACATAAATGTAAAACTGACAGAACCATGTTTAAGTGAATAACTTGAAAACTAGGATGCATTTTTATGCAAACATGCACACACATATTAACAGAAGAGATGTTGGTTTATCTTAAAAAACACGATTTGTACTAACTGTTCTTTTCATCCATTTTTCTTCTGCTGTGCCAAAGAAATCAAATTAGTGTACTGGTAATCCCGTATGCAGTTGCTTCTCCATGTACCATTGATAAGTCTCTGGAAATAGTTTTGCCTCATTTACAGACAAAACAACTGAAGGTGGCCTGATTGCAGCCTGCAAAAGATATCACATTCAATACAAAAGGTAGTAACAACGAATTATCAAACGCCGAGAAAACAAAATTCAGAAATTTAGAAGCAATAAAAGCACGCATGAGATATTGAATTAAGAACTTGTGTTTTGCAAATGGCATGTCAGAATGCATTTTCTGTAACTGACTTCTAGATATCTAAGTAGAAAGTTTTCCAGTGAATCTGTAGCGCTGCATGATCAACATGTATCATGACTTATGGGGAGTAAAAGAAAACACATACATGCATTTAAAAGCATAATTAACAAGAAACTATTTCGGTTCTTAACATCAATTAGTGAAGAGCATGATTCCCATCGAATAAATATCAACAAAGGAATATAGATCCTATTAACAAAGAAAACATATTTCCCGCAAAAACCAGGATATAATAAGACAAGGTAAAAAATTACTAGAGTCAATTATGTATTTGCACAACAAACATACCTGAGTGCAATAATATATATGTCCTCTCCTGCTACCTCTGGGCCTAGGAGGCGACTTAAAAGCAAGCGCTTCCTGTACTACTTGATTAATATAGCTGTACTTAGCCTTCTCGATATCTCCTTCTCAACTGTTGCTGCAGCAACAATAATCCTGATCCAAAACAACCACCAGACAACTTATTCTTGCTGTTTTCTTAATTTCTGAAGAAAGAATTATTATTCAATTAAATGTTCTTTCTTACAAGTGGAAGGTAAAAGGATTATACAAAACACAGAGCACAAGATCATGCAAACAACATATTTTATGTATGGGCATCTTCACCTCAAGCCAACCGAGGACTTTTCCGTTTGCATCTATTTCAGAAATGGAATACATTAAAATATTTTCCTTCCAGCTATTATTTCGATTGAATTGGTTGCTACTAGAAATTATGCTGTCAGGTAATTTAAACAGTAAAGTAAATGATGCTGCCAGATAAAGGTATACTTAACACTGTGACCAGCTATTGCAGTTGAAAAACAATAGGTGCCCAATCAAGAGCACAAAGCTTCTCTCTAACATCTTGCTCATGGTATGTCATAGTCCGCTGGTTTTTATTTAGTATGGTGTCCCACTTATTTACAACAATCCAACAACCCTTACAGTGATCCTGGAATCCTAGGACAAAAAGGAAAACATTACCATCTTTGTAAAAGAGCACTTACATAAACAGCCAGCAAATCATTTTACTGTCAGGTTAAAACTTATGAATGCTACATTTGAGACCTATCAGTGAGAGAATCTCCTTTTGATTTTTGATAAAAGCAACTAAGCCTACCCCCTGCAACAGCCTCCACCCCAACCCACAGCAAAAGGTTCAAACTCACAACCTCCTCCTTCTATTAGAGGAGTGATAATCATAATACCCATCATCTTTAACAAGCTTTTCAAAAAGAATGCACAAAGCTTGTTGTTAGGAACATTCAGTGAAATGATTTATCTACCATTCTTTCAATAAAATAATACATTCAAATGAGCTAAAACTTCTCAGTTAAATATCAGATTCAATCAACTAGAAGATTGCAGACATAATAATTCCAAGGTGTTGGGCTAAGTGACAATATAGCCAGGGTTTATCAAGTCAATTGCAAACTGCTGAAGAGCAGAAAGCATTGGTACAGCTGAAGAGCAGAAAGCATAAGGCAAATAAAAAGAGAATCAAAATCTAAAGCAAGAAGACAACAACCGTGAGAAAGTCAACAAGTACATAAAGATAGATTTCTTTTTCAACTTTAATGCGTTTGATCAATTTATACCAGCATATTGTAGTAGCAATATCTCCAAACATATTATAAAATAAGCAAACAAACCAAAGAGAGACGATTAATGGATTAACAGAGACGAAAATAACTCGAGAAAAAAAAAGCGAACTAACATTTTCGGTTGCGCTTCTTCTGCTTTTTCCCAGATTCCTTTCTATTACCCGTCTAATCTTCTGAAATCAAAGAACAATCGATAATGCTTATCATATTACGTGAATAAATCACAATTTTACTTTTGCAATTAGAAGATTAAATTAAATTTTAACACAAAAAAAATCTAAAACAATTCTGATAAAACGCACCTATTCTCAGTTCACGAGACAAGGAGGAAGCGTACTCTCGAACAGCGTCCTTAGCTTGACTCTCAACCGCGTCGACCTGAAAGCCAAAATCCTGACCCTCGATTCCTCATCATCGACTTCTTCTTCTTCTTCTTCTTCAAACTCACCGTCGTTTCCGGAAGCAATGGCGTCGGTTGCGCGGGAGAGAGAGCGGGGAGGGAGAAGATACAAAGAGGAGAGTTTGTGGTTAGAAAGAGAAAGAAATTGCGGAGGCGTAGAGAAAGAACCGAGGATTGGCGAACGAGACGGAGAAAAGGAGACTTTAAGGACTGGAGAAAGGACAGAAATTGTAAATGTATTAGTAGAGAAGAGACTGCGAGTTGCTGCTGACATTTCTGTGTGCACTTCGGAAAGAGGGAGCCGTTTATCCGGTCGGGTTTTTCATTGGCGCATGTTTAGAGGACTTTCCAAACTACGCGGGGAGCGCAGAACATCCCACAATTTATAAACAACACCACAAAATTTAAAACAAAAATTTTAAAATAAAAATTTTCTCAATGCTTCAGTGTTGTTCTTGAAAGTAGAATAAAAATGTGGATGCATGAATTCCATGTAATGGTGAAAACATAATTCTCAAAAGTTCATCAAAATGGGCAGCTAATTCATGGAAAAAAGCTGAAACCTATATAAAGTGCAAATTACAGTAATTGTGCCCATTTTTCTCTCAACTTCTGCAGCCAATTCATGGGAATTCTAAGAATTGCAACCCGTTCAGACATCCTTTTTCTCTTTTCCAATACACCATTTTGAGCATTGCGCGAGGTTTTATTGCTTTCAAAGCCTTTACTATGATCAGACTCCTTGGTATGAGTCTCGGGTTTTACCTTTATCTTAACTGGTTTCCCCAGCTTTGATTTGTCTTCCATTCTTGCAAGCTCAAGAGCTTTTTCACACACGGGAAATCCTTGATCGTCCCATGACTCCAAAATCACACCAGAGCCCATACATCTATCTTCGTGGTAGAAGGCTGCAAACTGCCCCGCCGCCAGACCTTGATCATCTTCCGATAACTGGACTATCGCAATGTCTTCTTGACCATCTTGACCATGTTCCATTGTTAAACTACAATTGTAGAAACCAGGACCGTGTCTAACCTGAAAGTTCCAGCACACATGACCAAAAAATCAAACATCTAAGCATATTATCAATCCCTAAAATCAGCAAGACTCAAAAGTATGCAGCAAATAGTCCACATCTGATGAATTAAACTACGTATAAACCTATGGCCTAAAATCAGCAATATTCATGTTAATTCAGTTTTCCAGATGACAGGTCTCGTGCACAATTTATACAAGTCTCAAAGAGCTTAAGATGGTGTGAGCACAACAGAGATTATTGCTTCAGGGGAGTTATGCGTAGCACTATCTAAAGAGGAGGCTGTGGAATATTCAAATATTAAACAGTGAAGATCAATCATGAGAGGCATTTTTCCTACCTTACATTGAAGCAGATCAACCTCTGCTGGAGGCAATCCACTGAGCCATCTCAAAGAACCAACACGAAATAGGCGCCTTTTCTTGTCACATGAGTAATAATTTCTTGACACAAACACTACATTGTTCATAATATCTTTCTCAACAACATACCTGCATAAAATGTACCACATAAAACCATATGCAATGAGACTGAAGAAGAACCAAACATGGAAAAATCAGAAGATACTTATTTGAGATGAACTATGGTTAAAAATATTAAAGAATAAATTTACAATATCTATTCAACAGCATCTGTTGTAGAAAAATGGCATTTCAGAGGAATATATCTCAGCAGGGGTAGATAGTACAGATAGAGCTACTTAAAAAGATAGTTGTTGAGAACAAGAAACGGTGACAACGTACCAGGGTCCTCCAGGGAGATGTAGACCTTGGCGTTGACCAATTGTGTAGAACCAAAAACCCCGATGTTTGCCAAGGTAATTCCCTGTTTCTGCTTCCAAAATGACACCTTCCATTTCTCCGATGTGTCTTGCAACAAATTCACTGAATTTTATCTACACAGACAATTAGTTATGAGATGAATGTAGTGACATATTACAAGCTCGTCTCCATGGACTTGAAAGGAATAAAGGCATTTGTGAAGACATTGGTGATGAGGAGTGCTAATAAAAGCTTGTCTCCATACATTGACACCAAAATAGAAATTATCAATCAGATTTCTATGTGCAACTTCTATTTGGAAGAAATTTTAGTGCTTGAAACAACTGCTAACAAAACATACCTTCCCCAGGAAGCATATTCCTTGCGAATCCTTTCTGTTTTTGTTAGGCAGATCAAATTTTGTAGCAAGCTTGCGAACTTCGTCCTGTAAATAATTTGGCCGAGGGAATTTATGACAGCAGAACTGTGAAAAGACTTGAGGACAATAAGATATGGCCAGTTTTAACTTTCGGTGGCCTTAGGCATTGAGGATGCAGTATTCAAAGCAAGAAAACCTGAGATCAATTAATTAAACCAAGCCAACAAAATGAGCCTCTTGCTCGGTGTTGCCACACCATCTTTTTCTCTACAACCACAATTCATGACACTCACCAGTTCAACAACCACAGTTGCAGAAACTGCTAAAGTTCTTCAACAAATATGACATGAATCTGATAAAAATTGTTGCGTAAGATCATCCCCAGAAGCTTATATAAGCACTGAAATAGGTATACTAACCTTGGGTATAGAACCAAGCGGGAACATAACTTGTTTAAGCTGGGCTTGTGAGAGATGTGAAAGGAAGTAGGTTTGATCCTTGAACTATAAGATAAAAGGTAAGCTATCATAAATGGGCAATATACAAGTACCAGCTCTTCTAACTTCCTTAAAAGGATTTAAAAATATATATAAATTTAAATGAGAGAATCCTAAGCAGGTTAAATGCAGGGAAAAGATATTAGAGAACAGATTATCCTAAATAGGTACCATATCCTTTGATAGTTCTAAAACAGAAGGCTTATCAATTTGATCTTCTGATGGGTGGACAACATTTGCATAATGCCCAGATGCAACATAATCAAATTCCATACTGCTGATGGTGTCTATGAATGCACCTAAAGAATTATAAAGGACATAAACTTAGAGAAAACAAGTATAAGACACAAGATTCAGTCAGAGCCTTTTAAGTTGAACAGACACATACCAAATTTTATTCTTGTATTACAAAGCACATCTGGGTTTGGAGTACGCCCACATCGATATTCATCGATAATGTAGGATACCTGAACCATAAACCAGAAGTATTCATGAGCTTCTTATAGTTAACCCAGTAAGATGCCAACAAAGAAGCAAAATCATCGATAATACAGAAAAATAGATTGAAAAAAAATTACTCTTAAGGTACCTCAAAAATGATTAACAAGAAATAGATTCCTGGTTAACTAACAGGAGAATAAGTGCCCGTGAAAGCTAATCTCAAGAAGCTATTTTAAAGGGGAAATGCATACCACATTTTCCCAGTATTCATCAGTCAAATGCACAACTTCTAATGGCACATCAACCTGAAAAAACAACATCATTTAATTTCAGCTGAGAAGGTTTCCCTTCTGCACAACCTATAGCAAGAAGATTAAAACAAGACTACAAGAATAAAAAATTTTCATGAAAACACCATTATGTTTAGAGCTATTAGTAAATGCAACATTGGTAGATGAATAAGCAAATGAAAATGAGGAAGCTTTATTAGACAAATAAAAGATTAAATACACATCATACCTCCTCTAAAATTATTTCTACTGTAATTATGTTTCAAAACAAACGAACCTATATAGCTTAGAAAATAGAAAATGCCAATGAGAGGAGTAACCTGATCACAAACAGCTCTGGCATACTTCAAATCTTCCTCCCATGGGCATTCTGTCCAAAAGTTCTCAAAGTCTTCCTAAACCAAACCACAAATGAGAAACAGCTTGCTCTAGTGTCTAATAGGTAATAAGATTCAATGCTACATTGTCATATGTGTTGGAAACATCTGCCTCTATGCATAAATCATCATTGCTACATTTTACATCAATATTAACAAAATTTTTAAACATATGCATAACTTTTCAATATGCAATGGACAACCAAAACTAAAATCACATAAAAGTTAAAATGATTGCTCAAACAATTGACAAAAATCATCAAAAGAAAATTACATGGCAGCGAAATAACTCATCTACTCCATGTAATCTATTTCGCCAAACAAAATCAACTGCACATAGTGATATCCGTCGCACACTTGAACACCCAAAAGAATAACAATGCAAAATTCTAATGTTTCTACACCCAATTTCAGTTGAACTTCCCAAAGAATTCATATTTCCAAACTGAATCACTACACACACAAATACCATAAATTAACGTACCAATATCAATTATCGGTCATTCCAATATTAAATTAACATCCCGATCAATGGAAAAAAAAATCACAAATTCTCAACTTCCAAATCCATTCCCAGTATTTCTCCAATACAACATCAACATGCAGAACATCACAATCTCCAATTATCCCCAACATGCAAACAAAAAAAAACATAACTTGAAACCATATTTTGAGGTAAAAAGCAGTGCACGAATGGCCAGAAGCATGAAGAAGCCGAAGAGCAACACTGCTATCGACGCCGCCGCTCAAAAGAACAGCCACCTTAAGCCCCTTTCTCTGAGGCATACAGCAAGAAAGATAGTGGGGCTCAACTTCAAAACTGACATTAGAATTAGAATTAGCACTAGAATTATGTACTGAAGAATGCGAAATTTGAGTTGCAGTTAAAAGAGAGAGAGAGATGGGTTTCAGAAAAAGCAGTCTTGGGCTCTGAGGGTGAAGGAGGGTTCTGGGTTTGTGAGAGAAAAGGGAGACAAGAGGCTTGAAGTGAGAGAGAGAACGCGAAGACATGGACATGGTTCTGAGTCTAAGCATTGGTGATAGGAGACAGATTTTCGAGTCTGTATTTTGGTCGTAGGATAAGAGAGAAAGCGAACGGAAAAATTTAAACGCAGTACACGTCGCATTACATGTTATAAACACTGATCCCCATGAAAGATGCAATAGCAAGGCAGCAGCACATAATATGGGTTCATCTACAAATAGAAAAATTTTATTTGAATTAATGTAAATTATATATATTCAAGGGTGATCACAGCAAATGCAAATAAATCACAAAATCAATAAATGTTTCCGAGAACCCCCTTATTTATTTGTTGTCTCTCGTTTTCTATTTTTTCCGAGCTACCGCCACAGCACCTGGTAAGCACTAACCCTAACTCTTCTTTCTCTACACAACGCTGCCGTCTCTGTGATTTGCTTCTGCTTGCATAAAACTACTACGTGTTTACTCGTTTTTAGGGTTTTGTCTACTGGAAATGTTTTGTTGTTGAATGATTTCATTATTTCTGTTAGTAAGCGTCTGCTTCTTTTGATTTCTGATATTCTGCTTTCTGGGTTCGTGATAATATAACGTCTCTTTTGCTGTTTCCCTCTTATCCTGTTTCTTTTCATATACGGTATGTTTCTAGCTTCATATATTGATTTCAGAGATATGTTGAACTACCACTTCCATTGCATCAATCCATTTTTTTTATCGTTTATCTTTGGTTTTTTTAACTTTTTTTTGTCGTTGTGGTTTTGAATTTGGACCGGTTCAGATTGCATTTGTGTTTGGGGTTCGAGGAAAGCTGATCATAAATCTTTCGTTTTGTTTCATGATATGAAAACATAGAAACTGATGAGTTATGCAAACTATAATATATTGCAGATAAACATTCTCTCTTCAGCTGATGGATGTCTTCATCCCATCTCGTGGATGCTAAATTTTTACATGTTGCAATATAGAGGTATCCTGTGATAATCATTGAAATAAGCATTTTAGAAGTATGTCTTTATGCCAAATAGTAAGTCCTTGTAATTTTAAGGTGGAAAGTGTTCTCAGTTTTTTCTTACGAATAAGTCATGTATGCTTACATTTTAGGTTAAGATCCTTAATATATGTTTGTATTGTTTTGAATATGTTGGCATTTGATGTCTCTAAGATATGTTTATTTTTACATATTAATACATTTCATCTCATTTTTTCAGGCAAATAAGTAAAAATGGTGCAGTATAACTTTAAGAAGATTACTGTAGTACCCAATGGAAAAGATTTCATTGACATTATTTTATCTCGCACCCAGCGGCAAACACCAACGGTTGTTCATAAGGGGTATTCCATCTCTCGGCTCCGTCAGTTTTACATGCGTAAGGTAAAATATACCCAACAGAATTATCATGAGAAGCTCTCTACAATCATAGATGAGTTTCCTCGCCTAGATGATATCCACCCCTTCTATGGAGACCTTCTGCATGTGCTCTACAACAAGGACCACTACAAGCTTGCACTCGGTCAAATAAACACTGCAAGGAACCTAATTAGCAAGATTGCTAAAGACTATGTGAAGCTGTTGAAGTATGGTGATTCTCTCTACCGCTGCAAGTCACTCAAGGTTGCTGCTCTTGGTCGAATGTGTACTGTGATAAAGAGGATTAGCCCTAGTTTAGCTTATTTAGAACAGATCAGGCAGCACATGGCAAGGCTGCCTTCAATTGACCCAAACACTCGTACAATCTTGATTTGTGGTTACCCTAATGTTGGGAAGAGCTCATTTATGAACAAGATCACTAGAGCTGATGTGGATGTCCAGCCTTATGCTTTTACCACAAAGTCACTCTTTGTGGGTCATACAGATTACAAGTACCTGAGGTATCAAGTAATTGATACACCAGGGATCTTGGATCGGCCTTTTGAAGATCGTAACATTATTGAAATGTGCAGTATAACAGCCCTGGCACATCTGCGAGCTGCAGTGTTATTTTTCTTGGACATATCTGGGTCATGTGGGTACAGCATTGCCCAACAGGCAGCTCTTTTTCACAGCATCAAGTCCCTGTTTATGAACAAGCCCCTGATTATTGTCTGCAACAAGACTGATTTGCAGCCACTGGATGAGATATCTGAAGAAGAAAAGAAATTGGTCATGGAGATGAAAGCTGAAGCCATGAAGCCCCTGATGGGTCACGGAGGCGAGTCTTTAAATGATGAAGGGGTGCTATTGACAATGAGCACTTTGACGGAGGATGGGGTAAGTGCTGTGAGGAATGCAGCTTGTGAGAGGTTATTGAATCAAAGGGTAGAATTGAAGATGAAAACCAAAAAGATAAATGACTGCTTGAATCGCTTCCATGTTGCAATGCCAAAGCCACGTGACCAGAAGGAAAGGCCGCCTTGTATACCCCAGGCAGTTCTTGAAGCTAAAGCCAAGCAAGCAGCTGAGAAGGAGAAGAGGAAAACTGAGAAAGACTTGGAGGATGAGAATGGTGGTGCTGGTGTATATTCTGCTAGTTTGAAGAAGAATTATATCTTGGCTAACGATGAATGGAAAGAAGATATAATGCCCGAAATTCTTGATGGTCACAATGTATATGATTTTGTTGACCCTGATATCTTATTTAGGCTAGAAGAATTAGAACAAGAAGAAGGTATTAGGGAGGCAGAAGATGAAGATGATGATTTTGAGATGGATGGAGTGGATCTGTCTCCGGAAGAGCAAGAAGCGCTGGCAGAGATCAGGAAAAAGAAAAGTTTGCTCATTCAACAGCACAGGATCAAGAAAAGCACTGCAGAAAGTCGGCCAACTGTACCAAGAAAATTTGACAAGGACAAGAAATTTACTACACAGAGAATGGGCAGGCAGCTATCTTCTTTGGGATTGGATCCCTCTCTGGCAATCAATCGTGCCCGAAGCAAGTCTAGGGGCCGTAAAAGGGAGAGGTTAGTTGACAGGGGAGACGATGATGGTGGCAATGTTATGGATATGGATGTGGATCAACCAAGCAAGAAGCTGCGGATGAGGTCAAGATCCCTGTCACTGGCAAGGTCAAGATCGAGGTCACGACCTCCTAGTGAAGTTGCCCCAGGAGAGGGCTTCAAGGACTCTGCTCAAAAGGTCAAGGCAATTAAACTTGGAAAGAAGTCTGTTAAGCAGAGGAACAAGGATGCTCGTCGTGGAGAAGCTGATAGAGTTATTCCTACACTGAAACCAAAGCATTTGTTCTCTGGAAAACGGTCTATTGGAAAAACTCAAAGGCGATGAGATGTTTAAGGTACATCATGTTGTTCAGTTTTGACTTGTTCCAGCTCTTGCGTTGTGTCTTTCTATTCTTTCTCTTTGCGTTGCTGTTCTTCTTTGTCTCTTTGTTTGTTTTTTTAATTTTAATCAGATGAGAACTTCAGATAAAGTAGTTTTCCCTATCTTTAAGGTGCATGGTTCCCTTCCGTCATTAGAACACATGTTATTGGCCTTTGTTTTCTACCATATAAATTTTGAGGTTGATCATCTTTGTTAAATTATCTTTTGCATTGAATTCTGAAACGTGGTTTTGTTTCGTGGCTGAATAGTGTTTTTCTTTTCTAAGTTTTGATCAAAATTGCCTCTTTAATTCATAAATCCACATCAAAATCAAAGACTATAGTGTAGGGCTGCTATATTTCCTTTCAAACCTTTCAAAGATTTTATATTGTGATTGCAATTCTCTTTTGGTGCCCTAGGCAACTATTATGGCTTTCGATCCTGCAGGGGAGAATGGTTTATGTCCTGCATGGGTGCACTGAACTTATTAGTGATCAATATGGCTTCCGTTCTTATGGAGAATCTTTTATGTCCTGCGGAGGTGCAGTGTGGAATTGTGCTCACTGTTGACAGTTCTGTCTCGAGATTCCGAAGTGTAGAGTAGTTTTCCTTTTCCGCGTTCTCAACATGTTTTTGTTAGGGCAATTTTGAATCTGGTATATAGTCTGAGTCGAGCTGTTATCTGTGTTGTTTGAGACAAAGATTTGACTGAGGAGGCATGTTTTACAATGCATAGTGGCTCTGTTTTCTACTTTTTACGTGTGATGCAACAATTAGCCGTTTACAATTTAATGATCAAAATGTATCCTCGCCTGCGTTGCCAACTTAATGCTAATAAAAAAAATACAGAAACGAACGGTGACGACTGATGATCGTAATTCATTATTGTCTGGGGCATGGTTTCTAGAATTTACATTCAGCCATTAATCGTCGGTCTTTTGGAAAAGCCGATAACTGATCTCCTCGCCTTTGTTTCTTAGGATGGATGGATTCATCTCTGTCTAGCTGCAGGCCACTTGCCTCCCCAACCCGATGCCTCTCATCTCAGTTTGGGTCTTATCAGCATCCTCCCATCTATGAACACCGGCCCAAGTGTCGGAAAATAATGCAAAAGTCCCGGCGCTTACATCCCTCGTGAGGAAAATGATAGCTCCAAAGCTTGCTTGGCATAACCATTCATGGCCGAGCCGCTAATAATGCATTGACAAGAGGGGCCTATGCTCGGCTTTGTTTTCAGTCATTTTTGGGAAATTCACACTGCTTCTTCCCAAAATCTTTTCCGTGCATAACGGCCTATCATTGTAATCCAAGAACTTCGCCTTCTTGTGCATTTTCACAGAGATACTCGCAACTCAACAATGACCCACATGTTACATTCATCCAAATTGCTAGAACAACATGCAAGAATAGCTCTATCTAACTTAAGAAACCTCAAACATAACAAGCATATACAACACCAACAAGAGTAGTAGCATTAGGCTTTACATTTATCCCACAAAACATATCAATCACATTTCTATGAAACCCACAATTAGAAAGCCAGAAATGATAGCAGTCCAAGAAACAACACATGGGAAAACTAGGGGTTTTATGGGCAGACAAAATGTCCTTTTCAGTTATCTGAAAATGAAGCAACGAGTTTGAAATAAAAATATCATTCAAATTGGCATATTTCATGGAAAAAGGCTAGTGTACATAATTTAATGAATAATTAAAATAATAATGTAAAATTTGAAACGATTAACATAAAATTTAAAATGATTTACAAAAATAATTTAAAATATGAAATAAAAAATTTCAAATTATAATAAAAAAAATTTAAAATTCGAAAAAAAATTTAAAACAATTAATATATAATTTAAAAAGTTGAATATAGCGTTGCGTCTATTACTACTTAAAAAAAAATCTATTTCAAGAATTTGTAGACCTTTTTGTGAGCATGGACTAAGAGGGACATGCCTTAAGTGCTTGAATTTAGTGGTTGTACGAATCTGGTTGGTGGAGCATTTTGCTGAAAGGAGAAATGCATTTTGAGGGGTGGAAGAATTTCTTAGAAGTTCTAGTAATTGATTTAAGATGTGGGATTGAGGATTTTTGATGATTTAGGCATGGATTTGGTCCAGCAGTTTGAAACCAAGTGTGGATTTGGGAAATTTTAGGCCATTAATGGACATGATAAAATCTCAGAATGGTCTACAAATAGCATTACACAAATATATGTTATGTTATATGTTGGTATGATCTCTTAGTATTGTTAGAATCTTCTTGAGTTCTTCTTCTTCTAGATTGCATACCCATCAAACTTAAACTATTTTATATTCCATGATTAAAATGTGCACTCAATAATAAGTTCTTTCCAAAAGCCTTTCTATAGCCATTCCATATTTTTCATTATTCTTGGTACCTCAAAAACCTCCGGTAAGTAGGCCATTACTTTCTTCTCCTAATTTTACATTCATGAACCAATTTAAATAAGCAGGCCATTAGACTTAATTCCAATTTACAGTACTAATTAGCATTAAACACGAGTTCAATTAAAAATATCAGTATTGTTCTTGTAGGTATTTGATTTCTAACCTTATAAGTTCTTATCAAATTTAATTAGCACTAGAAGTAATTTTAAAATTAATACACAATTTAATATTTATTAAAATATTTTTTTAAATTATTTTGTAAATAATATCATATATTTTAATAATATTTATATAAAAAAAATACTAATAAAAAGCATTAAAATGTATAAATATTCATATATTATAATAATTTTTTGCAATATTTTTAAACCGACCATTAATTTTAAATACTGATGATGTAAATGTCATATTTTATCTTTTAAATCCCATAAAATAAGTCTTATTAGATGTTGGCCCTAAAGATTTGAGCTCCGTGCATTTTGCCCCATGGAAAATGAATTTTATCCTTTATTAGCTACGAGGCTAAGCCCAGGTAGAACGAATAATTTAATTCTCAACAGTCCATCAAGATCTAAATCCAAATGGACAGATTAGGTAGATTTAAAATTTTATTGAATTAATCTTGGTTTGAAAAAATCAAATTGTAATAATTAGATCTAATTATTACAACTTAAATTGAATATGAAACAAATTGATCAAACTCATCCAATATAATACATGCAAAATAATTAGAATTTTATATTTGATAATTTTTTTGCTAATTATTTTATCGTGTAAAAAAAAATTAAAATATTATATTTGACAATTTTAAATTTTTTAATTAAATTATTTTTGAATTTAATGATAAATGCAATTCAACGTGAATATTGTAATTAAATTTATTTTTGGGTCTAAACATAAAATATAATTTAATAAAAAACAATCATATTTTATAATTATAATAATATTTTAAACTTAGGCCCGTATCGACAATAATAGATTTTGATTGGTTCAATTATTAAATTAGATCATTTTAACTCGAATTAAAAATAACGATTTTAAATTGATTTGAATTTTTTTTTATCCAAACTGACATCTAATTAAATATAAAAATTAAAAAAAGTCATATTTTTATTTTATAAACATTGATAGTGTGATTGTGTTTGGAGAGAGGTTAAGTCGTGCATGTTGTGTTTGGTTCATTTATAAAGCACATAGATTTCCCTCTTAACTAAAAATAAATGTTCATAGATTAATATTACTATATTTTATCTTGAGAAATATTGTAAAAAATTAAAAATTATAATTAATGAAATATTGGAGAAAAATAAAAATTAAAATTATTAAAATTAATAACATTATTAAACACAGTTGATTTACCATGTTAGACTTGTTTCTTCGTATGCAGGTGAGAACGATGATAGTTATGTTAGTTTCAAAGTTCGATTTTATTGTTTGTAATAAATTATTTTTTATATTATCTTAATAATTAATTATTATTTATTATATTATTAAAATATTTTACATATTTTATGAGTTAATTCGTGGTAAAATTTTTATAAATTAATAGGATAAAAATAAAAAGGTGAAGTGATGATGAATTCGAATACAAATTCCAATTTATAATAATAGAACAAGTTTTCGCCATAATTAGAAAAATACAAAAATGTTTAACTAAAATTAAAATTTACTGTTAAACAATTATCTTATCAAATAAAATCTGTCACTCCAATTAGTAATTTTATTCTAATTAAATTGATTCTTTTTATTGGATTGAAAGTATTAATTCTTTAGTTGAGTTAGATCTCTTAGTTCATGTGATTTTTCTATGGCATCCATAATTTTATATTAATTTCAAATGTTTTATTCTTATTTCTAATTAAAAGTATAAAATGAGAATTCCCATGTTAGTTTAACATCCATAAGAGAGATTGGATCAAACTCCAAAACTCAAATAGTGAGAGAGAGATTACATTCAACTCATAATTGATACCTCACCATTATCGAATTTTTAGAATCTATTGCAGGAAGACTCCATCCTACAAACGCTGCAACACAACCATGAATCAATAACGTAAAAGAAACACCTGACATCAACACTTGTTCTATCAAATACTCGATCCATGGAGTCACATTTGGCACAATGACATTAATTCACGTTCATGATATCACAATATACATACATACAGACATACATACATACATATATATATATATAATTTATTCAATGAAATAGCTGTTAAAATTATTGAAAAAAAATTATTAAAAATATTTATGTACATACAAATGACAAGATATAATTAATTTGAAGACATTTTTAAATTAATGTGAATTTTAGGAGGTAAATAATTTTTTCAAAAAGTTACGTCTTGCCGAGATGTATTCTAAAAAAATAATTGAGTGTCCAATAAGATTTATGTAAGTACTTAATTTAAAATATAAATGCTTATTTTCGTGTTTCATTTTTAATATTATAGGAAATTATAATCATTACTGTTTAGTAAATGTGATTTATCATCTTATAATTGATAGTGAGTGAGAGAGAGGAACACCTTCGGCAACCCCTCTGTTTCAACACAAAATGTGAGCCATGTCAAAATTTCAGGTACATATTCTACTTCCTGTTTGTAAATAAATAGGCCTGCCTGGTACCGTATACTGTCGTTTTTCAGACCAATAATTATTTCTGAGATGGAGAATCAATGACAAAGTTACTGGTTAGGGGGAAAACTGCCCCGAAGGAATTAGAAAATCACCAAATTTTGTAGAACAGCCTCTTCACCACAATCCAATGGTTTTCCACCAAATCCCACCAACTCCGAGCCAGATAATGATATTGACAACGGATATGAGAAATCCGTATCCCCACCATTTGGCAAGTGGCACATAGTTGGCACCGTAGAAAACAGGTGCTGACCCAATACCGTAGTGGGTAAGACCACCCATGAGATTGGAGAGGAAGGCAAGCACCACGGCTCCAAAGTATGGTGGACAGCCGAGAGCACTAGCAACAGACAAGAAGGCTGTAAACATGGCACCAATATGAGCAGCTCCACTTGCAAAGAAGTAGTGGGAGTAGAAATAGAGAAGAACCAGAATGCCAGAAGATAGCTGCCATGAAAGACCCAATCCACCGACAAACTGCAAAATGATCGATTGATTGTTAGTAGAAGTCTTTTAAAATTGACTAATGGTGTATATCCAAATTCAGATATTGGGTCAACTTTGTTAAATCATACTCATGTTGCAGAAGCCAAATTGCTTAGTACAAAAGTAGCACTGAGCTGAAGTTTAAATAACCATGGGAATGGAAGAATCCTACACAATATATATATATATATATATATATATATATATTCTAATCCTTGTACCTTCTATCATTGTCCAAATGAAGTCTTGATAAAGTGGAAATGATGATCGTGGTATGGTTGATCAAGTGAACCAAAAACTGTTGTAAGAGGGATCTATAATTCTATCACGACCATATCAAGAAACTAAAAATGTCATGAAGAACCCAGCAACAAAAGTATTATCTAAGAAAGGACTAATATCCTTCAAACGATCTTGGAGGCCTAGCAATGAATAACTGCATGGAAACCTGATTTGAAAAAAGCTGTCATCTATTTCTTCTGGAAGGAGGAAAAAAATGGACACTCTTAACCTAAGCACGATACTTATGCAAGAGCCCAAACATCTCAAGCACACAACCAAAATAATAGAAGTAGAAGTTGGCATAAAGATGCCGGGAGAAACCACCACAGAAAGAATTGGGAATAACTTGTATTTCCAGTTGGGAAAAGGGTTCTTACAATCAAAACCAAACATGCAATAAAAATTCAGCACTTGAGCCATAATTGACATACCCAGGATATAAAAGGAAAAGAAGACAAACCTTAACTACAGTTTGACTGAACCAGGAGATAAGACCATACTTGTTAAGATACCCAGCCATAGCAATGAGTGCAGCGAACCATGTTAAAGTATCCCAAGCAACAGATTCAGCTAAGCATTCCTTCCAGGTCACCACCCCACTAGTAAGGAGGATAGATAAACCAAGAATTGCAGCAGTAACAGCATCAACATTCAGTTTCCCACCAAAAACCCAGAGCCCAACCTGATATAATGAAGAACAAAACATGAGACAAACCATTACTCAAGGAAGCAAGTTCACATAATTACACACATACACAACCTTGTGTGGTAGACTGAAGTAAGACAGAGTGTTGTTAGCAAGAGAGAGATAAAAAAGGACAAAAAAGAGCTCAATGGTCTATTTTCACATAATTAATGAACAGCAAGAAGATTATATCTCTTAGGCGGTAAAATATCAGCACATATCACAATCAATTAACAGTTATTCTGCCTCAACATTTCGAGGTACTCTAATAACCTAGTCTATTTTCACTAACACTTCTCACTCATTAGTCTTATACGCTCTACTTTACTTACGACTAGATATTACACTGTAGTGCTATCTTTCTTCATAGCAAATGGAACTAGCAATAATTGTTTGATGATGCAACACAAAAAGATAAAAATAAATAAATAAGAAAGAAACCCAGGATAGATTAAACGACATACCAGTTAAATTTCATCAGCAAAGTTATAGAAATGGCCAATACGAGGATTAATAGCTACAAGGGCCTTCGAAACCAGAACAATTTACACAATGTGATTTTGTTTCTTCATAGTTTTGTCGACCTAGGATCCGAAAATCCATAAAATGCCATAGTAGAATGACTGAGAACTACACTTAGACCCAATAGCTCGCTAGTTAACTCATTGAAGCTATCATGTCCCTTGACAAATATTGAATCACTAATAACTGAAACACCAAAAAGTTAAATGAGGGATAATAAAATTATACCGTAAGAAGTAGGGTGCCAGCCATAATCTTCTCATTCGTGCTCATAGGTCCCATTTTCTCCAGCTTCTCCTGAGCCAATTTAGGCGCATCCGGACTACTCTTCACAGTTGGCGGATAAATAACATACAACAGCAACGGCACCACAATCAACGACACCAAACCGGGCACAATTGCAGCCTTCGCCCAATCCATCCAGCCAATCGTCTTATTAATCGTATTGAGCGTCAAAGTTGCACTTAACGGATTTGCCGCCATCGCCGTCAAAAACATAGACGACGAAATCACAGATGTTTGGAAACACGTCAACATTAACCATGACCCAAGCTTGTGCTCCGTCCCGTCGCCGGCGTTGCTGCCGCACGCCACACACAAAGACTTCACCAACGGTAAGAAGATTCCTCCTGCTCGAGCCGAGACAGAGGGAATAGCCGGAGCTAACAAGGCTTCGCTGAATACAAGGCTGTAACCCAATCCAAGCGACGAGCTTCCGAATAACCGAACGAATTGGTAAGCAATCCGATTACCAAGTCCGGTTTTGATGAATCCGCGAGCAAAAAAGAAGGCGAGAGCGATGAGCCACGGGATCGGATCGCCGAAGGCCGAGAAAGCTGCGGCAAACGTCAGCGTTTTGGTGAGAACAGACGCGCCGAGTCCCATTAGAGCAACAGCGCCGAGTGGAAGCGGTTGCGTGATGATTCCGACGATCGTGGCGAGGAAAATGGCAAGTAGTTGCCACGCGTTTTTGGAGACACCGGACGGTACGGGAACGAACCAGAGGATTATTCCCGTAGCAATTGACGCAAGTAGCGGCTTCATTGCAGCTCCCTGCCATGCCTGTGGTTGCGGCGCTGGTGTAACTATAGATGCTGATGCTGGAGCTTTTACTCTAAATTTCGTCAATCTCAAAGAGGAGGTTGATAATGATAATGGTGGAATTGATTTTTCAAAGAATTCAGGGGTTTTCAAACTGAGAGTGCTTGTTTTTGTCAACGAATTTGAAGCTAAAGAAACTGATCGAGTGGGTGTAGACCTAGGAGATAGTTTGAGAGAGCGTGATTTAATAGAGCGAAACCCTAGTGAGCAAGACAACGACGACGTGAGAGCAGGAGAGGCCATCGTTGAGCGGCTTCGAGCTCTGTATAACTTCTCTCTCGACGAAACATGAAAACAACAAAATTTTTTGTCCGGTTTATAACTGCGAACGAAACCGAAAAGAGAGGGTAACATCCAGGTCCCTAGTTGTTTAGATTTTAATAAACAAGCATACATCTTTTTATTTGTATCAAATAAGTTCCTAACTTCGTACGACTAAAATGTCTTTCAGTGTGCGGTTATGTAAATACATTAACATTACTTAGGTAATCTCGTCATTGCAAATGAGGTCAGGATACAAATAGAAATCGTCATCGCAAATGAGGTAGGGACTTATTTGATACAAATAGAAAAACTATTTCCTTATTTGTTCAAGCATAAACAACAGTGTCCGGGATATTATTACCCTTCAGAGGTGATAGGTGAGTGATTGCTTACCGTTGGATTATGATTTACGGGAAAATACGGTGGGCTTTTGAGACCTCTGAGCCATTGGGAGTGTCGTCTATGAAGTTGAAATGTCCGTCTAAGATCCTCTGGTTAGGTTGGCATAATTCGGCGCCAGCGTTGACTAACGTGCGCAGGGGGAAATCTCCACGTGGCAGGTTGGCGGAAGCAGTGGAATGTCTGTCTACTCTTCTCACTGACGCACGCTAACTTTTTTGATGACATGGACTAATTTGAGATTTGAGTAGATCAACGACCAACGAGAAAATCCACACGCGGCGCATTGTGAATGGGCAGAACGACTGAGCAGAGAAGTGTTAGATTCGAAGTGGGTGGCCCGGACAGTAGGAAATTTAAAGCCAGAAGTAAGCCACAATGCAATGACGAAATGCCCCTCACTCCGTTGGAATTCATGAGCACGTGCAGAGTAGTGCGGGCAAGCGGGATTTTACGGGAGTTTGAATCGCAGTTTGGTTTTGGGGCCACCGAGGCTTGTCGTCAAGAGCCGAATTTCTTTGTGAAGGCTGTGTGGAGTTGACCATTTTTCTTCTTATTTTTATAAACAAATAAGACGGAGACAATATTTTATTATTCTTTTTTTTTCATAAAAATAGTATTACTAAATACACCCCACCTCTGACTTGATTACACCCTATTTCGTTGAGTCCCATTTAGTTGAGTTGTCTTCGGTCCGTGAAATTTATAAAGTGGGTGGGTTTAGGATAATGGTGATTAGACGTTGAGCCTAGTTTATTACTCTCTCTAATTAATTGCATAATTACTTTCTTCACTAGAAGGGCCTAATGTGTTAACCAATAGTTAACTCTGTTTAGAGATATGTATTTAGGTGATAGGAGGAACTCTACTTCGGTATCTAATCTTTGATAAATTTTAATTTGTTCATCTAGTTTGATACTATATCATAAGCGTCCTTAATATTTTATATACAATTCACTTTAATTCTTAAAATCAAAATTTATTATTCTTAAAATTAAAAATTAAGATATTAAAAAATATGATAAAACAAAAATGTTACAGTTATATTTCATTAAAATATATTAAAATTAAAAAAAATTATCATTTATTATATATATATATATATATATGATTTAACGGGTTGATTGAAAGAGAATAATAAAGTTTTGGTCAAAGAACTAAAATGAAGTTAACTAAAAATAATAGAAACTAAAGTGAAAAAAAAAGGTTTATGTTATACCGTGTCAAATTAGTTGCATAAAGTAAAAGTTTGTGAAAGATTGGGGGACAAAACTGAAATTTTCCCTGAAGAGAGAAACGAGAGGATGGGGGAGACTATTACTCTTGAGAAATCTATTAATCCCACCATTAAGGTTAATAACTAGCTAATAAACTACTGTTAATTATCCTTGTTACAAGCTGACTAATTACTCCACATGAATCTTGTTGTTGTCTTTGGTTTGGAAGTGGACATTTTAACTAAAACATGATAAAGCCCCCATTTGAAGAAACTATGATCTTTCACAAAATTACATGCACTTTCTTCTCTTTAATTATGACAATAGAAGAATAATTAACATTGCTAATATGGGATAGATATTTCATTGCAACAAGGATAATTAACCGTAGTTTACTAGTTAATTATAATAATGAAAGTAGATACTTTGAATGAGTGATTTGATAATAAGACGAAAAATATTTATTAAATACTCGTATTGTTATAATAATATGTTTTTATTTATGAATAATTACTTATATTTAAAACAAATAAATATGATATAGAGAGATAATAAGACATAATTAATTAATTGACTGGCAACATTATTTTGTACATCTCACATGAGCCGATATGCAACAATTTATGTATGTACCAAATACTACTAATGTATATGATTATTCTAAGGCTATTCACATCTCTTCAGTATCAACAGTATGCTGTACACTAATTATTCTAAGGGCCTCACAGCAAATGAAAATACATATACAAGAATCATTCCCTTGGTCAAGAATCAATCCCTCGATCCACCCTTGACCATTATTCCAAGACTTCAATTTTGAACTCTCTCTAAGCTATATGAACATTCTTCCATGGCAGAAAATACAATACAGTATTGAAAATGTTTGGAAAACCAACTTAAGTGCAAAGTTCTCAAAAGATTTATGGCTCTAAGACGTTTGGGTTTCTTTCTTTTCTTCTTTTTCCTCTTTTTTGATATGTGTTCTAAGGAGTGTGACTAAGATGTTAGGCATATGAGACTAATTTTTGAAAAAGATAATTTGGAAATTTTGGGGAAATTTCAAAGGATTCTTACGACCAATTTGAGTAGAAATCAAGAAAAGGAAAGGATGGAGCATTCATCAAATCCTCCAAGTCCCATGATTCCCCCAATTTTGTCTCTTCTCCTTGCCATAAATTGCCAACCCCAGCAGCAGTATTCTGTTCTTCTTTGTTGTTAACACTAGGGTTATTATTTTTAGTGTTCCTATTAGCGTATGAATTATCAATATTGACAATTTCTTCTATGTTTATACTCCCTAATGGAGGATCATAAAATTCCCCATCAAAATTCCCATGCAATTCCTTGTAGAAACAATCAGCGTTGTTAATGACTTCAACTTGTGACATGCATGGAATTGTAGTGTTAATATACCCATGGCCATTGGATGAACCCATCGTCTCCATGCCATGCTCGAGCATCGGCAATGAGTGGATCATGTGGTTCACAACCATGGCTGGCATGGATGATGAGGATGATGACGTAGATGTATCCATTTTATACATGGGCATGTTAATGCCATGTTGATGATCATGCATCATGAATCCTGACCCTGCTGCCGCCATGTTATCTTTAGGTTGATCCGACGAAGAATCACTAGCGTTTGGTGATGGAGTTGATGATAAATTCTTCATCCTTTTCTTGATTGTCGAGTTCCAAAAGTTCTTGATTTCATTGTCTGTACGGCCCGGCAATCGAGCCGCGATTTGAGACCACCTTTGGGAGAGAAATTAAGAACATAAATGCATCAATATTAAGAAGAGTCAGATTCAAGTAAAGCGAGATGGATGAAAATAAAAATTAAACATTCAATGCATGGTTTGCATGAATCATTGATAAAATTCATAATGCCAAACGGGACAAAGAGTGTCTTCAACTCCAAGGGCAGGCAGAAAACAAAGGGTAAACTAATTACTCTGCTAATTAAATCTTAATGTCTTATGGTTGCATTCATTGCATGGGAACTTATACATTAAATTATTAAATTGATCCTTGAAGTTAAAGGACAGATAATCGGGAATAAATAAAAACGCAATACTGTTTTCCCATGACTTTATTGTTAGTTGATTACAAAAACAAGTATTTTACTTAAAAGAGTATCATATATACTGTATGGCATGAAAGTGATCGGAAAACAACAAAAGTTAACCTTATCATTACTTTATTCCTGTAAATTATAAGTCTTCCAATTTCGTATTCCTTCCAGGATGAATAAGATGTGATCAGACGATTAAGCATTAGCCCTACAACAGTATTATTAAAGCTGGGACATCGTGAAAAAATTTTGAATATCAGAAAACCCAGAAAAAAAATAATGAAACTTATTGGTCGAAAGTCAAAACCAAAATAGGGAAAGAAGAAGAAACCTGTTGCCAAGAAGGTTGTGTAATTGGATAATAAACTCTTCTTCTTGTGGTGAAAAAGCTCCTCGCTTGAGATCAGGCCTCAAGTAATTGATCCAGCGAAGACGGCAACTCTTTCCACATCTCTGCAAACCAGCATTTCTCGCAACATCACTCCAGCAACCTTGTCCATTGTTGAGCATGTAGTTCATCAGCTTGTCGTCTTCCTCCGGAGACCACAAGCCCTTTCGAAGCTTGTTGATGTTGCTGTTACAGTTACCGTTACTGATTCTTCCAGTATAGGGATCTGGCTTTCTCATTTTTTTTTGAAAACCTTTTGGATTCAACAGCTTGAAGGGTATTTTTTTTTCTCCCAACTGGTGTGATGTTGATCAGTGAAGACTTTATAGAATGATTTAAGAGAGAGAGAATTCCGAAGGCTTGATAAAGTGGAAATGATGATCGTGGTATGATGGTGATGGTTGTAGGGTTTGCTTAGAATATAGGTAATAGAAAGAAATTGGTTGGTTGATGGGTCTGAGTAGAAAACGGTTTGGAGAGAGACATGAAAGAGAGAGAGAGGCCATCTTGTCTTTGACTCCATGATCTTGCCTTTGCTTTTTTCCTAACTGTACTTCGTTTTCCTTCAATTACAAGATACATATATGCATCAAGGGAGCGCAAGAATGAATTCAAAAAAAATAATAAATAAATCGTATAGATCAAAGTTTGGTTAGTAACCAAGCCAAGGTTTTTGCTTCCACTTCACATAATCTCTCTTTTTTTTCTTTATGGCTAGCTTAGCTATATCTCTACATCTCTCTCTCTCTCTTTAAACATCCACACGTGTACGTGAAGACAACTACACGTGGCACAAACCCATTACACCAAAATCATCAAGTTTCTTGATTGGGTTTGATTGTTCAAAGAAATGATCACGTTTAGGGTTTGATAAAAGGGGTGATCCAAAAGTAGAAAAGACTCCACTTGGGAATTGAATTAAAAACTTAGGTGTATATATTTTTCTATTAAACATACAAGAGAATTGAAGTACATGAGAAAAATGGCAACATATACTTTTTCATAAATTTGGTTTTTTTTCAATGAACACTGTCTACCATGAATCATTACAAAATTTTTAATTAATTAATTTATATATATATAATTAAATTAAAACTCATAATTAATTATTTTATTTATATTATAAATTATATTAAAATATAATTTAAATTATTTATTATTAATTATAATGTATTTGTATCTAAATAAATCTAATATAAAAAAATTAAAAGAGAATTTTAATTCACATTTAACATGTATATTAATTTACATATTAAATTTAATTTTAATTATTAAAATGAATTAATTTAATAATTAATAAATTAATATAAAAATTATATAAAAAATTTTTACAAAAAAAAAGTAACAATTATGGCCCATACACACATGCACTTAGTTTTTATATGAAATATAGCGTGCCAAATTTATTATATTTTATATTAAATAATTTAAATATAATAATTATTTGATGTGAAGAATGAAAAGACTGTGATTTATGTTAGTGGGGGCACTTCTTTTGCCTTCAAATTTCAGTAAAAATATATTTTAAAATAGAAAAGATAGAAATTAATCAATGGTGCAACAAATTCATTGACTTTTCAATGGCATCGTTTAGAAGCAAGGAACAAAAGCAGTACAATTTTCTCTTCTTTTCTCAGTAACCAAACAGTAAAGTTTATCCTCCTGGCTTTTTCTCATTTGAGAAAGTAAATTTCAGGCAAGCATGGCATCAAATCAATAGCAGGACACCGAAAAAAAAATCATCTTCTAGAATGCGAAAATAATTGATCATGACCGAAATCATTGGCCATATCTATAGAATACACAGGCAGTTTAAGTGGAGAAATGGGGCAGCTTCGGACAGATATCGATTTCGCATTGACAATTTATAAAAGCTACATCATGTATACTGCATAATAGGTGGCAACTCACTCACCCAAGAATTTCCTCCGTTTTGAGGAATACCAGACAAGAAAATGAATACAATTGTTGAAATTTCTCAAATTTTGAGTTAATTTTTTTAAAATTTTTTATGTTTACAATAAAAATTATAACGATAAAGTGATTAAATATATTATTAACGGCGATAGATAAATAGTGATAATACTACAACATATATGTCATATGTGTGTAATTTTAATTGCTAATTAGTATCTAAATATGCTTCATGTGATTACCCATTTTCATTGTTTTACCATATCTTCTCTTTGGATGCCAAAAAGTTCAAAAGGCAAAGTCTAAAAGTCCTGAAAATAGTGCTAAAAAAGTGAGAAAAATCAATGAAATTGATGAATTTTAAGTCCCCATTGGACCAAACAATGTGAGAATAGGGAATGACATCAAATTAAGGGATTGCATATATCAAATAAGCACTTATTGAACCGTGTGTGTGTGTGTGTGACTTCTGGATTTGTAATGTGTGTATAGGTCTCCCAAGAAAAAAAAACAAAACACTCTCCCTATAACTAATTAATTGGGTAATTAATAAAATTATTGAATGTTTACATCATTTCGTTAATGAACATCATTTTAGATTGACTTCAACTAATCTCATGATTACAATAATTAATTTTCTCTAGAGAATGAATGTTAAGTGAAGCCAACTTTTGGAGAAAAAGAAATCTCCCCCATGCGCAAACACTACATCATCCAGCAACAATTAGTGGACATCAAGATTTTGCAAGATACATGCTCCAAATTTTGGTTTAATTTACTCAATAAAGTGTAAATGTGACATGATTAGAAATTCCGACAATCTACCACATTTAATTTGTATTAGATATTATATTAAAATTAAAATAAAAATGACTAATATATACGCATCAATGACCAATGAATTATTATGTTATATAGTGTTAATTTTTTAAGATTTTTTTTATAATATATTAGATATAAAATATATTTAAATTTTTTTAATTTTTATATTTATCGTTTTAAATTTTATATTTATATTTTAAATTTTACGTAAAAGAATATAAAATATATGAAACGGATTTTAATCAAATTTTAATATTATTTAACTCTTGCTTTTGTGATTCTTCCTCCAGATTCTATCCTAAAATTTAAAAAGAAAAATTAGAAAAGGGCAGAAGAAGATTGGAAGGAGTACAAAGGTTTTTCAACTTTTCTGAATGCTTTCTCCTTACTGTTTTCCTGGCAAAGCTTTGTTCCGTAGCAGCTACCTGTAAAGATTAAGCAAAGCTTGCCTTTCCTATTGGTTTTATGAGATGAGACTGGCCCAACCATCCATGGAAACCCTTCCACTTCACTAAAACATTTTTCTTCCTTCCTTGTAATTGTCACAATTATACATAAACACAAGTGCTACTGAAGTAACAATTGTCACACTCACGATTGTCACAAATAAATTTGCATATACAAACAATGAGATACAGATGATTACTTCCTCGGAGTGGCCATTGAAAAGGCGGCTGTAGTACTGGAAGTAGGGTATGTGAAATGAAAGCAAGTTACATCTGTACTGTTTGTCTCATCCCAGCTTCCATTTTCAGTGTACAATGAGTGATATTTGAGTATCAAAAGAACCAAGTAGTGAAAGTGATGATAATATACAGTGAGATGACAACAGAGAAATGAAAACAGCCACAACAGAAGAACGATTAGAAGAGCTTTTAGGATTTAATTTAATGCTCTCTTGTTATTAATCTGATAGGATCTAGCTAGGAAGAACTTGGGTATCTGTCAAATCGATGGATTAATTTGTTGGGACATCTTGAACCTTCAATGATGTATGCAGCCACTCAGCTTTTGATTGAGTGATTAATCTGACCTTAGTGGAACTACAACTAATTATCAAGATTAATTGCAATCAAGAAAATTAATAAAAATCATATCATGCTACCATATTCACACATAGATAATACTTACATGGGATTCAATATAATATATTAAATATTAATATATATTAAATTCTTTTTTAATTTTTTTAAATTATTTTAAATTTTATATTCAAAATTCAAATTTTACTTTAATTATTTCATTGTTATGTTACATATTTCAAATTTTTAAAATTTAAAATTTTAATTATATGCTTATATTTGTTTTAATTATTCCATATAATATCTTTGTAGGCTTGATTTACTTACATATACTAATAACATGCAAGAATAATTAATATAATTCACCAATAAATAACTTTTATGCATTAGATGATAACACTCTCCCTAATTAATAAATAATTAATATATATATATATATATATATATATCATTCTTGTACAAATTTATGGGATTTGGAGGAGAAAAATTAACTATGGAGATACTAAATATAAGTGTTTGATTGAAACGCTTACACAAAAAACAAATATCAGTACGTAAAAATTAAGGGTCGGTTTAGAAATGTTACAAAAAAAATTATTAAAATATATGAATATTTATACATTTTAACACTTTTTGTTAGTAATTTTTTTATAAATATTTATTAAAATATTTGATATTATTTACAAAATAATTTAGAAAGTTATTTTAGTAAGTATTAAATTGTGTATTAATTTTGAAATTACTTCTAGTGCTAATTAAATTTGATAAGAACTTACAAGGCTTGAAATCAAATACTTACATGAACAATACTGATATTTTTAATTTAACACTTGTTTAATGCTAATTAGTACTGTAAATTGGAGTTAAGTCTAATGGCCTGCTTATATAAATTGGTTCATGAATGTGAAATTAGGAGAAGAATGTAATGGCCTACTTATCGGAGGTTTTTGAGGTACCAAGAACGATGAAAAAGATAGCTATAGAAAGGCTTCTGGAAAGAAATTATTGAGTGCAGTTAATTATACAAATCCTTCAGAAACCAAATGTGATTATGGGCTTGCTGTTTAATATTTTATTAACACAGATGATAATGCAATTTATAGTCACATTTTAATCATGGAATATAAAATAGTTTAAGTTTGATGGGTATGCAATCTACAAGAACACAAGACAAGATAAACTCAAGAAGATTCTAACAATACTAAGAGATCATACCAACATATAACATAACATATATCTGTGTTCTGCTATTTGTAGACCATTCTGAGATTTTATCATGTTCATTAATGGCCTAAAACTTCCCAAATCTACACTTGGTTTCAAACTGCTGGACCAAATCCATGCCCAAATCATCAAAAATCCTCAATCCCACATCTTAAATCAATTACTAGAACTTCTAGGAAATTCTTCCACCCCTCAAAATGCATTTCTCCTTACAGCAAAATGCTCCACCACCCAGATTTATACAGCCACTACATTCAAGCACTTGAGGCATGTTCCTTAGCCCATGCTCACAAAAAGGCCTACAAATTCTTGTCCACGCCATGAAATGAAAATTCTCAAGCATTAATAAATGCAACATTATATTTAATTTTTAAAATTATATATTGATTGTTTTAAATTTTTCGTTGTATATTTCAAATAATTTTTGTAAATTATTTCAAATTTTATGTCAATTATTTTAAATTTTATATTATTATTTTAATTGTTCATTAAAGAATGTGTGGTAGACCATCTGTGTGTTAGTCGTTTTTCATGAAATATGGCCATGTGAATGATGTTTTTATTTCAAGCTGTTGCTTCATTTTCATATTCATTTTCAGATAACTGAGAAAGACATTTTGTCTGCCCATAAAATTTTTTACCCCTAGTTTTCCCATGTATTGTTTCTTGGACTAATTGTGGGTTTCATAGAGATGTAATTTATATGTTTTTGTGGGATAAATGTAAGGCCTAATGCTACTACTCTTGTTGGTGTTGTATATGTTTTTTATGTTTGAGGTTTCTTAAGTTAGATAAAGCTATTCTTGCATGTTGTTCTAGGAATTTGGTTGAGAGTAACATGCGGGTCATTGTTGAGTTGCGAGTATCTCTGTGAAAATGCACAAGAAGGTGTAGTTCTTGGATTACAATGATAGGCCGTTATGCACGGAAAAGATTTTGGGAAGAAGCAGTGTGAATTTCCGAAAAATGACTGAAAACAAAGCCGAACATAGGCCCCTCTTGTCAACGCATTATTAGCGGCTTGGCCATGAATGGTTATGCCAAGCAAGCTTAGGAGTTATTCTCTTTGATGATCATTAATAGGATTTCTCCTGATGATTGTAATCACGCATTGTTATCTGCGTGTAGTCATGGCGGCCTGGTTGATCAAGGATTGATGCTTTTTAAAGCTATGAACAGTCTTCGTAAGATTTTACCCCAAATGCAGCAGTATACTTGCATGGATGGTGTGTAAGACAGAGTTGGTCTCTTCAGAGTAAGCAGAGGCTTTCATAGGAAAAATGCCTATAGTGGCAGAGTGATTAGTTTGGGGAGGTTTACTCAAAGCTTGTGTAATTCATGGAAAATGATAGATAGAATCAGGCGAGATTGCCAGCGTGAGGCCTGAGATTGCCTTTACCAGCACGAGGAATGTAAGCGCAGGGACTTTTGCATTATTTTCCGACACTTGGGCCGGTGTTCATAGATGGGAGGATGCTGATAAGATCCAAACCGAGATGAAAGGCATCGGGTTGAGAGGCAAGTGGCCTGCATCCAGACAGGCGAATCCATCCTTCCTAAGAAACAACGGGAGGAGACCAAAAGACCGACGGCTAATGGCTAAATTTAAATTCTAGAAACCATGCCCCAGACAATAACGAATTACGATCATCAGTCGTCACCGTTCGTTTCTGTATTTTTTTTATTAGCATTAAGTTGGCAACGCAGGCGAGGATACATTTTGATGATTAAATTGTAAATGGCTAATTGTTGCATCATACGTAAAAAAAAACCTAACGAATACAGGTAGAAAACAGAGCCACTATGCATTGTAAAACATGCGTCCTCAGTCAAATCTTTGTCTCAAACAACACAGATAACAACTCGACTCAGACAATGTCCCAGATTCAAAATTGCCCTAACAAAAACATGTTGAGAACGAGGAAAAGGAAAACTACTCCACACTTCGGAATCTCGAGACAGAACTGTCAACAGTGAGCACAATTCCACACTGCACCTCTGCAGGACATAAAAGATTCTCCATAAGAACGGAAGCCATATTGATCACTAATAAGTTCAGTGCACCCATGCAGGACATAAACCATTCTCCCCTGCAGGATCGAAAGCCATAATAGTTGCCTGAGGCACCAAAAGAGAATTGCAATCACAATATAAAATCTTTGAAAGGTTTGAAAGGAAATATAGCATCCCACTATTGTCTTTGATTTTGATGTGGATTTATGAATTAAAGAGGCAATTTTGATCAAAACTGCGGAAAAAAAAAGACTATTCAGCCACGAAACAAAACCATGTTTCAGAAATCAATGCAAAAGATAACTTAACAAAGATGAGCAACCTCAAAATTTATATGGTAGAAAACAAAGGACAATAACATGTGTTCCAGTGACGGAAGGGAACCATGCACCTTAAAGATAGCAAATATAGGGAAAACCACTTTATCTGAAGTTTTCATCTGATTAAAATAAAAAATAAAAAAACAAAGAGAAAAAGAAGAACAGCAAAGCAAAGAGAGAATAGAAAGACACAACGCAAGAGCTGGAACAAGTCAAAACAGAACAACATGATGTACCTTAAACATCTCATCGCCTTTGAGTTTTTCCAATAGATCGTTTTCCAGAGAACAAATGCTTTGGTTTCAGTGTAGGAATAACTCTATCAGCTTCTCCACGACGAGCATCCTTGTTCCTCTGCTTAACAGACTTCTTTCCAAGTTTAATTGCCTTGACCTTTTGAGCAGAGTCCTTGAAGCCCTCTCCCGGGGCAACTTCACTAGGAGGTCGTGACCTCGATCTTGACCTTGCCAGTGACAGGGATCTTGACCTCATCCGCAGCTTCTTGCTTGGTTGATCCACATCCAGATCCATAACATCGCCACCATCATTGTCTCTGCTGTCAACTAACCTCTCCCTTTTACGGCCCCTAGACTTGCTTCGAGCACGATTGATTGCTAGAGAGGGATCCAATCCCAAAGAAGATAGCTGCCTGCCCATTCTCTGTGTTGTAAATTTCTTGTCCTTGTCAAATTTTCTTGGTACAGTTGGCCGACTTTCTGCAGTGCTTTTCTTGATCCTGTGCTGTTGAATGAGCAAACTTTTCTTTTTCCTGATCTCTGCCAACGCTTCTTGCTCTTCCAGAGACAGATCCACTCCGTCCATCTCAAAATCATCATCTTCATCTTCTGCCTCCCTAATACCTTCTTCTTGTTCTAATTCTTCAAGCCTAAATAAGATATCAGGGTCAACAAAATCATATACATTGTGACCATCAAGAATTTCGGGCATTATATCTTCTTTCCATTCATCGTTAGCCAAGATATAATGCTTCTTCAAACTAGCAGAATATACACCAGCACCACCATTCTCATCCTCCAAGTCTTTCTCAGTTTTCCTCTTCTCCTTCTCAGCTGCTTGCTTGGCTTTAGCTTCAAGTACTGCCTGGGGTATACAAGGTGGCCTTTCCTTCTGATCACGTGGCTTCGGCATTGCAACATGGAAGCGATTCAAGCAGTCATTTATCTTTTTGGTTTTCATCTTCAATTCTACCCTTTGATTCAATAACCTCTCACAAGCTGCATTCCTCACAGCACTTACCCCATCCTCGGTCAAAGTGCTCATTGTCAATAGCACCCCTTCATCATTTAAAGAATCGCCTCCCTGACCCATCACAGTCTTCATGGCTTCAGCTTTCATCTCCATGACCAATTTATTTTCTTCCTCAGATATCCCATCCAGTGGCTGCAAATCAACCTTGTTGCAGACAATAATCAAGGGCTTGTTCATAAACAGGGACTTAATGCTGTGAAAAAGAGCTGCCTGTTGGGCAATGCTGTACCCACATGACCCAGATATGTCCAAGAAAAATAACACTGCAGCTCGCAGATGTGCCAGAGCTGTTATACTGCACATTTCAATAATGTTACGATCTTCAAAAGGCCGATCCAAGATCCCTGGTGTATCAATTACTTGATACCTCAGGTACTTGTAATCTGTATGACCCACAAAGAGTGACTTTGTGGTAAAAGCATAAGGCTGGACATCCACATCAGCTCTAGTGATCTTGTTCATAAATGAGCTCTTCCCAACATTAGGGTAACCACAAATCAAGATTGTACGAGTGTTTGGGTCAATTGAAGGCAGCCTTGCCATGTGCTGCCTGATCTGTTCTAGATAAGCCAAACTAGGGCTAATCCTCTTTATCACAGTACACATTCGACCAAGAGCAGCAACCTTGAGTGACTTGCAGCGATAGAGAGAATCACCATACTTCAACAGCTTCACATAATCTTTAGCAATCTTGCTAATTAGGTTCCTCGCAGTGTTTATTTGACCAAGTGCAAGCTTGTAGTGGTCCTTGTTGTAGAGCACATGCAGAAGGTCTCCATAGAAGGGGTGGATATCATCTAGGCGAGGAAACTCATCTATGATTGTAGAGAGCTTCTCATGATAATTCTGTTGGGTATATTTTACCTTACGCATGTAAAACTGACGAAGCCGAGAAATGGAATACCCCTTATGAACAACCGTTGGTGTTTGCCGCTGGGTGCGAGATAAAATAATGTCAATGAAATCTTTTCCATTGGGTACTACAGTAATCTTCTTAAAGTTATACTGCACCATTTTTACTTATTTGCCTGAAAAAGCGGGATGAAGTGTATTAATATGCAAAAAATAAACATATCTTAGAGACATCAAACGCCAACATATTCAAAACAATACAAACTTATATTAAGGATCTTAACCTAAAAAGTAAGCATACGCAGCTTATTCATAAGAAAAAACCCAGAACACTTTCCACCATAAAATTATAAAGACTTAAGTATTCAGCATAAAGACGTACTTCTAAAAGACATACTTCTAAAACGCTTATTTCAATGATTAACACAGGATACTTCTATATTGCAACATGTAAAAATTTAGCATCAATGAGATGGGATACTGAAGACATAAATGAAGACACCATCAGCTGAAGAGAGAATGTTTATCTTGCAATCTATTATAGTTTGCATGACTCGTCAATTTCTATGTTTTCACATAATGAAACAAAACGCCAAGAAAGATTTATGATGAGCTTTCCTCGAACCCCAAACACAAATGCAATCTGAACCGGTCCATATTCAAAACTACAACGACAAAAAAAAAGTTAAAACACCAAAGATAAATGATAAAAAAATTGGATTGATTCAATTGAAATGGTAGTTCAATACTGCAACGCATCTCTCTGAAATCAACATATGAAACATATCATATATGAAAAACAACAGGATAAGAGAGAAACAGTGAAAGAGACGTTATATTATCACGAACCCAAAAAGCAGAACATCAGAAATAAAAAGAAGCAGACGCTTACTAACAGAAATAATGAAATCCCTCAATAGCAAAACGTGCCCCAGTAGACAAAACCCTAAAAACGAGTAAACACGTAGTAGTTTTATGCAAGCAGGAGCAAATCACAGAGACGGCGGCGTTGCGTAGACAAAGAGGAGTTAGGGTTAGTGCTTACCAGGTGCTGTGGCGGAGGAAATGAAGGGAAGAAAACTAGAGAAAAATAAGAGGGTTAGCTAAAACCCTTTTATCGGAAATATTTAGTAATTTTGGAATTTGTTTGTATTTGCAGTGATGCCCCTTGAGTATATATAATTTACATTGATCCAAATAAAATTTTCCAAAATGTTATTAATTATAATTTTTATTTTTATCTCCAATATTTCACTAATAATTAAAAATAATAATAAATAAATTTGCAGGCTCTGTCCAAACTCAGCGACAAACTTTTAGACTTGCAGTCTGGGCCCCCAGTCTAGCCTTTAGTCATCTTTATTTTCGCATAGATGCGTGTGTATGTGTATTCTAAATTATTAATTATTTAAGCCTTGATTTATGTGTTATTAATTTTTTTTTATTAAATGCTATTAATTTATTAAAAGATGATGAATATTCATATTCATATTCATATATATATATTCTCTGCTGTAATGGGTGAAAGAAAATCATGATTTGAAGGTTAATAAGAAACCAAACATGGTGATTTCTGCAGGTCATAAACTTGGAGCAAACAAAGTTTTGCATTCAAGATTCAATTTGCATAATTTCTCCTCTCAAAACCTTTTCTCTGCATTAGAATGCCAAGGGCCATGCGGAGGATGAACAACCGCTTTGCTATTCTGCCGCCTCAACTGATGGTGAGTGACAAGTTACTGATATCTCCCAAGGGTGATCGTTTTTGAGCCACAAATCCGCTGCTGCATGCGTTTGCTTTTCTTCTTCCATCGCGTAAGACCTCTCTGTGGTTGGTGGCATTGTCATTTGTGCGATGATTCTCCTTCAGGCGACAAACTAGCACCCGTTTCTCAGTCTCATTTTGAGCGTCACCGGGGAGTGGTGGGGAAGCTTTTCCGGTTAATGGTTCATTAACTTGCTCCTGCTTCCACCATTCAATCTCCTTTCGAAGCAAGGTCACTTGTGCTTGTAGCTCGTTTGACTTGGTTTCCCAAGAGTGAGCCTTTCGTCTCCATTCTTGCACCTAATAGAAAAGCAGCATCCCATCCCAAAATCAATGAAGTTCCATCTGTTTTAAAATGTGCTAAGCGGACATACGAGAGACAACATAAAAGAAATGCACAATATGGCAGAAGATCATCTTACTGCAGAAACTAGAGATTGAATCTGATAATCAGAATCGAGTGCACGATCTTCCCAAAAATCTCGAGAAGCTTGCAATTCTTCCATCTCGTCCCTCACCTCACCCAGCATCTCCTGCATTTGTGACCACTGTTCTGTTTCAGCTCGAACTTCCTCTACAATCCTTCGCACTACAGCCTTGCAGTGTCCTGAACATACCTGTTCCTCCTGCCAAAGAAATTCCTGTCAATGCATATTTCCCAAATGATTACAGTGACTCTCAAAATCACAGAGCAAACTCGTCTGGTGAAACTTGCATCACTCGACCCAATTTAACGAGCTTCACAAGGCATCCAGCACGTATGTGTCACAATCATGCAATATTTTACCGATTCAAGGATTGGCATTTAGCAAACAATACTCTTCTTCGTCTATTTAACGATGCTAATTGATGATAACAAGCTTTTTGAACATGTTGCAGATGTTTCAGATAGGAAAGAAATTCAGCTGATTACTAATTATTTTCACCCATTTCACTTCCAGCAAACTATAAATCCAATACGTTGTTTCCATGAATTACATGTCACATAGCCTGTTACTAATATTAGACATTCGGAAATTTATCCCAAATGGTTCATGCAATATCATATTAATTTTCCAGAGCATCAACACAACTGAAGAACTAGATTAACATCCACTTGGCCTCAATTTGACTCAATCCAAATTTTCAACCAACCATATTTACCTTATATAATTGTCGTTTTGGTGATGAGGATACATCAGGAATTTCGATTAGCTTAGAAGTGGAGGCAGAACTGTGGGCTGTTGACAGCATTGAACCATATTCTTCCTTCATTCTCTCCCACAAGATGCCCTTCGACAGTCCCTCCATTTTCCTTCTCAGAATCTCCATCTACACATATTTCTCAAATCATAATTAAGCAGTTGAATTAGGGGAATGAGATGTAATAGTCTCAACTGCTAGTACTAAAAAAATGAAAATGGAGAAATTCATTCTTACATGGCAGTTTTCATTTGAAACGAAGCTCTCTTCAACTCTGCAACTTGTTTTAATCGACAAACTTGCTTCTGCCATCTCTCGAATTTCCTTAACACATGCCTCATCTGATATTTCTCCAACCTTAACAAGTCTTCTTTGAAGAAGAGATGCTTGTTTATCAAAATTACTACAACTTTTAAGCCCTAAATGCTTAACTCCTGATCGTCTTTGTAACTTCTCCAGTTTCTCTGTCAAATTTTTGATCTCTTCTTCCAACACTGTCATCGCATTCTGCCCGTCACAGATCTTATTTCTTCCCTACAAACAAATTACCAGTTCAAAGTTAATTAAACTTAAGAATAAATTATGCTACACGAAATAAAAATTTGGAGATTTCAAGTGATCCAAGCAATTAATACAGGCCTGAAACTAAGAGTAAAGTTAATAAGCATAAACAAATAAATATAACAACAATTTCCTTTTATTTTCCCACATGTTCTCAGCAACCAAACAGAAACTACAAAACGAAGAGAAAGCAAAGACAAGGACAAGAGAGAAAAGACTAACAGAAACCAGAGTTTGAACAGCAGATCTCAGAATCCTCTCAACTTGAACTCTCCTTCTCTCCATTTTCTTAACAGCTACTTCTCTTTCAATCCTCAAAAGATTACACTCTGCTCTCAACATTTCAGCCTGAAACCTCCATTTCTCTTCCTCCACAGCTACAACTCCATAATAACTCCCTCTAGTTTCCTCAACTCTCCCTCTCCTTTCTTCACTAACCCCACTCGAAAACTCCCTCTCCTGATCAAACAACACCTCAAGTTTCTCGGTCCTTTCCCTAACTTGTTTCCCAGGGAAATTACTCTTCACCAACTTCTTCCTCGGCCCGCGTGGTAGCTGCAGGATTCTTGGCGTCGGTTGTGCTTGCTGTAAATATTGCCATTTCGGCCTCCTTGTTGCTGACATTTTCTCTACGGAAGAGAGAAAAATAAACCACAGTTTCTTCTTTCTCAGTTTCAAAAAAAACTATTGTTAGAGCAGAGAAAGTGATAGTTTGGACTTTCAGACCTAAACAGGCACTTCGAGCCTATCAACTTTTGAACAGAACAAGACAACAACTAGAGGGTTAAGTATAGCTTCAAAAACAAACCAACTGCAACAGTTCTAGGTTCTAACTTCAAACTGCAGAGCACAGCACAGTACACAAATATATAAACGGCAGAAGAAAGATAAAATTTATTATAATATGGGGAAGAGAGCTGCCATTGGTGAAGAGAATAATAATAAAGGATAAAAGACGAGAGAAAGAAAAGACTAGAGATGAAATAAAGCGAGGCGTGCAACCTCGTTAAGAGCAAGGAACAGGGATTTCAAATGAAAGCTGTGTAATTTATTTACCTTGGAGATTGTCTTTTTCTTTTTTTTGGTTTTTTGAAAAGCTGAGGAGGATGTATAACTGGGATTGTTTTAATGGTGTAGCAGCAGTTCATCACAGATTACATGCACGAGTTGTAATTTAATTAATAGAGAGCGTAAGAGGAAGAAGACAACAGAGGGAAGACGAAGGAATCAATTATATCATTATTAACATCACAGCTAATGGTCAGTTTGCAGCTGCACACTGACGAATCAGGAAGCCACTTAATTCAAACTTTAAGCAACTGGGCAAGATGATGATGAATCAACGGCTGGCTCGTTGATAATCTGAACAACAACACGCTTTGGAAATGATCAAAGATTTTAATTAACTCAAAATAGAATCGTAGCAAGAATCAGCACCTGCGTGCCGTTAAAGGTACTGTGAATCATTTAATTATTAGTTAATAATTAATTGACTAATTAATATTAATCAAAGAGAGACTGACCAAGGCTCATTCTTTCCTCTTGAGGTTTCTTCTGCCGTGCAGTGAACTGCTTCTCTTTAAAGAACAAAATGGGATTCTTTCTCTCCATTTGTCCTTCTGTGTGATCATCATTTTCGAACCAGACAAAATTTATCAAACACTAAGAGGGTTTTTTGTTTTTCAAATCAAAACTAGTTTGTAAACTAGTGGGGATGGTGGCATTATTCACTACAAACAATAGACCATAATTAATTATAATTAATAAATACAATAAACATTATATATAAATATATAAATTGTTTAATTTTTTTAATTTGACGCAACCAAAAAAAATTATTTTTATAAAATCTAATATATTAACAAAAATAATAATCTTTAGATTAAGATGTATCTTATTTTGAATGTAATATTGTTAAAATTTAAATATATTATAAATTTATAATTTAAATTATAATATTAGTTTTTTTTAAATAATTATAATTAGAGTGTTATTAATATTGCCTTGACAATCTTAAATAACATCTAGCCCAAGTCAACAAATGTTCCTCTTCTTCCATTGAAAGAACAAAACAATTAGTATTTTTAACTACAGGTAACAGGACACATTTGTCTTACACAATGGAGCTTATGTTGTTTGTCTTCTCCATTCTTCATCCATATGAAGGGAGCCATTCATAATCCATTCAAGCAACAAGCTTGCAATTATATTGAGACCATGTTTGGACAGGAAGAATCTATTTTACTTCTCTAGAATTCAAAATTCTCTTGAATTTATAATATTAATTAAATTATTTAAATAATAATAATAATTTTTAAGCAAAATAATTTTGTTTTATTATTACTGCAGTTGATGTGATAAAATTATTTAATTAATAAAATAAAAAATTATTTATTAATAATAAATAAAATTATTTTATTTTATTAATTAATAATTACACTATGTTATGTATATTACAGTAAATTGTTTATATAGAATTTTTTTATAATTAAAATATTAATTATTTTATTATTAATATTTTAATTGAAATCGAAACTAATTTATTCAATTAATAAATTTTAAAAAAATAATAAATTAAGTATTTTTTTTTGTTACTATATAAAAGGTAAATTCTGATGTTCAAAGAGTATTATTTGGCGACATGACACAAAGGTATTGGTTGGTACTGTGACCAGAGCAGCACGAACGTATAGGACAATTCTCGTAGTCGGCGTGTTCCCCGCCGATTTTATCGTTTTGCTGTTGTAAATTTGACGATTATTTGAATTAAGAGAATCCGAATGCTATCCAGTGCTAGTAGTGCCGATACTGAATCCGACCTGATTTTCTCGTCAGTGAAACTGGAACTGACACGACAGCGTTATTAGGGCAGTAGCGGTCAGTGTCCTATTAACTCTCTTCGCCACCTCTCAGTTTCAAATTAGTAATTAAAAAATTATTTACTATATTTGAAAGTATTTAAATATATAAAAGGTGGAAATATAATATTTATAATTTAATGAATATATTAAATAATTTTATATTTATTTAAAAATATTATTTAATTATATATTTATAATAAATAATAATAATTATCTCTTATTAAATGATTAATATTATTTTAAATATAATTATATTATTGCGAGATTTTATATTAAAAAAAATTGTATATAAATTTGTATCGTTAGTTTATAGTATTTATTATCTAATTATTAATTTATAAATCATGGAAATTAAAATGAAGTCCATAGATTTATCCAAAAATGACTTAATGAAATTTGGCAACCATTGAAGTCAAGTTGAGAAAGCACTTGAAATAATAGTTTTCATAACCACGAGTTATAATCTGGATAGAAAGCAACACGTGGCAAAAACCCATTTGTTCGTATATTTTCTTGGGATAAGGAAATGGATGATGGGCTAGTAACAGTCTCACTTTCAAGTCATTTTTACACTAACTACCAACTACTAATAAACTAATTCATTTCCGTCGATTTTTTGTAACAAAGGCAGCAAAGGAAAGCAAAAGCATTGCAGAGATGGCCACAATGACAATGGCGGCAGCAGCAGCCTCATCATTGCCCACAAGCTTGACAAAAAACCCAGCAACTACTGCAAAAAGAGGACTCGTTGTTGGGGCCAAGGCATCATCAAAAACAACAGAAGCAGGAAGAACCATCCTGGAAACGAAGAAGGAAGAAAGCAGCAGCAGCAGCAATGGGAGAAGAGAGCTCGTGTTTGTTGCAGCTGCAGCTGCTGCTTGCTCCATTGCGAAAGTTGCCATGGCTGATGAGCCAAAATCAGGGACTCCGGAAGCTAAAAAGAAGTATGCTCCTATTTGTGTCACAATGCCTACCGCCAGAATCTGTCGCAAGTGAGAAATGTTATGATGATGTTGATTTTGTGTTTAAATTGGTGGTCTGAGTGATTAACGTAAGATCTGTAAGCATCTTTGTATCTTGTAGTTGGATAATTCTTGTTTACTTCGTTCTTTCCTTGTTGTTTAATCCTTCCCCCCACTTCTGTTTGTGTCAATTTTGATGCAAAATTCATTCTCTAACCGTTTTAGATTATCTGGAAGACTTAGTCCAATTAGTTATTTGGTTAAGGAATATAATATTTTCCCGAATATTTTCCATTGCCAAAATGGAACATTGATAGGCTTTGATACATGTAACTAAAGGGTACTCAAGCACAAATTATAACCAAGTAGAAAACGAGAGGTGCAGATATTCCAAAATTTTGAAGTTAATTGATCAAGACATTAAAATATAAATAGTTATGCTCAACAACGCAGCCGATAAAAATGAACGTGTCTTCTCGATCTTTTTATCTAGGAATGAAGGTAGGATCCGCGAATTTGAACAACTCAATCTGGACATGGCTAGTCAGTAAGAAGTCTCCGAAATTCACAAAAGCTGGCTGTCGTGTAACGCGCGATAAAACCACAACCTCGACGATGACGAGAATCCCAGGAGCCTCTTGCATTCCAACATTTAGAAGTACTACTTGGTCATATAATTTGACGGGCTGGAAACTGATAACAAATTGATGATCAAACACCTGAAAATTAGGACGTTTCAAAGTTTTAATTTGACAGACTCGGAAAACAAGATACCAGGGTAGCACAGGTTTTGTACTTTTCTAGAACCGAAACATGCTCAAAAAACTAACTGAACCTGATATCCATCAGTTCCAGCTGTTACCAAGTGATAACTGTGGAGAGTGAAGAAAGAAAGAGGGAAGATCGACTTCCATGGCTACCTTATTCACCTTTGCCATTTCGCTGGGAGGCAACAAAATTGCGAATAACTTCTATAGCTAACTGATGAGCGCTTTTGTTCTGCAGCTTGCCAATTTCATCCATGGCTTCATATGTCTCCTTATCAGCAAAAAGTTTCAGGTTGTACCTTGCCGTTGCTTTTACTGGACCTTCCCATTTCTCCACCATTTCTTGAAGCTTTTCAAATCCCTGGTCATTTATCAAATTGCAATCCACATGAATACTAGGCTATTTTACCAGTGGATAAAACTTTTCAATGCAGTAAGTAAATATGACACTAGACTAGCCATTTCTACTAATGCCCCTAAAGATTTAACCGGAAAAAATAAAAAGATGTCAATTGCTCACCATGCGGTTTGTGAATTCGCCAAATGATTCTTCTTTGGTTTGTCGTTTGTGTTTCCAGTAATAGAATAAAGGTTCAAAAACTTTCTCTAAATCATGAATCTTAACCTTATTCATGAAGCTTCTAGCTAGTGAGGTTTGATTGGGAGTTCCTCCAAGCCATATCTGTTTTCAACCACACATTCATTTTATATGCTGTTGGAATAAAGAAAAGAGAAAAGAAAGATCATATAAGAGCTTAAAATACCTGATAGCTGTTCGGACCATCACCAACCAATCCAAGTTCAGCCATGTATGGTCTAGCACAACCATTAGGACAGCCAGTTATCCTTATTACCACAGATTCACTGTACTTGAGACCGACCTGGTATCATAAAAAGTAACAGCTGTCAGTCCATTTTGCAATTTCAATTGCTACAAAAAAAGTTTTGTACACCACCATTATCAAGTACTTGGATAATTCTTCAGAAGATGTGTATTCAACAGTGTACCATCTCAAACACAGCTCGAACCCGCTTTAGGATGTCAGGTATTCCTCGCTCTGCTTCAGTGATTGCAAGTGGGCAAAGTGGTAAAGCAGGGCATGCCATTGCAGTTATGTTGAGGGGGTCTACATATCCGGGAAGCTGTATACAACCAAATTAAGCTTAATTACAAAAAAGTAAAGTCCAAGAACCAGAAAAAGGGCAAAAAAATCAAACAAATAACTAGAAACATATGAAGGAAAACCCAATAAATCATATTAAGCATTACCGTTATTCCTAAAAAAATTTAAGATACATTATATGACAAAGCAAGATGCAATCTGTTATCTCTTACATAGCATCTAAATTAAACTGGTGAAACAATCCATACTAAGAAAACTATATGAGTGAATCTACTGGAAAACCCACTATATAAAACTAGGACACACTGTTTTAATGAAAAGGAATACTGAATATTTGCATGTTAATCTTCATCCTTCACAAAACAAATACATGCTTCTCCCACGATGAGTTCTCATTATTTTTCACATTGCAGGTATATTGAGTTGACCTTACATTCTTTTTTTGTCCTCAAGTTTTGGGTTCTCCAGATTCAAGGCCATTGAAAATAAAGTGCACAATAATAAAACAAGCCAAATTGGAAAAAACCTCTAAATCATCTGACATATAAGTCCTTATCACATCCACAATTCCATCTAAAGCTTTTTTAAATGCACTATTCATGTGCGGTGCTGATTGGATTATATTGAAAAAGGATTAGTATAGTCAGAGCAACATGTAGGTATAGACCACATTAAAAAATAAAATAAAATTTACCAGCAGACCAGCCTGTGCAAGAGTTGTGGTGATGGGATGCTTCCATGCTTTGCGAATATCACACAAGATGATGTTCTGGTTTGGTGTAATACGCACATTTAAGTTATACTTTTCTATTATCTCCCTCAGCGTCTTCTTCATTTTGCCAACAATACGACCATTATCAATGTTGAGTCCACAAAATAAACTACCATCACCCTGTGAACAATATTCAAATAGTCATAAGCAAACACCAATAAATGAACAGACAAATTTATCCATATTAACACCTTATAACAGAATAAATTACAGAATGTATAATATATTATGCCAGTAGAACAAACCTGCTCATGCCATCCCAAGAAACTTTTAAATTCCCACTCAGGCAACTCATGGAAAGGCTCAAATTTCTTTCCATAATATTGCTCAACAACACTTCTAAACTTTTCAATTCCCCAGGAGCTGATCAAATATTTCATTCTACTATACTTGCGATCATCTCTTCTCCCGTGTTCTCTTTGAGTTACAACAATAGCTTTCACAGCATATAGAATGTCCTCTTTTGGCACATAGCCCAAGGGTTCTCCCAGACGGGGAAATGTGGTTTCCAACCGATGCGTTCTTCCCATACCACCACCAACCTGCAACAGAAGTACTATGAAAACAAAACACCATAGTATAGAAAGTCAAAAATAAAATAGTTGTTTGAGCACATGCTTATCTTACAAATATGTTGAATCCCTGAGGCTCCCCATTTTCATCTGAAACAACTACGACACCAATATCATTAGTGAGAATGTCGACCGAGTTATCAGTTGGCACTGTTACAGCAATTTTAAACTTCCTTGGCAAGAACTGAGTTCCATAGATGGGCTCAGGAGAATCGGGAAAATTTGTTCCATGAGAATTATCATTGCGTGCCTTCACTACTTCAGACGGTTCTGCTGTCATGATTTGCTCACCATCCACCCACATATCATAGTAGAAACCTGACTGAGGAGTTAGGAGAGCAGCAATGTTCTCACCTGTTTCCTGTGCAAATAAGTAATCTTTCCTCATCAGAGGTGCAGGAGGAGCTAGGACATTCCTATTAAGATCACCACATGCACCAAGCGTTGAACCCATACTCTTAATGATGCTGCTCATCACTGTCTTCAGATCCTTCTTCAGGACACCATGGAGCTGAAACGTTTGTCTGGTGGTCAATCGAAGTGTTCCAATCCCAAACTGATCAGCAAGATCATCCATGGTCAGGTAGAGTTGATTTGAGACTTTCCCGCAAGGATTCTTAGTTCGAAGCATAAATGAATAAGATCTTCCACCACGTTCATCTCTATTATACTGTTGGTAGCTCCCATGGAACTTGATTAATTGTGTAGCAGACTCATTTATATTAGGGGCATCAGTCAACAACTCCTCATTAAGAGGGTATCTTATGAAATTACTTTGTTCTTTGATTATTTCGACCTTACTACGCTTAGTCTCAGTCTCTGGCTTTACTGGCTGCAAAAGCAAACATTTTGCTTACTAAAGAATCCAACATTCATATTAACAAGATATTTAATGTAAGAATGGTAACAAACATTATAAAAACAATCGATGATGAACTCAAAGTGAATAAAAGTATTGACATGAAGAGCACACAGAAAATGCATTCAATTAAATCCATATAGATTTTGCAAGCATCCTAGAAATGTTGCAAAAATCAATGTCCTTGAAAAACAGGGAATATGCTCAGCGCATGCTAATAAACAATTCCGAATATCTTTGACGAGGTAGCAGTCAACATCTTTGACTCACATGCTGTTTTCCAAATTTAGTCACCAAGCACATCCTTCGATCTTGAGAATCAAAATTCAATTTTCCATTATCAATTCTGCAAAAGATTTTTCCTAAAAGAAACACCTGAGAATATACAGAATATTCATGTCCAAGCGCTTTGGTTCCACGAGTAACTTTCTAAACCATACAAAAAGGATCCCGCGCCTTGCTTTACTAGCAGTTCTAACGAAAATCGCACAGGACAAAGAAAGAAAAAAAAGGCATACTAAAGAAGAGAATAATCTAAAAAAATAAAAAAGTTCAAAAATCTAACCGTGGACACCGCTCTAACGAGCATACTCCTTGAGTCGTACGGAACCGGAAAGACGTGGAGATTGCGAGCCAGAAAGGCGGCTGAATGCGATGATTTTAACCCGTTAAATCTCCGAAAACGAATCTCCGGGTTGATAGGAATGACGATGTTGGCAGCTCCGAGCGGCGTCACCATGGCTCCGAAAAGATTTGAAGCTCAAACGCTCAAATCTGCAGAAAGAGATTTGGAAACGAAAGAGAGAGCTCAAAAGGAGAGATTTTGAGTGGAAATGAGGTATTATTTTTGCAGGAAAGCGAAAGGCGGTTTTATTGACATCTATGATAGTGATTGTTACTATTGTGCGCCGTCACGTGTCTGACACGGGCTAACTGCTAGCGTTTCTTATACGTATGCGCGTGTTACCACGCCTTTGTAATTTACTCCCGGAGCTGCATCTGAGCATCTTTCTATGATTATTTAACCCATGTGAATTCACGGTCAAATTGAGTCAAGTTTATATCCCCGTCTACTTCTTATAATATTATTTTTTATTTTATAAAATTTTATTTAATGAATGTGTAATAATTATAACAATTTATTTTTGTATAATTTTTTTTTATCAATTTAATTGCATTAAAATTGATTTAATGGTTCAAACTTCCAGCTTTGCATCTTTGATTGAATTTGAACCGTCGTCACGGTAACGTGGGAATGTGAAGCGCGTGAATTATGCGCGTGGTGGGTGAATAGACAAACATGCGAAGCAAAATTGGACAGTGCGGTACATCGAACAGAATGCAATTACGTTTCAATCCTATGGATTCATGGCTGCGGTCAATGGAGAAAATTTTTTTAAAAAATTAAGAACATAAGCAGTGACGTCATGTCTGGCGGCCTATATCAAAAATGGAAAATAACTTTTACGTCCCTCATTTATCATATTTCACAGTATGACATAAATATGTAAACTTCTATCAATAAGTCTCCAACCCTATTGAAATGGCGGTTTCACCCTTAAAATGTTGAGTTTTGGAATATTTACATGGAGCTTAATACCGAAGAGCACTTCAGTCATTTTAATAAAAGTTAGGAATCTGTAAGTTATAGATATACAAATTACATCCTTATTCGTGAAAACATACAAATTTGAGGACACAAATTTGTTACCGAAATCAAATAAAGTGGCTTCCATTACATAACATAGCACTTACACATAAAAGCAAGAAGCTAAAAGTTGACGGTGGTCATGTGTGGTGTGTAGGCTGGCAAAGCTGGGTAAGGCCCGACAAAAACAAAATTCAAAACCTTAACCTGTCCTGTAGGGGGAATGGCTGAAAGGTTATGAATCTAGGGCTATGTGAAATGCTATTAGGGTTTTGGTTGGTAGGTTTCTAAAGCTCTGCATTTACAAATGTGAAAGTAATATTGAAAAGAAAGAACGAAACTTGAATGTAATGCGTTCTTGTTGTTACTCAAGAATGGCTTCCTTGTCCAGGTTCATCGGCATATATAGAAACCAAGAAAGTAGAACAAAACAAGGAACAAGACTCTTGAACAGATTCATTGAAACCAAAGGATTTCCTATACTATAATACTCATGGCATGCAAACGATTTCCACCATGATCAGGGAAATGGTAACTACTGTATTTGAAACTAAAAAGATAAGTCAGAACATGTTTTGCATTAGAGTTGGAGAGAGTGCAAGCAAAAAGTATAGTGACTGAAACACATCAACTTCCCCTATAGTCATATTTTACTATACTAGGAGATCTGTTAGCATACTAGGATATTGATTCAATTCTCATCCAGTTAAAGATCCTCCAGGAGATGAGAAATCACACTCGTTCTTTTGTTTCAACTGTAGATTAGATTCCTCAATTTTACTTTTACCAGAGTGCGGGCTTGGGTTCAGCTTTCCGCATTGCTGTTACTTGCTTTCTGCTTTACTCCTATTGTTTTCTGGCTAACTAGGTCCACCTCCTTTTTGGTAACATCTTCAGATTCAATATTGTCTGCTTTCAGTTTTTCCCCGATGCATTTCAGGATTTTCATGATCTGGCGTCTCTTGTATGACAGGCTGTAGATCAGCAGATACTTCGAAAGACTCCTCAACATCTGCTTTCAAGACTAATTCTCTGTCATTGGGATTTTTCACAGCATCAACAATGTCTCTAGGACCTGGAACAAATACTTCTTCACTTGTCACTTCCACAACATTTTCAAACTGCTTTTCTTTGCCTTCCGAATCTCCACTGATTTTGACATCCTCAGTGGTGTGATCTATTGTCATAGCTTGAGCTTCATCCAGCATACCACTATTACTTTCACCAACAACCTCAAAAGCTTCAGTTTTGTCATTTTCTTTCTGATGATTCACTTTTATGGCTTCTTCAAAACTGATATCACCATGCACTGGGCTCTTATTGAGTTCATCATCATGGCACAAATCATCCTCAATACCAGCATTCAGTGTCTTCATCTCATTTATCTCTTTCCTGCTAATTACTTTTGAGCTCTTTGTATTTGTAGTTCCTTCTATTCTTTTCTTTGCTCTCTCAAAACTTTTAACCAATATGCAGTCATCAGACTCGGTTTTTTCACTCCCTTCAGTGTCGTCGTCGTCAGAACTCTTCTTTCTAACTTCAGAACTCAGCTTCAGTTGAGCAGCTATTACAGCGAGAGGTATAGAATCATCAGAATCTTTGCCAAAATTTAATTCACCAAGTTCTCCTGCAACATGAATTTTATCAGTTATCACTTCAACGACATTAGTACGAACTACATCCAAATCCATTTTTGCATCCAAGTTCTTCCTGAGTTTAGTATGCTTCCTCCTCGATTTTGAGCTCCCACTTTTTTGCACCTTCTTCAACTGACTCTTGCTCACTTCAGTATCATCAACCTTTGATTTCTCTACTGGTGACATAATTCTGCTGGATGCATCACTTTCCAATCCCCCAGCTCTCTTTTTCAAAATGGGTTCAACTCTCAAGCAGAAACCCTCGGCGGGCATTATTTCAAGCTCAAATCGCTCCTTCCTTAAATCCAAATCCTCCTTGTCACCATCATCATACAAAATATGGTGCAGCTTTTTTGTATCATCAAAAGCCTTAATGTGCCCGGGGAACCATTTTCTTGACTCTGACCAATAAACTTTGATTCTTTTGCCAACAATTCTATCATCGTCATTCTCATCCAAATCTACCATCCGAAAAGAAGGCACCTCCTTTCTCGGACGAAGCCTTGACGAGCTTCCCTCTGGAGATGACAAATATGCTAGGACTAATTCACCATCTGCACCCCTCTTCCTCTTCACATGAGTTCTAATGTTATCTTCATTCTCCATGCACTCTTCTTCTTCTCTGATAACCTCATTGCCCGACTGACTTGTTTTCCCCATAGATATCTCCCTCTTTGATCTTTCAATGGCTAACGTCTTAACTATTTCATCTTTCATAGCTCCTATTGTCATATCATCATCCATGGCAATTTCTTGTGGTTTGTTTTTACTTCTGCTTCCCTTCAGAGAAACAGATCCTTGTCCCTTCCTATTCAAATTCTCTGCCATCACAATACACGCTGTAAACAAAAACAAGACTGCTTAAACCGAAAAATCTTGTAAAGCAAACATTGTAAAGATATCCCACCAATGAACTAGTACTATATAAACATCAAATCGATTAAAATCAAACTTTAAATAAAAGAACAACTAAAGCACCACAATTGATCAAAGGAAAGTACTATCTACTGTCAAACTACATAGAATAATGCGCACTAGTATTCTACTTTCGATTACCACAAAAACTGATCTGTTCATAATCTCTGATTGAATAAGCAAGGGCGATAGGCCTGGTATGTTATATGCTGCTTGAAGCTCAGTTACCCATTTATCTGTAAAAAAGAATTGAGGTATCATCATACACAAGCATTATGGAAAATGTTGCAGAAGCATACGACCATAATAGCAAACTTACTAAACATCCATCTCAACAGATGACACCCATGATCAATCAGAGGCTCAAGCTTGAGTTACCAGTAATAAACCCTTCATATGATGAAACAAAAATGATTACATAAAACAATTAAGGATGATCATAGAACAACATCAATTTAACATGAATGCTAACAAGAGGAAGCACATCCTAATATTTTGAAGACTATGATTAATGAACAAGACAACATGCAAATCAAACAATTTTTATAAGAAGGAAAAACCTTGATACCAGAAAGCAAAAATTGAAGACACCACATTCAAAAGAACTCCAGAAACAAGGCAAGAACTTGAATGCTAATATGAGGATATCACTTTCCCAAATACAGAAATAAATTAAATTTTTTTACCATTGTAAGCTAGGAAAATACATGTAGCACAAAAAAGTCATGAATGTAAAGAACCAAAATGTTATAAACGAAAACTTCGAAGAAAGACTTTGTCAAAAACTCAAAAGCCATCACCTTTAAAGCCAAGAAGACAACATGCAAGTACAACCTAACATTGCAAGCTAGGAAATAAATTAAAATTTGTCACCATTGTAAACTAGGAAACTAAATGAGAGCACAGATTAGTCATGAATGTGAAGAATCAAAATGTAATAAATGAAAACATCAAAGAAAGAATTTTTCAAAAACTCAAAAGCCATCATCTTTAAAGCCAAGAAGACTACATGCAAGCGCAACCTAACATTCATCAGAAACATGAAAAAACAAACAATGGGTAAATGAAATTAATTAAGGAAAAAAACGTCTAACAAAGAAATTAGCCTAGACAACAGATATCACAGAAACCCACTTCATCGCCTTTAGGAGTACTACAGAAAATAATCACATTATCCTTGAAAATCAAGAGATGGGTCACATGAAAGGGAACCCACAAAAAATATCTAACAAAAAACAATTTAAAAAATTAATTTTTTTTCTTTGAAAAAAAAATAGAAGCCAGAGAAAACTAACCAGTAATGGTAGCCAAGAAGAGGACCTAATCAGTAAGAAAGTCATAATTTAAGAAACCTGAAAATGTAACTTTTTTTATTTCACTTTTGGTGGATAAAGGAAAGCAGCGAAGACATAGAAAATCCACATGAATTGATGGTCAACAAAGAGAGAGTAATTAGAGTTAATGCTGCCAAACCTGGGCACCTACTTGGGAGACTACGAAACACAGTAAAAACAAGAGAAGAATACCTGCTGGGATTTGACAGTCTTGCAATTTTTGTTTTCATCAGTCCTCTACTTTAATGGTGGCAGCTGACATGCTATACATTATTCTACAATTTAGTAGCAAGAAAGAAGTGGCTAGACTAGCTGAAATGTTTGGAAATGTCAAGTGGAAGGTTAATTAAATCATTTTAAAAGTAAAGTGAACTATAAGTTGTTAAGTGCTTAACATAATTCTAATCTACAGTGCTGTTAATGCAAATCCTTGTCAGCTTGCAAAAGGGGCGGGAAGGCTTCTGGGTGGTGCCACGTAAGATGGAGTTTGCCGTTCGACTGCGACAGCATTCAAGCTTACAGCCTTAACTTAGTTTAAAAATCCAGTGGTGCTAAGCCATTCATTTTCGTGTAAGCTCATGAATAAATTAGCAACTAAAACTAAAGAATCAGACCAAACTGACTTCGTGATTCAATCTTATCTTCAAGCCTCAAACTGACAAGGAAATAAGAATTGCAACTGATGTTAATATGTAGCCCGCATACCAAACCAGTAACTCGAACAGACGAAGGTTATATTTCGAAACTAAGAAACCTCAATACACCATTATCGGAAACTTGAAGGACATCATATATGCAACCCAAAAAATACCCGCAAACGAAATGGGACTGCACAGATCATGAGAACTACAGCAACTTTTAACCCTAAACTTTTATAATACAATTTTTACTCCATAATATTATATAAGTAGAGTGAAGCTTTGAGAAATTCCTTGGTCATGTAATAACATACTTATTTAACACTTTCATGGCAATAATCATAGTATTGATAACATTTATTTTGTAACATCATACTTGCAATACTTCTATAATAACAACTAGGTGTGTCAAAAGGATTAAATTCGGGTAAATTCTCGAATAATAAAACTTAATCTAATTTAAATTGATGTTTAAAATTTATAAAAATTTAGATTTATAAATTTTGTTATTTTAAAAAATAAAAAATATATATTTATACATAAAAAAATATTGATCGGTTGATCAATTTAATTAAAACCTAAAATTACAAACTATGTCAAATTTACTTATTCTTAAGGGGTTGAGGTCAGTCGGATTTGCTAACTTATATAAACCTTAATTCAACAGACTGGACCAGCTGCTAGACACCTCTAACAACCATAATATTGATAACAATGACTGTTAATCTCACAACAATAAAACAGGATAGAGTTAAGCATGCTCCTGAGTGATTCCCCATTACATATAATTAGAACATAAGCTTAGAGATAATTAGAGAGTTCACAAACTGCAAAAACAAGCACCGCAACACACCACAAAAGACCAGATTTTCAAACTTCTGATCATAATCACCAAACCCACAAAGGGAATCACAAATCAAAGGAGTCATGTACATTCCAAATCCAAGTTCTTAGCCCCATTGCATGGAAGCAAGAATCCACAGTAGTTTCCCACCTGGAGTTTGTAGCTCCTAGCGGCTGTCCAGATCCTCAATTGCCTCAGCGGCAGCGCCAGGCCACTCCTAGCAGCTCATGTCAGACTGAGTCATCTGCCTAACCAACAAGAGAGTCTTCACCTCTGTGGCAGGAGGATCGCTTAAGAAGGTAGCAACACAGCCTGACCAATTCGCAACCAAGACTTGCATCCCCTTCATCATTGCCTCAAATGAGATGCGGACAGATCAGAAAAGTCCTCTTCATCATTGCCTCAAATGCTGCAACACACTTGCAGTTCATCGCAACTTCAGCTCTCAGATTGGCAAGTGCTCTCTCCAGAGTAGAGATGGTATCATTTTGCTCCTCGCATTGTTTCTGACCCTAGTGTTATGGGAACAACCTCTGGCACCAGCAGTGGCTTTAGGAGATGGAGGAGGGATGACAACAGGGAAGATTTGGGTGCAACAGTAGTCTTCCCAACTGCCACCTTCTTCAAGTGTGCTCTAAGCTTCTTTGCAAATTTTTGAACATCACGGACAGCTGCCATCATGCCAAGGCATCCTCCTTATGGACCAGAGGTTTTTTTCCGGAAACTTTGGACATTGATTCTGCCATTTCTGCGGAATGGACCATAAAATCAGTAGGCTTTAAATACAGAAGACAGAGATGTGAACATGACAAAATGAGGTGCATCCAGTCAAGCAAATTCAAAAACAAAACCTGAAGAATCTCCTAATGAAAGCATTCAAGAAATACCACAAACTAACAGCATTAAAAAACCAGCTTCAATTTCGATCATGTTATGATTACTGAAAGACTAAAACTTCAAGCAACATCAATGAGTTTTTTTGAAGAAGATTATTACTGGTAACGAGTGGAGTTAAATTTATTAGCAAGCAATTGACAACTTCAGTTGACTTGCCCTTGTACTCTATCCTAGACATGAACAATCCAAGATCCATTTAGTAACTTTTGTGAAATAATGTTGTCAAAAACTATTTTTGAAAACAAAGTTGATGTTTTGAAGATAGTATTTTTAGGAAAGGAAAGGAAAATCTACTTGTTTGGTAGTAGTATTTGTTAGAAGTAATTTCCTCAACCAGAAAACAGTAAGATAAGCAATTGGTTTTTTTTTAAAACAATCAAATCAGTTATTTGGAAATCTGAAAACAGAAAGATATATGGGGGATTTGGTAATTATTTTGAAAGATCGTATTTGTTTCTGAAACACAAACTTTGCAAGACATGTAATCGATCATGTTATTTAGAAAATACAATTGTAGGAAATCTATGCATCCAAACAGCTAGCCCCTAAACTATGCATCTTAACTAGAAGAAAGATCAAGATCTACCATTTATCAACTACCAATTACAACTGCATATAATTACTAGTCTGTAAATATTCAGGCATAAGAATCAGATCCGAAGCGAATGCTGATCAAGAAATGAAACCAGGAAATTGAACAAAACCTAGCTCATATTTTGGAATCAGAAATTCCCAGTTGGCCATGAAGAAAGGACTATCAAAATATGCAAAGTACAAGTAAAATCAGAATATACAGACATGCAATATCAAAATAAAAACATGCAAGAGAAAAACAGAAACAAAAACTATCAAACTTCATGAATGCTGAGTCTTAACAGCTGAAATCACAGAAACCCAGGACTACAAGAACATATAAACAGCCTTCGACCAAAACGAGAAAACTACAAGCAACATTCAACAGACGGGTCAAAAGGAAAGACATGAACACAGAAAGAGAGAACCCAGAGGACAGAACAAGAAAGCTAACCTGGTCTTCGTCTTGGTCTTGCAAAGAAACTTATCAGAAAACTAATGAAGAATTCCTGAGACTGAACACTCAAAGATACCAATGAGTTAGCTAGACTTCAAAAGGGCAGGAAATAACGAAGAAACATAATTGCGTAGCAAATGCAATTGACTACACGTGACACCTCGGAAGACACAACAAGACCAACGACAAAAGACAATTATCTTTATCCTACAATGGCAAGCAATCTACCAAGAACAAGGGGAAGAATATGAACATGAGATGCTGCCAAATTGTTAACTAAATTTTCGTGACACTAACTAACATCTGGGTCCCTATACCATCTGAATTGAATAACAAAGAGCGAGGATTTGGTGATTGTCCTTGCTAATAGTGAAACAAGATTTCCAACGCGACTGCTACAACTGCTGCTCTGTCATACACGATAAGCCAAGAATTCTTGAGTATAGTTACATCAGAGTCCTTAATTTTTATATTATTTAAGAAAGATGCAGACGAATGAGTACATTCACGTTGACGCATGTGCTCCCATGGTGAAAGTCTATCACAGTGCGCAATTTTTTTTTAATTATTTTAATTATTTTTTAAAAAATTTAAAACTTTTTTATAATTTTTTAAATTTTTCATACAAATTCAATTCAAATTAACTTGTGATTTTACAAATTTTCGATTATAAATTATATCGGCCCAATTCTTACCTTTATTTTGACATAACTCCTTTGCATTTTAAAACACGTATTAATAATAATATTATGATAATTCTCTCGCATTTATTATAAAAAATTTAAAATAATTAATTTAAAATTAAAATAAATAAAATATAAAAATTAAAAAATAAAATAATTTATATAAAACTTAAAACACATATCGTAATAATAAACTTACCTCTACGGTGTTGGGGCCAAACCCCATTTATGTATCATCTCAAGAAGTAATAAAGCTTGGAAACATGGCCTAAATGTAGAACCACATTGAGGGACATTACAGCTCACACGGTTAAAAAAGTAATAAAGTTTGCTGACCATCAAAGTTGGCATGAAACCAGAAAATTTTCTCTAATCCACAGCATATTCCCTCATCACATAATTAACATCAAATGTTAGAAGAGCATCACAAGGCAAATATGGTGTAACTTCATTTTCTGCTTTTAAGAATGTTGCAACTTGAAATAGTAAAAGCACAACCATCTAATGCAAACAAATAGCAAGTTGTTTCTGTTGTCAAAAGACAAATAAAAGTTGGGTAAATTTCAGTCATCCTCAACAATTTTTTTCATTTTTCATTTTGGATGAAAAGGGCATGTAAGATTAATCACATATGTACAACCACAATTTTGTGGTTCATAATAACATTTTTCAAATCTCTTCAAAACCCTTTACTTGACTCGTATAACTTGATAATTGACAAATTCTAAACACAGCTAATTAAGAAACTAAGATTTATCCCAACCCTAATCCTACCAACACAAAGAAATTAATCAAAAATAAAAACTAACAATAATTTCATGAACTTGACAAATAAAACAATTTTTCCCTTCTTTTTTTTTCCGAAAACGCTAGTGTTTTGGATAACCTCCAGTTCATCTATCATCAGTTGGCTGACTGTAACGATCCATCCCTCATCAACTTCAAGCTCAGACTGTTGAATCTTTCGCGTGAATATTGCCTTGATGCTTTTCTCCAATCTGTACCCGCCTTCATCATTGCAGCAAACTCCTCATAACTTATGCGACCATCCTGCAAAGACAGAACGGAAATAAGGATTGACTTCTGTGGTAATAAAAAATGCACAAGAACCCAAAGGGGAGGGGGAAAAGGAAAGAAACCAAATAAGCCATCATTTTCTTTCAAAGAATTAAAGACTATGGTAAAAGAAACAAGGCAAAATCACAGACCAAAATAAGGTAACAACTTATACATAACATCAAGAGGAGACAAGAAGAAGAAGGTAACCAAGCATGAACATCTAGTTGTGCAAAAGATACAACTTATAGATAGAAAACGATATCCAACGAGTCTAAGGCTTTACAAAAGAAGGGGCAGAAATCAGCAAGTACTTAATTTGGGGCTTCTGAGAGAAGCTTGACCACTATCAAGTCTCATTTGGCCACAAAATATTGTCCTCCGTACAAAATGTAAGGAAAGAATATTATCAAAATGACAATTTACTTGGTTGGGTTAAGAGTCCTTTTTATTTCACATGAAGTATTGCATGTCCATACTTGAAACTCACCTTATCTGTATCAACATCATGCATAATGGCATTGATAACATCTTCACTACTGGTGTCAACTTCATCATTCAAGACCTCTCGAAGCTCTTCAACCTCTATGTAACCACTCTGATTTTGATCAAAGAATGCAAAAGCTTTATGCAGATGTTCATCATTGGCCATCTTTTTCAGATGAACTGAAACTGCAACAAACTCTCCATAATTCAAAGTTCCATCACCATCAACATCGGCCTGTAGAAACCAGGTTACAATCATTTACTTGGAAAAATTGAAAAAAAGAGAGAGAGAAATTCCCAAGCATTTTCAGTTAAATGCTTTCATCAACCGGTTTTCTTCCAATGTACCATGTATATTGATCTCATTATTAGACTACAGTCTTTTCTCCAATTCACCATTTGGTCTCTTCCTTTTCATTCTTTCTATTTTGTTTTTTTCTTTTTCCCAATTCAACACTAGTTTAGTAAAACTCATTCTACATATTGATGCTAGTTCTATAAACAAATAAGTTAGATTACAAAAAGAATAATGCTTACAGCTTCCATCAGGATTTGAAGATCTGCATCAGCAATATTTTGGCCAACTTTTTGCAACCCAACTCTTAGCTCATCAAGGTTTATCTTGCCTCTCTTGTTAGTGTCCATTGTCTCAAATGCCTCCTTTATGCCAGCCACTTCCTCCAGAGACAAATGTTCAGCCACAACCTGCAGATAGAAGTTTTCAGTCACCTTAAAATTCAAATTATATAGATAGAGATAATCAATAACCACTATGATCACTCCAGACATTCAAAACAGCTTATATATAGTTACATAAAAGCATCTAATAATGTAGACAGGATCTAATTATTACCCTTAGTGCTCTTTTCTTCAGCTTGTTCATGACAGAAAATTGTTTAAGCCTTGCTTTGACAGTCTCACCAAGAGAAACATTTGGAGCTTTCTTGGCATTTAGTAACCAAGGATGCTCTGCATGCACACACACAGATGGTTATTTTACTAAATCTCAGCATGTACAAAACACATCACATTAACATCATAGAACAGGACCTAGCACTTCATCTGCTGTAAGCCTCTTCTTTGGATCAGGATTAAGCATCTTCTTCACAAGGTCCTTTGCATTATCAGAAACTTTGGGCCAAGGGTCCCTCTTAAAATCAATCACTGACCGGATAATTGCCTCTGCTACCCCTTGCTCAGTTTCTGCATTAAGCACATAAGGATTTTATATGCAGCCTCATAGAAATAAAAAACATGAGAGATATGGTATGCATGAAAATTTATGTGTTTATATGCAAACATGTCAAGTGGGAAAAGGTTTAAGAACCAGTAACAGTATAACCGGATGATGCTTACAAGAAAACAAATTTAACTCCAAATGAAGTCGAATGAATTAAAAAAGATATTGACCTGCCCAGAAAGGTGGGACACCGCAGAGTAAAATATACAGGATAACTCCAGCACTCCAGATGTCAACCTCTCGTCCATAATTGCGTTTTAGAACCTCAGGAGCCATGTAATATGGACTTCCAACTATCTCGTTAAAGTGCTCACCTGTCAGAAAGAGCAGTTTCAGGCAAGAATAGAATACTAAAAAGAAGATTGGAAATCCAAAATCACTATCAAATAGCGCATTGCCTGGTTTAAAGAAGACTGACAACCCAAAATCAATGGCCTTTAAGGAAGAACTTTCCTTCTTATTAGCAAACAGAAAATTCTCTGGTTTGAGATCGCGATGCATGACTCCATGCTTGTGACACACCTGCAATGGAAAAATGATACAAGAAAAATTCAGATCACTTTCCAAGAACAAGTTTAGAGAAAATGGGACTTAAAAGTCCAAATATAGTAGAACTAACAGCAGAACCAGAGTTCATAGACAATATGAACCAGGATATACGCATACAGAGAAGCAAGAGAAAGAGTTGTCGTATTTGGTTCAGCACATGGTGAGATGCACAGACAAAACATTTAAGCTGTAAGAACTAACGAATTTGTAAACAAATAAATTCTTATGCATTCTTGTGGATTATAAGAAGTTTAAGTTGCTAACTTCTGAAATGAAATAACACAAGAATCAATAGAGCCACTTAACAAACTTGGCAAGTTTTATGAGTAATAGACAAAGAAAGTGGGAAAACAAATCAGGGCCATCTGTCAAACGCCCGCTTCAACTGTAAACTTCACATGCATTGTCAATTCAATATTTATTGATCTCATAACAATACCAAATCAAAACGAATAAAAAAAAATCAGCACTCAACCTGAACAACTTCAACTATGGTCCGCATAACCACTGCAGCAGCCCGCTCAGTGTAATGCCCCCTGGCAACAATCCTATCAAACAACTCTCCTCCCTCACATAACTCCATAACAATGTGCACAGCACTATCATCCTCATAAGTGTCCTTCAATGACACAATATTTGGATGCTTTGGTAAGTGCTTCATTATTGCCACCTCCCTCCTCACGTCCTCTATATCCACTGCAGTCCTAAGTTTCTTTTTAGAAATAGACTTGCAAGCATACTTTTCTCCGTTGTTCACATCGGTACACAAATAAGTTATACCAAACTCTCCACGCCCAAGCTCACGACCCAGACCATAATCAAGCGAGATATTGTGACCAGTGGGTTCTTTCAGGACGCAGAGCTTGTGTGTAATTGCAGATCCATTACTTACTACGTATTCATCACCATAAAACGGATTCGGTTTGTTCTTTTTTCCCTCTGTTTCCTTCTCAGATGAAGAATTCGGTTTTGCACAGCAGTTTCCCATGACTCAGAAACCTCAAAATCCTCCAAATATCCAAGTTTACTGAAATTTTAAAGAGACCAAGTCAATTTGAGCTTCCTTAGCAAGAAACTTCTAAGGAAATCACTGAAACTACTATGCTAAAAATCAAAAATTGCGACAGCTAACATTAATTTCTTTCAAATTCCAAACGCTACCAGCATAAACAATCTACAATAGAAAATTAACAATCCAGAAAAATTCTGAAATAAAAAACATGAAATGGCCAAAAAAAAATCAGACCCACCTCAGACTCGCAAGAGTTACGGACTCCGAGAAGAACACACAAAACCAGACCCAAACCCAGATGAGTTTTGTTAAAATGAAGAACTCTTTGAGTCAAACTTATGGCAACAAATGAAGCCTGTTGTTTGTGACGAAGCCAAAAAAAAAGAAATGTGAGAAGCCGAATTCAAAGTATGATTTGATATTTGTCAGAGAAACGATCAAAAGCGAGCTCAAACAGCAGTTTCTCTCAATTAATATCTAAGTTTTCTTTCCTTTCTCTTAGGATTCAACCTTGGAAGGAGACAGAAGAAGAACAACCCTTCTGTCTTCCTTTGTTTTTTTTCTTCTCAATTTTTTTTTCCTTCCCCCCGAAATGACCAAAAATCCTCAATTTTAAATTATAATTTCTATTTCTATATTTTCTGTTTCCATAATTTTTGAATTATTTAGTTCTTAAATATAAACAATAATTTTTCAAATAATTATAAATATATATATATATAAATAAATAAAAATTAAAAAAGAAAAGAGAAAAGAGAACTTAACCTCTTTAACACCAACCCCAACTACAAATTGCAAGTAGACATGGTGATATGAGACTGAAATTGAGATGCATTTATAAATATCTATTTCCTTCCAATTACATGCATATATATATATATATATATATATATATATATATAAATTGCTACCAATTCAAGCATCTATGTTGTTGCCTTCTTTTGGTGTCAAATTTTGCAGCCTCTTGTTTGTATGTTTCTTGGGTCTATGCCACCTTAGGATTCTCCCTTGTACTTTGGACAAAGATTTGTTGTCTAATTACAATAAATTAATTTAAATGATTTTTTTTAGCCCACTTTATCCCTTTCTTTATTTATAGTTTAATAGTCAAAAGTGTCATATTTTCATCATTAATTAGAATGGGTGGTTGTTGACTAGTACTAGATCATCTTTAAGAGGGGATAATAACATTTGAGTCACTAAGCTTGTATAACCTTTTATATAAATATATAATTTATTTGTTTATATTAAATAGATTCTTAACTGTGTAATTCCTATTAAAAGTAAATTTAGTTATAATTTATCAAATACAAAGACTAAATTTTAATATTATAAGAATAATATGATTATTAATAACAATCAAAAAAATTAAGAAAATATTCCTTCATACTAAATTTTATATCCTTTTTTATCATTAAATTTTAATATTATAAGAATAATCTGATTATTTCAATAACAATTAAAGATACTATAAATATTTAACACTTTTGTTAAAAGAACGAGCTCGAATCCTTAACTTATATAAAATATAGGTTATTCTCTATTAAAAATATATATATGCCGATACATATTAGTCCAAATTTAATTTCAAAATTACTCGTGTTATAATTAAATAACTTAGTGCTGTCCTATAATACTTGAAATAGTTTTCTTTAATTTGGATTTAAAATTTTGAATTGGGCAATGATTAAAAACTTTAAGGTTTCTTATAGTAGTTCTTTGACTATGATAAATTAGGATTTGAATAAATTAATGTCGATTTTTGTAACCTTTTAATTATGGTCAATTTAGTACAATTTTAAATTTAAAAATCTAAACAAGATCATGCCAGAATAATTCAAAGTTGATCTTGATAGCATCTAACTCTATTAGAATTCAACAATACTCTATCATGCCTCTCAAAAAAATGACAAATATTGAAAAAGAAAAATTCAAAATTTAGGGTCAAAGACTTTTTTGATACAAATAACTAATTGTCTATTTCCTTAAGAAAATATATAAAAAAAAATTGTGGATTTGGATGTTATTGTCCCTTTCTAAAAGTCTTAGGGGAGGAAAAGTACAAAAAAGAAGAAGTCATAGATAGGAGACAATTAATGGAGTATTATAGGTAGGATTAGACAATTGATTTCATGCTTGTTAGATCATTTCATATATAATTACATTTAAATAACCCAAAACAAAGATTCATTGCTTTTGGGACATTGACACTTGATCTAATACAATTATGCCCAACAAATGATACAATAAAATAATAATAATAATTATAAAATAAATACTATTTTAAAAGAATAATTTAATAAATTAATTAAATTAAAAAATTATGAGATATAATTAGCTTATAAATTCTCTCAAGTTTTATTAAACCCACTTAATTGTGTTTTTTTTAATTTATTTTGAATTTATTTAAACTTTTAAGCTCTTGTCGAATGTGATTTATGACTTAAACTTGCTAATTGATACTTAGATTTCTTTTATTACTTTATATTTTTATACATTAATTATAATTATATTTGTACATATTTCTATAATTTTTTTAAAAAAATCCTTTTAGGTGTCTTTTTTTTTCTCTTGACCTAAATTATTTAAATTAAATTATTAATGTTTGAAATTGAATAAAATATTAAATTTTTTTAAAAAAATACATTTACGTGTACGCGCACGCAAACAAAAATACACATAATTATGTAATTCTAGAAGAAAAAATTATCGTATTAGTCAATCTTTTTCTAGAAGCATACTCGGTGAATTGAAATATTTAACGGACATGTGTGAGTTGTCAATTTTATTACATAATGTAACCTAATGAAATTCAGAGCTTAAAATCGCATCATGACTTTTAAATCAAAGTTCTAAGTCAAAAAATTATTTATTTTTCTTATTTCATTAAATAATAACATTATATATTACTTATTTAAAATTAAATAAATTAATTTTTCTTTTAATTATAAAATAAGCTACATAATTTTCAAATTATATTTCATTTTTTTTTGTCTTAAATAAGACAATATAATATAAATCTTTCAAACTTTTTAAAAAAATTAAAATTTTTATGGTATCTTAAAATATAGTTAATTAAATTTTCTCTTTTTCAAAGAATCAAGCAAAAAATAAATAAAAAGCTAATATTAATTAAAATATATCATTAATATCAATAATTATGAGGGCATAATTGGTTTATAAATTCAATTAAGTTTCATTAAATCCTTTAATTATGTATTTTTTTATTTAAAAAAAATTAAAAATCTTTCTAGCATCTTTTTATTTCTCTTTTATCTCAAATTTAAACAAAATATTAATTTTTTAAAAAATATATACATATGTGCAAGTATACAAAAACAACAATGCACGTGATTATGTAATTCTATTATAACATTACTCAATCTTTTTTCTAGAAGCATGCTCGATGAATTGGAGCATTTGGTTGATATGTGTTAGATATTCTTCATGGGATGTCGATGTTATTACATAATTTTGATCTAACTTAATAAAATTAATAGCTTAAAATTACACCACCACTTTTAAAACAAAATTTTAAGTTAAATTTTTTTATTTTATTAAATAATAATGTAATAAATATATTAATTTTATTTTTAATTATATAAAAATAAATTACATATTTTGAATTATATTACAAAATTTATTTTATCCTAAAATAAACACCGATAATTTAAAATATATAAAAATATTTTAATTATTATAATATATATATATATAATTTTAAAATATAGCTTCGTTAATTTTTCCCTTTTACAAAGAATAAGTATTAAAAAATAAAAATAAAAAGGTTAAGATTAATTAAAAATACATTATTAATATCAATAGTAACAGTAAAAATTTATTAAATAAGACATGACAAAGCAGCGGCACAACTTCTGGCTACAACCACTTTCCTTTAAAGTGCTTGCTGCTGAGACTGGTGAGCAACATTCCATCGTTGAACGGAGTTAATCTCCCACCACTGGAGGCGGCGGCTGCAAAACTGCTGTGTCTGGTGTTTCCGTTGCCGTTGCAGTAGCCGGATCATCAGGTCCATCAACAGATGGCTTTATCACTGCATAAAAGAGTACATTGTAGAAAATGCTAAAGATAAGCAAAGAAACTGCAGCATATTTCAGGAAGGATCCTGAAATGTCCAGGGGATTTTCTTCTTCTTGATCTCTGGTAAGCTTCACGTCTGCAGCTGCAATTAGTCGAAAACATCTTGCATGTTTAGTCTAAGTGGTTCACAACCGCATATGCATGCAACTTCACAACACATATGCTTCCATCTTGTAATCCTGTGTTGTATACCATAAGCGATTCACCTTCATTTCATTGTGTGCCAATTACTTAAATTGTTAAAATCTCTTGGGAGGCACAAGAGATTTTTGATGGAGTTCAAACCCAACTCACATTGACCTCAAACAAAGTTTTACATACAAAGGAAATTCGAAATCATGGTATCATATAAATTATGCACTCCCATCATAATATGTTAATTTAGTCTAAATTTTGAAGTAATAAATAGGGATTTAAACAATAATATTAAATTATAACAGTCTCTCGAGAAGATCGATTTTGAACAAGACTTATTACTTGGATCAAGTTTTGTTAAAGAATTAAACAATAGTATTTAACATTAACTCAGCCGGATAGCCACCCCTTTATTTCAACAGGCCGCCTCTCAAGTAAGAAAATTGCAACAGATGCATAACAGAAAACTATAAAATCAAATTCAGTAAGAAAAAAAAATCGAATGGAATAGAACTCAGAACACTTGGTGAAATTGATTTTCATGTCATGTTAAATTATCCCTCGAACCCTAAGTTTTCAGTTAATATATGAGAGATTCAAACAATAGTATTAAATTAAACTCTAGCAAAGCAAACCCACATAGCACTCTCCAACAACCAAAATCGAACATTAAAACCCATATCAATGATCAGCAAAGCATATAAAAATATAGAAATTAAGGTGCTCCAACAAATTACATCTACAATTAATGTTACTTTTCGGAAAGTAACAAGTACCAATACTTGAATCAATCGTAAAGGAAAAAAGAGAGATACCCTTTATTTTGGGGGGGCTGATTTGCTTCCTGGAGAGAGTTCGAAGCTGCTGATCAAGCTTTTCAAGGGCTTGTTTGGCTTCATCCGGGTCTATCTCAAACTTCTGTGAATCTTTCCCCACTGCACGAGCAATAAAAACCGAAGAAGAAGAAGAAGAAGAAAGCAACTGAAAAATGGGTGCTTTGGGGTGGGTGGTGATCAAAGAGAGGTGTGGAAGAAGAAGTGAGAGCATTTGAAAGTATTTTTTTGCAACAAAATTAGCTCAGCGATTTCAGTAGCTTAACGATAATACCTGAATGGACATATTTGACTTTTGACTGTTACAATAATCCATGTGAAGAGTGATGTTTGGAAATCGGTATAGGAGTAATCTTAGCTTGGAATATGCTAAACTTGGAATTATATATATATATAATATTTAATAACAAAAACTATGAGAGTATAGATATTAATTAAAAATTATAAATTATTGGAAAACTACATTAGGTTTAACCATTAATAATTAATAAATTATTGACCATTAATAAACATTTAAGAATACCATTAATAATAAATATGTTATATTTCAGCACTATAAATTTAAGTAAAATTGCTTATTTATTTATTTATTTATATCCTTAAATTAAGAGTTCCAAATTTATTATGGTTTGATGACGTGGCAGAACCTCATTGGTCCAAAAAGGACAAAACAAGTCATCAGCCATGTGTAATAATTGTGTACGTTTGAACATAATAATAATACATGATGATGTTGTGTAGGCAAAAATCACACTGAAAACGTGGAAACAGAGAAAAGAAAAAAAGTAAAAAGGGAAGAAAAATTAGACAGAGATGAAGAAATCAGGCGGAGCAGAGAAAAAGAGAGTGCGAAGATCATCAGCAGCCGTACAAAACGGCACCAGAGATTCTACTTCCGATACCCCGCCTAGGGTTTGTATTCTGTGTTCTCTCTCCGTGTCCTTAAACGACACGTGCCCACATGTCGTTTCGTTTTATTTATTGTTTTCACTGGCTGATTTGGAATTTTTGATGGTATACGTGTTTGTATGAGTATTTGTTTATGTGGGGTATTCGCAAATTTTGAGCTTCTGCTGTTGTTGTTTTGGATGTTTAAAGTTATTTTTTTGATCCAGTTTTGTGGCATTTAGACTTTGAAACAATGTAAAGGGTGTTAATTTTTGTCGAAAATTATTAATGCCACCATGTTTGGAATATGTATGTCTGTATGTTGTATGTGAGTATTTTTTTTAATTATTTTTTTATTTTAAATAATTTTCGCTTATGTTAGGGAAGTGGAAAATGATGATAATCTGGTAATATTGCTAGTTTTGAACCCAAGAGCAAAATGTATGATTTTTTCGGATAAAAGAAAACAGGTTTTAGCAATTGACAAATGATTTATGATAGAGTGACTTATGGAAAGAAGTAATTTCCCAAATGGCAAAAACTCCTATGGTGTTGGATTCCGATTGACTAAGTTTATGTTATTCATGGGCCCTGAATCGGATTCTTCTCATCTTGTTCAATAGAACTTTCAGAAGGAGTTCATTGCTTTCACTTTTGTTGGTGCCCTGCTATTTAGTTTTTCTAGAGTAACCTTGACATCAACAGGGAGAATAGAAGAGTGAAAAGAGTATCAAATTTTGCTGGCAATGAATACTTGATACACAGTTTAGGAGTCTCCAATAAAGTGAAACTCTTATCAAGCATCAATTTGTTTCTATATGGAATAAAATTATTATATTTTATATATTTCTTTGTTATTCTCAACTTAATACAACTTAAACGAATTAATAACTTCTGTAATGTGAATTTGAGTAAGAGCTTCCTTGCGTAATCTTTAAACTAAAGGACATCTTGTTATTGCCCTCTATGAGTCATCCCTTGAAGGAAATCATTGAGATTTTAAATCCTGCCACCAAAGTCTTTTAGTCGTTTGTTCTTTTCAATTTCCCTTGTGCATATCACTGTTAAGTTCTGTTCAATTGTATTTTCCCCATATTTTTCTTGAATATGTAATTTGATTGAAGAATGCAGTGTTTCAATGTCAATTCTCCAATTATGACAAAGTTTGATTTCCTTCTCTTTGAAGGAGAAAACTGTGGCTTAATTTAATAATAGATATTTAATGGCTATAAAGTTAGCAACTTAAATATCTGGCAAAAGGGTACAATTGATATTGGATTATGGATGCACAATATCTATGACACTTATCAAAGATTCTCTATTCTCTTATGATTGATTAGGTTGCAGTGAATTTTCATGAGATATGAAGATTTCGAACTTGGAAGGAAATTATTATAGACTGAAAGGTTGATTTAACATATTTGTTGGTTTTATGCACAATGACTTGCAGTGCCTTCCTCCTTGGACTCTGCTTATTGTATTCTTAATCACCATTTCTTAATTATTTGATTGTAGTGTCTTCCTTATTGCTCTCTTTAAACTTGATTGATCTGTATGCGACAAATTTTCATAATCATTTCTGTGGAGATGTACATTGACTCTGGCCAGTATATCTTTCTGATCATGGTACTATGAAACTTTTCTGGTTTATTTTACCGTGTCTTATAATTTTGTGTACATGTGTATTTTCTGTCTGTAGAAACGAGCTGCCAAGAAGGATGTTTTTCAGTTGTTTGCTGAGAAGGTAAGAGACCATAAGGAATTGGAATCTAGGTGGGCAGTATTACAGGAAACACGAGTGGAATATTTTAGGGGTAAGGATTTTGTAAACTTTTTGAGAAATCATCCAGAGGTTAAAGAAATTCTAGAATCGGATAAGAATCTAGAAACTGAAGATGTTGCCAATGTGCTATTGAGAAAGAATCTTTTGGTGCGATGTGATCGCGTGGTGAAAACTGTTCGTCCAGGGAAAAGAAAGTTGTCTACCTGGCCAGCACATTTAGAGATCTTCCATGTAAGTCATCTTTTTAACTTCTTAAGATTAAAGTATTTGAAAATTATATACTTATCTGTTCAATTAGGTGCTTGAACATTGTTTCCTACAAAAGAAAAAGAAAAAATGGTGCTTGAGCGCTTGAACTTCTTGTCCATGATTCATCATCCCTTTATCTATTGATGGTTCCATTTTGTATTAGTAGGTGGAAATGGTTACCTTTCAACTAGTACTTTGAAGTGAGCATTGCTTGCATGGACTAGAATCTGTGTCCCAGGGTTTCTCATATGTGCTTTTTAGTATGCCTTTTGGTGACAGAGAAAAAAAAAGTATTGTTGGCCATTTTAGTCATCTAGTGTGCTTAGGGCCTGAATTGTTCTCTGCCTTGAGGTTAGGAGGTTTTAACAAGTGTTCTTTTTGCAGCTCAGTTAAAGTGATATGTTGCTTTAAGTGAGTAAATGGGATACAAAGTTTTTCATTAACGTACATATTGATTTGCATCTTTCATGAACTTTTTTTTGGAAACATATTTTTCTTTGTCCCTGTGTAGTCTTGATTAGATGCCTTTTGCTTTTCTATATTGCATGATTTATCTATAATCTATTTGTGTGCCCCTACATAAAAAACGAGCATTCTGGATATTGGGGATGATAAATGGACAACTAAGTTCTTGAACACCTATGATGTTTTGGGTGATCTAACTTCCATTTTGAATAGCATCTTTATTTATTCTTGCTTAGCACTTTATTGCGATATTGTTTTCTTTGTTGCTAATCTAATATTGTGACTGCTTACTGCAGGAGCAAGTGTTTTCTGACAATGATGCCTTTTTGGCCTTTATTTATGCTTACTTTGCACTTTATTGCAATATTGTTTTTTTTGTTGCTAATCTAATATTGTGACTACTTACTGCAGGAGCAAGTGTTTTCTGACAATGATGCCTTTTTTGCTTGGACATTTGTCAAACGGAGGCCTCTGTGGCAAACACTTCTATCATTTTTCTGGCCTGTGTTGACTCTAGCAATTTGCCTGTTTCCTGTTTATCCTCATCGATGCAAGCTATTAATACTTTATTCATGTGCTGGTGTCCTGCTGCTTATTCTCACCTTACTTTCATGTAAACTCCACTGGCTCATTATTTGTTTTAATTCATTTACTTATTTTTCTTTAATATTCTTGGAATCCTATTTCTACAATTTATTAGCTTAGTTTTGATTAGTGGTTTTGAACTATAAGAAACCAAGAGAGTTTAGTTTTTGCTATTGAAAGCATGGATACTTTTTGAGTGTTGTCAAGCATCTTATATGACTATATTTTATTTTGTATTCTTTTTGTGCTTTATTGTTATAAATATATTGATAGGTAATCATTGTCGTTGCTTGTCTTTGTTTATTCAATTTTCCTTCTTTTTGATTTGAATATGCAGTAAGAGCTGCAATATTTGGTGGTGCATGGATTCTTCTTGGAAAGCGAGTTTGGTTCTTCCCTAATATCCTTGCTGAAGAAGCAACGCTACATGAGTTATTCCGTTTCTGGCCAAAGAAAGATGAAGAAGAAAGACCGAAGTGGACAGCAAGGCTTTTCTATGCTGTAGTAGCAGTAATGGTCATATTGTTACTGAGGCACCATGCCCCTGACGAGGCTGCTAGGGCCAGGTTAGTTCTCTACTCCTCTTGAACAATGCTGTTAAAATGTGAGGCCATTTAAGTTTCTCAAAAGACAAAAATTGACCGGGAAAATCTTAAATAAGGGCTCATTGGTCTTTTACAGGTTATATTATAGCTTGTATATGTGGTTACTCAAAATGTCTCATGAGATATTGGGTTTCTTCTTTTTCTCTTACTCCAACAGATGGTTTCCTAACTGGTTATCTGAATGTTGTATTTTTCTATTTGTAATCTTCTTTACGATGTCCACTAAGTAGGATCTGTGATCTGCGGCAGTATCTTTCAGCACTTGAGAACTCACTTTCTCTTTCTCTATGCCCATGCGATGGTGACGAACTGAGCTTCAATCCTTTTGGTAGCTTAGTAAAACTCAGTTCCACACCAAAGAGTCCATGAGACCTATGAAACATTGTGCAAGTTTCAGTGATAATGAGCAACCTCTTACTTGTCACGTGCAGTCTTATTCACGTTTTATAACTATAATTACTGTTTATCATGCATCAGTCTGAAATGCTAAACTTACTCTTGCAGGTATCAAAAGCGGATGTCAAACATAATCGATGAAGTACTGGATTGGTCTCCAAGGTTGGCCCTGTCTGGGATGATGGAGAAGCAGCAAAATGTGTCCAATGCTACAGAAGGCAACCACAATTTTTCAGATGGGAGCAAAACAAACTCAGAGAATATAGTTCCCCCAGATGCTGGTGCAGAAAGATCTGAAGTAGAAGATAATGATCAACATGAACATCAACATCAGGGTCATATATAGATGATAGGATAATACAGCATGAAAATGCTAGCAGATAGATTATATTGTTGTCTTTTAATTTCATATTTTCATCCGTCTCTTGCGAGCTTTTGCCTTAAGAGTGTAAAACCTGTGACACTAAAAGAAAGCGGTTGGATTCTAAACAGGTGCCCTTTTGATGGAATTCATGACCCCATTAAACCTATAGCTCCACGTATTTAGATGTTTTCTACGTTTCCCCCCATTAACAATTTTGAAACAATTACCACTGATGAATTCCGCTGTCTCTCGTCTTCTCGGTGTGACATCTACGATTTGCAACACATCCATGATTCTAACATTCAGACACCAGAAAAGTAAATAAAAGTTGATAAACTGAGTGCTGAAAACTTGAAAGCTTCACTGTGTTGCAGACCCTTCACCGAATTACCACCATGGTTTTGACCAAACTGTAGTTTGATTATTTTAAGGTTTTTCCACAAAACCCATTCCCACTCGAGTTAATCCAACATTATCTGTACATAGAAACCAAGGTAAGACATAAGGGCATTTATTTCTTCTTCCCTGTTCACCCACAATCCATGCAAAAAGAACAAAGCCAAGAATGATTTGCCGCCTGGCAATTAATTTGCCAAGAGTGGTCACAATACAACCAAGACACTACCCTTTTTATATATCATCCATTGTATTCAGCCCCCGCCTTGCCAGCAGAGGGTTCACTGAATAGCAAGAGGCCTCTGTGCCGACTGGTTTGAAGATATGCTTCCCCACTGCTGGCCTGAACAGTCTCCATCTTCATCTCTTTCGCCTAAGTGCGAAGGATATGTTGATGCTTGCAAGCCACCATGACTCTGGTAGAAACCACTTCCTTTAACATGATTGTGAGCTTCACGTTTGTTGTGTGCTTGCAACCCCATTGCATCTTGTTGACTAGCAGAGGAATTCTGCTTTTCAGTAGAGTCAGATCGCAAGAGTTCAGATCCTGATGAACTGCCCGACTGAGATGAGCAGATTGGCCCTGAACCTCTGCCTTTCTCTTCAGCAGTACCCTTGGAACTATCATTATCAGTTTTCCTTGCAAAGCGACCTCCAGTGCCTCTTTCCCTTCTCATTGCGTGCCGGTGCCGAGACTCATGAAGATATGGCTGTAGAGTGTGAAAAGTAAGCAATATATCATTTGCTCAATTAAGCAGTCAAAAATTGGAAAACTATCTTACAATGAATATGCTTCACTAAATGCTACATCACATGAGCAAACACATTGAAAGTAAAAATACCAATTTTTCACATTTACCTTTCTAACTTTTATCAGCTTCCTCTCTAGCTCTGCTTTGGCACGTGCCTGTCTTCGCCTCAGAATCCCTGTGTATTGTTTGGCATTCACAAAAACTGGTTCTTGTGCCATCTCAAGGGGCAAAGGCATTCTAGCATGAGGCATTCCAACAAATTGAGGATAACCCTGATCATCGCAAGAATTTGTAAGACAGAAGGTGCTGGTTTTAACAATCATAACAATATAGAAATGAAAGGGTTATAACTGAATTCGTGTTAATTAAGAAATTCTAAATCATCTATTTAGAAAAAAGGGGGGAAGGAGGTGGGCAGGAAGAAAGAGACACTAGATCCATATTAACAAGAGAGAGGAAACACAATCCTCTGAAAAAGAACAGGAAACTGCCGAATACAATGAAAATCTGCAGCTTAAAGCACAACTCCAATATATTTTCGAGATAACCATATTTTTTTGTTGCTTAACAGTTACACATTATGCAACTTGCAAGTTACGCTTAGTTATATGGTAACCGTCAAATCATGTTGTTTGCATAATTTAGATGATTTATCAAAAGACATCATCTGTCCAATGTTTTGGAGAGTTAAAACAGACCAGAAATTTGAACTTTTTTTATTTTTTTGGGATTAAAAGAATTATATCTGATTCACCTAAAAATACATAATTTCACAAATCATACACTGGATGTAACTCATTGCTACAACTACAATTCTCATTGCTACAACTACAATTCAATTACTGAGATTTTTGGTTTAAAAAAGATAAAGATAAATATCATTCATGTACTGTCTTCTGCTAACATTTTCAACTAAAGACATTCACATACCATAGGTTGATGTCCATAAGTTGCCATCATCCCCCCATAATATGGATCCTGATATTGATTTGATGCACAAGCCTGCCAAAATGTAGCAAGAAAACCAGGAGTCCCTTTAGTTCCAAATGTAAGTACGAATGCTCTAATTTTACATAAAAATGTGGAGTCTCGGTCAATAATCAGAACATAAAGCTTTCATTAAAAAATAAAAGAGAAGGCACCTACAATTGAGTGACCCACTAGTTCAAGTTGCGGAGGCTGTCTGAAGCATTCATCACGCATTGTCGGCATAGCCGATGCACCTTGCTGCATGTTTTGGTACTCTTTTCCACAATTTCCAACAGAAATGTTAAACAAGATTTCAACTAGTATCCTAACCAATAACTTTAATGCTTCTACTCAGCCAAAATTCATTACAACAGGGAACAGAACTGAAAGTACCATATTGTAAATACATTATCAGGCAGGTAGCGCTTACAAAAATTATAGTGATTCAGACAAGCATAGTAATAAAGTTAGACAAAAATGAAAAGTGAATGGACAAGGAAAGCCTGACTCATAATTCTTTCTCTAGAGCAAAATTGACCTGCAGCTACTAATTGAACCAAACATCTTCTCAGGGTAAGAAATAGAACGGCCAAGATTGTACTAGGGGTGTGGAAGTAGGAAAGAATGTAGAATGCAAATGAACCCAGCTAGCAGCACACTGCAGTTTCTAAAATCACTCACTACGAGTTGAAGAATCACAACTAAGTAGGATTCATCTCATATCCAAAGAGGACACAACACTTGACACTCAAGAAATAGTCTCTCTCAACATCTTCCAAAGTCCAAATGAAAAAGCCTTATCCATAGCCTCATGCATCTCCTTACGCATGCTACAGTGATGGCTATGAAAATCTTCCCTAATTTGCATCCTAGTTGACATGTTACATCACTTCCAATATTATGCAAGGTTACTTAATGGTTATGTACTTTTTATCTGTGCAAGTGAGCTAGTAGATTAACAGTTGCCAACAAGCAGCTGACAAGCAACTCTTTTAGAAACAGCTCATGGATATACAGCTTTTATCAACAAAGAAGTTGCATATACCTATATTGAAAACAGTGAGATAGCACGACAGAAATTATAATTAAAGTTATTTATTGGGCCATATATCTCTTCCTCCACATATGAAACTGATGATCGTGGACAAGTGAGATTTTGAGAAAAGCGGGGGAATAGACGTGAAGCAAAAACTAGTACATTATCAAGAGTCCATCACTTTGCATCATTACTTTAAATTAAACAACGCACATTGGGTACACTGCTTTATGATCCTATTTGCAAATTCAAAATTGCAATCAACAGCTGTGGATCCTTTTTAAATTTTCTGACTGATGCTGACACAGATTATCAATGATAAGGACATGTCCAGATGCCAAGAAACTACTGCAGCTTATAAACAAAACAATGTAATAAAACTGCCCTCGGTTCAAGTACAAGGAAATGGAAACCTGAAGATCTAAACAAGACAACAAATAGAACCCCAATAATTTAAGGTTCTATAGTTTTATTGATATTGATTCTGAACACACTGTATCAATATAAAGCTGCATTCTGACTACATGGAAGGTTCAAATTTCAAACACAACAGATGTGTATTTCACATATCATTAAAGATAGTATATGCTAAATCAATTGTTCATTGCTAATGCCAGCAGACATTACTTTGTGGTATTTTCGATAGATTTTGTGATTGTTGATCTCCTATGCCAGACATAATGTTCATGAAGGACCAATTTCAAGATACCACTAAGTCCACAACAATTGTTTCACAATGATTTATTTCAGTTACCTGACTGTGAAGATGCAGTAGCTTGTGACTCTTTGTTAGCAACACTACCTTCCTCATTCACTCCACCATTTGACCTTGACTGATCATCATTTGACTCTGAACCATTTGGGCAGTCCAGTGAAGATGAATTAGATACATTTCCATCAGCCACAGCAGGTGGTATACCATTATATGCAACACCACACCACCAAGGTTGCTCAGAATAATTCGGGGCTGGTGGAACTGAATGTGGATCTGGTTCCAATTGATTTGAAATTGCAGACTTAGGTTTCATGCCTTCAAATCTCCTTCAGACAACTGTCAATCACTTACTGTCAGACCAACATAGAAATAAAAGAGTAAAAATACAGAAAACCTTCAAAAAAGAAGCATGCCGTAGACACATGGTCACAAGGAGAACCTTGTAAACATAAACATAGTATAAACAAATCACATGACCCTAAACACGTCTATAGTCTGGCAATTACTCTCTTGTTCTCTCTCCCCTTTTTTTTCCCTTCATAAAACTATCATTCTAATGGGGAACTAAAAGACTATCATTCACCAGATAATGAGAAAGCACTTGTAAAAACAGAATTGTTATATCTGCAGTATTTAGCTGTTATACAAAACTCCTTCATTACAAAATAACCCAAAAACTATAATCTAGCTAATCTTTAATTGGCAAGAACATGTAGTAAATTGAAACAACAATGATTATAAAGTATGAAGCATAGTCCAGCTTTATTGCAATTCTCGAGCAGTACGAGAGTGAACTCCACAAAGCTTAATAAAAACATCATGCAAGGTTTAGCTCTTCCACTTCTTCTGTCTAGAATTTTGGACCATTTCGACAATCAACTAAGAATATTCTTAGCTTCTTATACCCCATTTCCCCTCAAACCCAACGGACTGAGAAAAGTCAAATCATAGAAAACCCAGGCAACAAACCGTACAACAGAAATCAAGTAATATCATATAATTCCCAACTTAATCAATAACCTCAAAATTTTCTTTATTGTTTTTTTCAAAATTTGTTCTCCTAACCCACTTATACTAAGTCGCACACTCAGACCACGCTCAACAAATAAAAAAATCTCAACTTTCTCGCAATTTGTAGCCAACCAAACAGAATTCATTCGACAGACCCCAAAACTAAACTGAAAACAAACCCCAATTCCCAAAAACTTCGAAACCAGCACCATAACATAACATGCAAAGCATCAATCGCAAATAATTCACCGTAAAATACATAATAATTAAAAAAACTCACAATCAAATAAATCAAAATTGATAAAGACGCTTACCTGCTGTCAAATGAGAAGAATCAGAAACGAAAACAGAAACAAAGCCCTAAATTTTGGGGCTTTAAAGCTTTATCCGAAAAAGAGAGACTTTGACAGAAATTAAAAACGAAAAGTCAATATGGTTTCTCCTTTGGCGATTATCTAATTGATTTATTATTATTTATAATTATTATTAATCTGTTTGGTATTCTAATTATTTATTTAAACTCACGGAGGAACTGGGCTATGATATCGTCACTCGATTGCTTCTGTCCTCGTAGGTATACTGTGAGCGATATCATGGCACGTGGATTATGAGTTGTGGGTACTTGGTTGTCTGGTAAGCGATAGTTAGTAAAAAATTATTTTTTAAAAATAAATCAGTAATTATTTTAAGAATAAAATAATAAATTAAATTAAATATATATATTAATAATAATTATACATAAAATAAGATCAAAAAATACCCCAGATTGCCTTTAATAATTACAAATCTTCTATTTATTGTAAATTATAAGAATAAATATTTGGTAAGAACGAGAACCGGCCAAAGCAGGTTTCCGGTTGCTGCGAGTGTAAATTTTTGTCCCAAGTCTACAACGGGGTGACGTTATCACAGCGATCGAGCATAACGTATTACACGCGTACGTGAAAAAAAAATTAAATAAAAATCGGTGGCCCACGTGACACGCACTTGACGGGCAAAACACGGGGAATGCGTTGCTCGAAAAGTGGGGTCCACGACAGACGAGCGTCAGCCACGTGTCCCGTTAGTTCATACTGTTTCAACGTTAGATATTGTGAACTGAGAGAGAATTTCTGGCGCTACATGCAGTTGAATCCAGTTGTATGAATAGATTTTCGGACTGCATTCGAATTACTACTTGTATGAAGAGGCCCATCTAATCATTGGGTTAGCCCAACCCACTTAGGCCCAAATAGACGTCAGACAAAATTGTTCGTGGGGTTGGGTAAAACTAGAAATAATTAGGATTAACGCCAATGTATAAAGTAAGATGAAAGTTGGATCAATGAGAATGTTATTAAAAGAAATTAAAGCAGCAGATTGGTTGAATATTGAATAATAATATTACCTGAAGCAGTCTAAAGATGTACAGAAATTGCTTTTATAAAACATACAGACACAGACCCCAAGTTAAAATACATAGAAGCAAGCATACCTCGACCAGCTTCAGGCTTTGCTTTGGTTTCTACATATGTTAAAATAAGAAACTAATCAAAGAGCCTAAAACAACGTGATAAAAAAAATTACTTTCTATCCTTTAATTTTAGGTTAAACAATAAATTAATAACATCTTTGTATTAAAATTACTTTCTATCTGTAATTAAAATGATAGAATGTTCCCAGAGACAGTAGTACTATTAGTACATTACCTCTCTTATATATTATTATTAATTAGATTCTTAATCCTGATTAATTATCTCTAAAACCCAGAAAGCAAACACATGATAAAAGCAAAAGATAGAGGATAATCTTAGATTATGCTTTAATTTTCATCCATCTTCCTTTTGAATTCGCCAAATTTGTAATTTGGAGACATAATGAAATTGGTAATTTGATGCATGATTTCCTTCCAATCAAATCCATGCAAAATGTAAAAGCATATGTGTCACTTTTGTTCATGCAGCTTTCACCAAGTGTTACGTTTAGAAATAATTGCAAGATGAAGAGACTATCATAATGCCTTTAGAATTAAAAGCCTAATGAGCAGCAAGTTGTGTAGTAATTGGGACAGTTAAAAAGTCTAAGGAGATTCTGTTGTCCTTAAGTCCAACATAATGGGATCACTTCTCTTTTATCTAAACCTAGGATCCTTCCCAATTTACTCTCTTTAAATTTCCTCCCAAACCAAACAATATCATACACTATTCAATTTCAATATCAATTTTTTTGATTTAATGTTAACTATCTCAAATTCTATTTCCCATGCATATTTATAATCGGATTAATTACGTGCATTTAAAGATGTGATTTTTTTTTAATATTAAAAAAATTTACCAATAGTTTATATTTAAAAACACAGAAAGTATAATTGAGTTTTAAAAAAAATACAATACGAATAACATAATAATTGAGAAAAATTAAATCTCAAGTTTGGACAATGATCACATAACTTATTTTGACTTAATTAAGAAAAGTAATTAAAACATGCATGTGAAAAGAGCTACTATAATGTTGGGGCAACCTCGGATTCTAGAACAATTTGTTGATTAAGGGTAATTAAGCATGTAAATCAAACTTTAAGTTGATTAATCAAAAGTAAATTCATCATTGAGATTGAAGAAGGATACTCTTCCAACTTAATTAAAATTGAGGACAATTTATTCCCTCATTCCAATGCTCTCTCCCTCACAAACAACCCATAAGCATTGATTAATTAGATTATTAGCTGAGTTCTTTAATTAATTAATTATTTACTGTACTTTCTCTCCTTCTTCTACACACACTAATATACAAATATAAATCTTCACAGATTGGTCTGAATCTATTTGGTCTTGAATTGGCTGTAAAAATAAAATAAATTAAAGAAACCTTTTGTTTAATCAAGGGTGTCTAGTGATTAATAATTAACAAATTAAATAAAAAAGTATAATTAATTTTGCTGATTTCGAACAATTAACAAATAATATCGATAATTTTAATGTTCTTTTTGAAAGATAGTGAGTACTGATTATAGCTTTCTCTAATTAAGAGAGGATCAAGTAGTTAATTAGGTTTAGGGAATTATTATATAGAGAACAAAAGCCCTTCTTACAATACAAGATATTCTATTTATAATGTATTAAGAAAATATTTAAGAGTCTTAGGAAGTAATTTTAGATAATTGATAAATAATTTTAGATAATGATGAAGATAATAGACAAAGAAGGGCCACACTATTGTGAAAAAGGGAGTTTCTCACAAAGGGAAAAGAAAGAAAGAAAGAAAGAAAAGGGTATCTCATCATTTAAAGAAGCTTTGAGGGACATGAATGAATGAAAGAAAACCTTCCTTCAACATATTAATTCCTTATTGTGTTTGCAATTATTTATTTCTCAAAGATGTATAATACATGATGAATGATGAGACATAGATAGATTGATATTCAAAGACAAAGCAATTATTTCATTATTTGCTATCCCCACTCATGTCTTTGCCTATCTTCTTCTTCTTTTCTAATTTTTTTTAAGTTAGTCGTGTGAACGTGATCGTATAAAAAAAAATGACCACTTACATTTGCCATAAAAAAATGGGTTAATTTTGGCTTTTATCTTCCTTTTATTTACACTTATCGATCACCATTTCTTATATTTTATTAATTTACATAAAATTTAAAAAATATAATAATTAATATCACACAATACAAAATTTATATCACAACTAATGCAATACTGATAAATAATTATTACTTACAAAATAATTATTAAATTTCATTCTTTCTATTAACATTCATACGACAAATATAACTTCTTATGAGTTTCAATTTGGCTACCTACCAACACCCCCACAAGCTATAATATACCACCTTCGATATGATTTTTTAATTCATATTAATAATTTAAAGGAGAAATACATTCTTAAGCTTCAATGCCATAAACTGAGGGTAGAAAAAGGTTCTAGCTTACACATATATGTTAACAATAATTATAAAAATAATGAGAAGACATAATTGAAAGAATTAAAAGGACAACTTTAATAATAAATACTTCATTCATCAGGGTTGCCCCAACATGAACATAACTTACAAATATATTCATATGCATAATAAAGTTAGGAGAATGAATAATAATAATAATAATTATTATTATTATTATTAGTAAAATATATGTCTAGAGATTCCAAAATGATGATGCTGATGAGAAGGCAGCAAGAGTCGTTCATTGGATTCTCTTGTGCATGCTGGCTACTACACAGACAGTCGTAAACCCACGTTCTGACCCCCTTTGCCTCTCTCTTGTCTTTTTCAAAACCATTGAAATAAGGATTGAAATTATAACATTTAGATCCCTGACTTTTAACAAAAACAGTTTGACCATTTGGTTTTGTATAAATTCTCATAGTTTAGTCAATTTTAGTTCATAAATTAATGATTCCAGTGTTTTCTTCCTTCTTTCTTTCTTTTTTAATATTATAGAATTCATCTCCCCTTGACTTTGTAGGAGAGCGAAATTTCAACTTTATTAATACATGAAAAGCTTTTCAACTTTAAATTTATTAATATTTACAATTATTTATTTAATATATCTATTAAAATTTATTTAAAAAAATATAATAATATATATATTTATTATGAATAACATTATAAATAAATAAAAAGGTACAAATTATGAGTTATTGATTTATACTTTTGACGGGTAATTTATTGATATTATTATTAAATTTTTTAATAAAATAAAATAAAAGTAAGAATGGTAATCGATACAATAATGGATAAGACATTGCCTTCTCTATTTTTGCCCATTTGAAAAAAAAGGTTATTGTTCATAGTTTATTACCCATTATAACTTAATCGAGCTTGGTCGGGGAATTTTCATTTAAAAAAATTAAATTTTCGATCTCATCTTCAATTTTTTATTTTTTTTATTTTTATTTTTTGATTTGTGTTTAATTTACAAGAAAATATTCTTATTTATATTTGTAATCCAACATCAATGATAAGTATCAACTAAATTAATAATATATATCTAAATAAAATATTAATAATAATTTATAAATATTAAATATATCATTATAAATATACTATCGTCGTTCATCAATATTTAACAATATACTATTATCACATAATATAAATTTAAATTAATTATATTTTTAATTTTAAATATATTTTAATGTATAAAAAGTGAAAGCAGAAGTGAGGATTAAACACGTGAATGAATTCTCTTTTTTCATTTCACTTTTTCATTCGAGGATGAAATGGTCTTCCTTTCCCATTCCAAACGAACCAATCCCATCAAGATTTTTACCATCCCTATACAATAGGGACCTTTATGAATAATACTGTAAATTATATGTTTACTTGTGATTAGAATAAACAACAGGGGGTCATATGTTATTATCTGAAAATAAGTATTTACAACAGAAAACAGCGCGCACATTCACTGGTCCTCTAATGTGCCCACCCTGTAAGGAGCTGAGATAAAAAGGGTTTTCCTCCTCTCAAGACTGTTTTGTTCTGCTCATCTGTACTTTTATATATATATATATATATATGTATGTATGTATGTATCTTTGCAGTTTCCACTCAAGAAATTGCTTGTCTTGTAGAGTTTGAGTCACAATCCTTGAAGCTTTTAAGCCTGTGGTAAACCCTAGCCTCAAAATTATATCATATATCATAACATATTCACTAATAATTAACTTTAGCAAACCCAAAAGTGGAATATGGGAAGACCAGAACTTTTGTGGAAGTCTTTTATGGAATCAATCATTCAAGAAGTGTGAATTGAAGACATTGTTTTCACTTTCACTTCTACATTACAATCAAAGGGTTGCATGATCAAGATCAACCATTTAGTGGACCCATATTTTTTGCAATTTGTAGCCATTAATTGAGGCTAATTGATTAATTTTTTCAGACAATTTATGATTAGTGGGTTGTTGAAGATACCCACAACAATGAAGAAAAAAATTTTATTAGAAAGTTTTGGATTTTACTTGGTGGAATCTATAGAGATTAAAGTGGGTATACACATTTAATTATTTACACATGAAACTTGCTCATAAAAGTCCCATAAGGTTTATAATAACTTGGCAAAATGAAGTTGAAACAAAAATGAATTAGGAGAAGAAGAAGTAAATGCTTTCCTTTGTGAGATTCTCATCAATTTGACTTGATAACAAACACAAGTTGATATAATACAAACAACAATCAAACACTCACAAGCCTCAAATAAAAAATTACACTAATTCCACTCTCCAATCTCCAAAAGTCATCCAAATAAGAGAAGAGAAATATCAAGGGCAACAAGGCTATACCCTACAACAATATTAAAAAACCCAACTATAATTAGCAAATAGAAGGAAAATGGAAAGAAAGCTGAGCTAGATAGAGCTAACAAGCATCTCAAATAATATTCCTAATAGATCCATTCACTCACCCAAAAATCTCTTAAATTTCACACTATACTTCGTCTATCCTCAAGGGGGAAGAACACAAAATAGAATAAGAATTAATTAGAAGATACTATTATAAAGACCATCTCTTAAAACTATCAAATGATCTTTATAATATGTCCATATGATCATCAAACTGAGATATCTCGAAGAGCAGAGAAGAAGAAGAGCTCTAAATCGGGAGGGGCAAAGAAAGCAATTGGAGTTCTTTGCAATGAACAATTTGGCACTATTCTTTGCTTCTTTGGTGCTGGTGGGCACGTCACAATTTCTGGTATTCGAAATCTCTCTGCTTTTGGAGTTGAGCAGCCAGAATTACTTGTAGAGATATGATCAAAACTCTCAAAATCCGAGGTTGTGGTTGAAGAAGTGGATGGCAACAGATCCTCCATTATTTCCGCTTTCCGAACATTACCCTTGGGTTGTTGCTTTGCTTTCTGCCCATGTTGCTGTTGTTGTTGCTTTTGCTGCTTCTTGTATTGGGCTCTTCTTGGTCTAGTTGTTTTTGTTGCAGGGGTTGTAGTACTCTTTGCTGTAGTTCTTCTACTTCTACCAGATGGTGCCATTTGATCAAAGAGTGTGAAAGCAGATAAAAATTTCTGGTTGACAAGAAGTTGAAGTACACCAGCTATATATAATAGAACGGAAAACTGGCCAGAAAAAAACTGAAAACTTTACTAAATTTAGTTGAAAAACTGAGAAAACACACAAAAAAATACTGTTACTTGACAACCTAGTAGTGGTAGTACTCTCAAGCTAATAAATTTGACTGAAAAGATAATCAAAAAGCTTCAAGTGACCAACCATCTTTAGAAACATAAACTTTTTAAGCTCGCAGAGAATTACTTCTCAAAAGAATCATTGAGATCATTACTCTTTCAAGAAAATAAACCAATACCCCGATGAGATGATAAAAAACTATCAACCAAACACAACAAAAAAACAGAAATAATATGATCTAAGTTGATCAAAAGATAATCAAACCAATATTAACAAAACACAGGAAGTAAAACATTGGAGGAAGAAGAAAGAAAGAAAGAAACTTCGCAAATTTCTACACTGAAAACGTAGAAAAAGAAAGAAACCCAGTTCACTACAAGGACTGAAAAGACTAAAATCAAAAACCCTAAGGAGAGGCAGAGAACAGGAACGAACGGACAGAAGGAAGGACACAGAGGAGAGAATTAACCTTCTCGAGTAATATAAAAGGGTTTTATATTTGATTAGAGATAATTAGGGCAGGCTGCCCGTTGCCCCGCTGCTCTAATTGAGCAGCACTTACCCACGGAGATAGAGAAAGAGGGGGAGTTTCAAATTTTGTGCCATCTAGGGATTATTGATATGGGGAATAATTTTGGGCAGGTTTACCCGCTGCCCGTGAAACATATCGTATTGAGATTTTAGAAATGAAGAGATGTTACACACTTAAAAAATTGATTTAATTGAACCATATACTATGTTGTTAAAGTTGTGATCTTCATAAATCAAGTCATGAATCCAAATTCATTGAAGAGAAAGCTTGTGTTGATTAGGGAAACAAGAAATTTGGTCAACACTTATAGTGGTTTACATTTGGGTGTCACATACTTTTGTTTCATAAAATCATGCATATGACTTAAACCCCTTAGGGCAAACAAGGGAAAGAAGCATTGAATAAAAATGAACATGCAACCTAGTATTACATTAAATAGATTTGGAATTAATGGCCTGCCAGTTGCACAAACAACAGTTAAAAAATTTGGGATAGAAATGGACAAAAATAGTTGAGGAGGAAGGGCATTGTTAGTTTGCCTGAAAGCCCTAAATCTTGGCTTCTTCAGATATGGGCAGGTCAGATATTTTTATTAATACTCTTAAAATGATTCCTCTCTTTGACATTTTGTTAAACATGTTGCAGGTTTGCGTCAGGGGATCCTAAACATGAGTTTTCACTTGTATGCACACGTGGGCTAATTTATCCATATTTAGACAATTCATGCCATACCCCAATTATTAAAAAAATTTACTGAATTGAGGTTCAATGGATAAACATGACATGAGTCAATTGCCTGTCTGACAGCTCCATCTGGTACAAATTCAATACCTATGTTCAATTTCAACCTTTGGTTTTATTTGTTTTGTATTCTTGTTCGGATCAACATGCATTGATTTCAAAGCTTTTATACATAATAAGACCTGACCATCTTCTACTTAACTGTTACAGAGTTTAATGGCAGAAGGTTTCATAACCATGTACACAGAGATCATCTTTCTCACATTAGATGCAATTACTCTCTCAAATATTACAGCAGCAAATTCACACTTTCATCAAGTAATGCTTCGGTTTTCCCTTTTTTTCTTTCCTGTCTTCGGCTTTACGAAATAGTACCATTCAAAAAGTTGTCTGCAAAGATTTATAAAATCTACCAAGAGTGATTTTACCAGGGACCACTCACCAGATTACAGCAAACAAGCACATGAATGCAGTGCAGAGGTTAAAAGTAATTGCTTGTCATGAAAGTTAATAATAGAGTTCTTGAGCTTCTAAATGGAATTATAGAAGTGATTAAACCAATATTTGAATTACAAGTTATCAAGTTTCAACAACTAGTAGCATTCCAAGATAATTCTATTTTTTCATTAGCTTTGACGACATTAATAGGAAATTGAGCTTAAAAACCTACCTGAAATTGATAAAGTGCTGTAAAATATGGCATTAATAAGCCATGATATTTATCTGGCTCCTGAAAACTCACTGAATCCTAACAAAGTTGAGCCCATTTAGTTTTGCATGCTAAGAATATACTAAACTTAAGGGCGAATATGTAGTAATCAGCCAACAAAGCTGTTAATGAACAATAATTCATACCATGGTCTCAATATCATAATAGAAATAGGTCCTGTGAATTCATACATGGCCTCAACATCACCAGGGAAGTTTAAGAAATAAAACAGGGATCTGTAACAATTTTGGCAAGTGGAGCATAAAACTAGGCATTTATGGTTGCTAAGACCAATACAAGGAAAGAGCATTTGTCTGTTTGAAGCCAGATACAATTCTTTGTTTCTAAAATGAGGAACGAAAGTAAAAATGCAAGGATAGTAATTTCACATAGAATTATCAAAGAGAGACTACAGACTTGTACTAGATTTTCATATAGAAATATCGAAGAGAACAAACACAAATAACCATTTCATTCATACAAATCAACTAAATTTGAGTGTCACACTACTTGGGGTCAATTAAATGAATCCTCCACCACTATCCAACCTACTCAAAAACAAACCTTTTGTGTCTCATCACCACACAATTTTAGGTCTATCATTGTATACCGTCAGCCAATATGTCAAGCCAAAATTAAGATCAAGAGAACAGGATCACAACAAAGAAAGCAAGGAAAAGAAACACTAAAATAGATGTACAGTCTAAGTATATTCAAACTGTAAAAAGAAACAACTATCAGAAAAGAAAAAAAAATCATCTTACGGTGAACTTGAAAGGCTAGAAAAACAGAGTTCCAAGTGGCAATATGATGAGACAGATCACAACAAAGAAGAATAGTGAGTAAAAGAAAAGGTGATCAAGAAACAGTCACCGTCCTCTGGGCAATGCTTCATCTATCTCCTCATGTGATGAAGGAAACAACTCTATATAACGACTCCCAAGTGTCATCCTATCTTTGACCATAGCTGCCTTGGAATCCTCTGGATTTGCAAACTCCACAAATGCATCGCCAGTTGGCCTACCCTCTGAATTCATTGTGATATGAATAGAGTCTTCTGACAACACAAAATCTTTAAAGAAGTCCATTATATCATCTTTGCCTGCTGAAAATGGCAATCCCCTCAATCGCAGTATCCCTGTATGTACAGCTGAATCCTTCCCCTCATCATGAGATTTAGCCCCAGGGATATTCCTGTGAGGTGAACCACCACGAGCATCTGAAACTTCATTTGCTATTGCCTTGTAATAATCTTGCCTCTTACTTCTGAAAACCTCAACATATCTCCTTCCCATGTTCTGCCTATTCCTTTGAAGGGCAAAATCAACTTGAAGAGGATACCCCAAAACACAAAAAGATTCCCCAGTAAATTTGCCGTTCTTATGGACAAAAAGAACATCAACAATGTCTAGACCATGGAAAAAATCAGCAACATCTGTTTCTGTACAATCAAAGGGAAGACCACGAAGTCGGACAACTGGGAAAGGTGGAGGTTGGTTAACATATCCATAAGGTGGTGGATTGTACATAAAACTTGAACTTGGGGGAGTTCCATAAAATGAAGGTCCCTGATCAATTAAACGCTGACGCTTTGCACCCATTTCACGACTGTCAGCACCATCACCAAATTTACTTCAGTTTCCAGAAATCATCAATGCAACAGAAGAAAAACTAATCAGTAATTAATGCAATAGCTACATAGAAAACGTTAGATCTATGAATAAACTCTACTCAAAAGTAGGGGAAAGAAATGGCTTTCTTCTACATTACATTAAATTGTGCAGTGATAATATTGGTCCCAAAATCCAAAGAAAGGTTTTCGATATATCATTTCCAGAAGTTAGATTTGGTCATTCTTAATCATCTAGCATTAACACGTAACATACAAAATGAAGGAAACCAAGAAAACAATCAGAAAGCTCTAGGAGTGGCAGCAGGTAAAACAAGAAAAAATCATTACCTAATAACCTTCTTTCTGTTCACATAAAATTTATAAAATTCCATCCCAAACCTCACCTCAAGTTATGTTATTTTACCTTTTTTACATTTAAGAGCTGTATGGCGGAACAAAGAACATCTCAAGGGTTCAGCATCAATTTATGCTGACGACACACTGCAAATATATACCATCACAAAACAAAATGACACCATTTTTAAATTATTCCAACCTTTATTCTTCACAAGACAGGAAAGGTTTGTCCAATTTGAGTCAAAATGAACATTGAAGTGCTCATAGCTTAAACCATAGGTTGCTCCTCCAACTTTTGAAATGTGTTTGTAAATGTGGCAAGTTGCGGAAGTTGCAACAATGAAATTGGCACCACACTAGTAGCTTCTGCAATGTAGTTCTAAGAGTTGGTAGGACCTTAGAAATTGTAGACTGGGTTTGAGTGGTACCAAATTTGTTCAAGTTTCATTTAGCTTGAACATCAGCCCATTACTAATTCCATCAATAGTAAATTAGGATGCTTTGACCAGTATCTTAATTCATGAGCGTGTGCATTCTGGGACGAAACTGCCACCATACTCACAAAAGCAAGTGATAGGAGAAATAAATAACAATATTATGGAACATAATTGCATAGGGAAATGCTTGTTAGGTGGTATCCAAGCCCAACTGTTAGATAAACAGTAATTAGATTCAGCCCTGCTGCCTTTAATAGGTTAATTCTCCTGAAACTTTGGGTTATCCGTGCAATCTAAGCTGAGCATCATTAAATTCATTTAAGCTGCCTCATTCCATATGAGATGTACGGATAATGATCTTTTAAAGCAAAATTTGCACAAAAGAAAGCATTCTTTCGATGCATAAATTTGAATAAATGGTTCCTATAGATCTGATAGAGAATTCCAAAAAGGGCAAGAAAAAAAGTAAAATAGTACAGTTAAACATAATTTGGAAGATGTACTCAATGTAGAGAACCTTTTCCTAGTCTAATATTCATTACAATTTCATTACAATGAGAAACAAGCACACATCTCTAGTCTAATATTCATTACAATTTCAGTTCTTCCCCTCCCCAAGATAGCATAAATGTACAACTCCACAAAGAAACACTCCCTAAAGCAAAGTTACGGACTATCTTTTTTCAAATAAGAAAGCTGGGTACGCGATAACACACCAATCTTTAAGGTTCCCACTGGAGTACCAAAATATTGAAGGCAGGCTGAAATGCTTGTTTCTTCTCCAACATTAAAGACCTAACCTCCCCTTTCCTCCATTAAAATCATTAAAATTAAACCCCAAAAAAAAACAACCCTTTTTTTGGTTTTTCCAATCAGAGATTGTCCATTACAAGAAAGGCAAATAACAAATAGATTAAAAACCGTAAAACCACACAGACAGACAAACACATGTAGCGTTCTGGGTATACCACTTAGTTAGCGACCAATTCAGTTTCCACTAGTTTCCAAAGATCTTCGGAATGAACCGAAGTGACCCATAAAAATAAACTTAAAAAAGGTTCTGGTGGGTAATCTAAATTAACGAGTAAAAGCACAACCCAGGAACAAAGAATTCATATATTGAATCCCAAAATTTAGAAAACTGGCAGGTATGACGTAAAAATCATAATACAACGCAGCTTCGAGATTCAGTGAAAAGAAATTCAGAAAACAAACATATAATTATAACGACAATAAAAGCATAAGGACAAGCAATAAAATCAAGAGAAAATTATAAGCGTGACAAAGGAATTCAAGGAAAAAAATCCCTTACCCTCTGTAGAACATTCTTGAAAATTTCCAGTTCAGAGCCTATCAAATTGTTTTTTAATTTTTTTTTAAATTTCCTCTCTGTTCCTTCGAGCTTCAATCTCCCTGTGCAAACGAAATTACGAAGAATGCTTTGCAAGTCAGCACATACGTATGTATTAAAGGTTGCGAGGAAACGACGTCGTTTATTTTTATATATATATATTTTTATATCCTTTTTGTGAGAAAATATAATTTTTACAGTACTGTGTTGGATAAAAATTAATGTAAAAATTATAAATCAAATACATTATAATTAATACTTCAATTAAAAATTGAAATCGAATTAGATTTTGCTTTCTTTAGTGTTGGACTTTGGTTAATAAATATTATCTAAAAAATAAAATTTAAAATTTACAATATATTTCATCCATCTAATTTAAAAATAAAAATTAAAAATGAGAATAATCAATTATAAATTAATAATTATTTTTGTAAATTCTATTTTTACAAAATTTCCCATGTTCCAAATTAACTACACATACACATATGCATATACATATATACGTATACATATACGCATAGATGTGTGTTTGTGGGTATATGTGAGCAAGATCAACTATCTTTTTAAAAATTACACAAATTTTTACATTAATTTTGAGTACTTAGATTAACATTCATTAATTACATAAATATTTAAATTTTATTAATAAAAATTATTAAATAAAAATTAAAAATAAAATATTCATTATTTTAATTAGTGTAATAATTATATTAGATATAAAAATTAATAAAAAATTTGTGTAATATAAGAGAACTGTTAATTCTGTTTATATATATAGAGAGTGAGAGAGAGTTATGATTATAAATCTCATATTTTTTTTATATATTTTATATATAAACATATCGATCACAATTGAATGGTTGAGATTTTATCTTATATGTGTATTGATGATGATATATTAGTTACATAAATTAAATTTTATTTTTTTATTATTTAAAAAATTATTATAAAAAAAATATAAAATTAAGAAATTATTGATCGATAATAATTAATTAAATTGAATCCAAAAATAGAAAAATTAATTTCAAACTAATCTGAAAACTAGTGATTTGTATTAATATATACAATTTACAGAATAATTTTTTTTTATTAGCTGAGACAAAAATAATATTTAAAGAAAACTAGTTGACATTAAAACATTAGCTTAGAGCAACAACTAGTTGCAGAACAAAATTTGCAGCATCCATTCATCAACCAATCTTCTCTGTGTTTGTATCATCTGAGGGCCATATCACAGTTTCTATGAGCCGTTCGCGCATCAACTCCAAGTTTTCATCAGAGATCTCTTTGTATATTTCAGCATGATCACATTTCTGCAGCCAAACAACACAGATAAGAAAATAATCATGCCTGTAGTTGCTTCTGTTCTTGATTTTCATATGCAACAAAAGTAAGGTGATTCTGAAATGATTTTCCATACCTTAACCCATTTTCCATACAAATGAAGACGCGTTATCATTACTCTTTCGGCTAGCTCATGCTTCTCCTGCAAGCAGGAAATATTTTGTATCATAAGAGAGCTTTCTTAGAAAGGAGAAATTGGAAACTTATACCTTAGGAGTTTTCCCAGTGCTTTTACCCTTACACCTCAACAAAGACAGACATGGTTATATAAACCTTGTCGACAGAAGGTTGTCTTATTCCCAGGTTTGAGATATATCTGAATATTTAGCAATAAATGAGAGCATAAGTGTTAACTAAAATTACCTTCCCAAGTGTACGGATGAAACGCTTGCCATCTCCGGGCTTATTTGTTGCAACAAAGCTGTCAAAATATGGAATAATGCAGAAATAAATTAAATAGTAAGCACTCATCCAACAAGTTTTCAATAGTTGAACTAACAAGCACCCACAGCTCTTTTGGTTATTTTTCTGTGTGCAGTTTCTGTTAGTAAGTCCATATTGTTTGAGGAAGTCATGCCACAGACACTGGTGGTGAAGTACTTACTATCTCTGATAATATATGATTTGCATTGTTTTAAAAGGTGAAAAACAAACAGATCCCACTTACTCATAAAACCACCTATATTGCGTTGGATTCATCTCATAAAGCTGGTTAAGAACCGTTCTTACTGCTTTGTATGTGAAATAGTTTAGAATTTGCTGCAAGCAGAAGAAAGTTCAGAGTCAACGAAATAGACATGAAAAATTACTTCAAATCAACATGGAAGATGAAGTATGATAAGAGCAGAATGAATATCATAGTAAACATTTGAAGACCATGTTGATTGTTTGGATTGAAAAGCATCTGATTAGTGATCATAATGTAGAGGGGTTGTAAATAAGCTAGCATGCATTTAGGAGAAGTATACTATATTCCGTAACAATGCAATTGCTTGGTTTACTAAAACCTTATATCAAGATTATGCGGAAACTACATATATAGAAAACCATTATGTATCTACACTATTTCACATCTATTACTCTTATCTCCCACGCTAACCCTGTTATCAGTAAGATTCGATCCCAAGAAGGTACTACCGAAGATAATTCTATCAGTTGAAGATTAAAACGAACTCTTCTTCAGTAGCTTGATACCTAGACTTCTGATGCATGAAATAGTGGATTCCTTCCTGAATTCACTACCACTAACCATTTCATCGCAACATGCAACAATCATGTTCACACTATCTTGCCACTTAGAAATACCAAGGATCCTTATGCTTCGAGGTACCGCTAAGCATAAAGCATGACATCAAACACAATTCCCAAGAGCGAAGACAACCTTGAGCTTATTAAAATGTTCAAATAAAAGATAAACGATTTCAGAAATCCTATTTCAAGCATCTTATCTAGAGAGCTATAAGGAGTTATGACTAGCAAGAAATAAACGAATAATAGATGACAGCTTCTCGCAAAGTTGTATTCAACCATAGAATATATGTACATACTACAGTTTTTGATAAAGAATTGTAAAGCATATTGTATTGGAACATGAAGTTATTCCTTTGTGATGACAAAATCAAAGTCGTGACTTGCGGCTAATACACAAAAATATCAAGTAAAAGACAAGCTTTCACCGTTTTCATATCGAATGAGACTGCTTCTGGTTTCATACACATGATCTCGGATCTTAAAAATACTAAAATTAATTCTAGTCTTATGGCTTACCAGACAGCAAACGCTAAACATTTAAACAGGGATCGATGCAATCACTAATAATCAATTTCAAGCAATATTTCTTTTCTCACCGTCTTCACATCCTCGAAACTATCTTCATACTGCCCTGCAACTTCACTCACAATCACAAACCTCCGATCTCTACGCTGCTGCTTCCTCGAACTTCGATTAACCGTATTCCAAATCACGTTGGACGAAACCCTCCAATCCTGCCATGAATCCACAAAAGAGCTGCCCAGTTCCAGTGACTTTCCGGCACAACTTCTATTCACCTTCCTTCTCTTCACTGAATGCCTCTGCAACGCCAACTCTCCGCCGCCTTTCACGTTCGTCGGCAGCGCATCCAAGCACAAACAGGGACCTGCATGTGAGTCCATCACAGATGAACCCACCACAGACAAAGCTCCCACCATGTCTTTCTTCCTCCACAACCAAAATTATCAACAAGGAACATCTTTATTTCTGATATTTTGGTGTGAGCTTTGCAGGAAATGAAGTATACCCACCAAAGAATATGAAGTAAAAGCAAGTGTTTATCCTATAAAATTGGAGTTCAGCAATTATACTCAAAGAACACGAGCTGCTTGGATTAGAAAAATTGGAAAGTGTTTGTGTGCAAGGAAAATTAAGTGTGAAAAACGATGTGATTCTTTAGGGTATTTTTGCAATGAAATGAATGTGGACCAAACAAGAATTTGAGGTGGGAAATTGTCCAAGACAGAAGGAGCTTAGACCGAAAATCAAAGTTGGCTTAATTTGTAATTGGGTTGTTTTCTACTTTCTTATGGCATTTTAACTTCACCTACCTGTTCTTGGACGTGTAGCTTCAATGTTGGTGGTTGTTCTGGACACGTGAACAAGAATCTTCAAACTTAAGTTGGTGTTATGTCCACGTGTTCAAATACTGGGGCTGTGCTACTTTACTGTTGAAATTTGTATTTCCATTCCCACATGCACTTTTGGATCGTTCATACCACGTTCCCAAATTTATTTTGTTTCTAATTATTATAAATGTTACAAAATTTTCCACAATACATAAGCCCATGTATATAATAATTCGTAGTTATATATATATAGTATATTTGCATTTTTTCCCCTCCCCTCTTTATCTTTGCTTGGAGTGTGATCCGCACGCGCTATTCAAACTCGTGGAAAGTGATAGATTCTTGTCCGCTTAGAATCGTGAAGACGGCAAATAGATTCTATGACTTGCAAGACACAAAGTCACGTTGTAGCTTGCCTAACGGAATGTCACTCACAAATAAAATAACAAATTGAGTATAATTATTTTATTTAAACTACAAAATATATATTTTTAATTAAAAGATATCAAAAAATAAGTATCAGATCAAAATAAAAAAATAAATAAAATTATAAATTTATATTTTATAAATATATACTAAATTAATTTATAAAAATGTTATACTTAATTTAATTAATATTTTATTTTACAATATAATTTAAATTTATAATATTAATTAATTTTTTTATTATTTTAAAAAAATATTCAACAGACCGATGCTCTTGAGCTGAGTTTAAAAACCATACGAACTTCTTCGCGAATCGGGCCATTTGACTCTTCTAATTTTCAACTCCCATATATCACAGATGGCCCTCGACATTCAAGCTCAAAATGATATTCTTCTATAGCAGATGAGAGTGAACAAAAATACTTCTTCATTGTGTGGATTTCACTGCAAACATATCAAGCTTCTACAAAAAACATTGGAGGCCCCCAAGTTTCTCTATGCAACATTAGGATAGATTGAAGCTGCTTATTTCTAGTTTAAAATTACGAAAAACCGAAGAATTCTTAGACAGGGGTTGAAAACAAGTTACATGGTACAATAATACAGTTGATATCAATACAAGGATTTGTTACATACAAAAATTAGACACCAAATACATAATATTGTATTGACGGAGGGAGATTTACAAGAGAACATGTAGCCATCAACGAGCACCATCACGTTGTGAACAGAGTACTCTAAGTGCTACGGATTTGCCAACAAGTCCCTATTTTACTGCCATCCACCAACCATATGCTCCCCCTTCTCTGTTAACTTTTAGCTAGGTTTTTTATACTACGCCTGCTAGCCGTGTCCCCTCCGCGATTTGTTTTCTGCTTATCTTTACTTTACAAGATATAGACTAGGGCTTATGATCCACCCCCCCCACTCCCAGGAGGAGATTTCGGTATAAATTTCCTCTCTTCTCAAGCTGCCTACCTCTTACCCAGAAAGAGCATTTCCAGCAAGCTAAGCCCATAGTCTTCCCAGTCTGCGCCACTGCTGCTGTTCATTTCCCGTATGATGCTCTACTAATAAAGGTGTTTTTTTCTTGAATAACTATTGTGTGTTGGTTTGTTGGCATCTGAAATTTCTTCTTTAAAGCCACTGATACACGGCATACGGCAAATACATAAAAGTTAAGCAACACTATACTTTCCATAATAACATCTAATTTTTTTTATATGTCAAAATTGAGATTTTATTATACAATTACTAGCACATAAACTAACTTTCCACTTCATCGAAAAATATTTTTTAATAAAAACATTATGTTATTTATCTTCTTAGTAGTTAGTTACATTCAAACGCATCATCGAATTTGTGGGGGGACTGGTGGGGTCTAATTAACATATTACTTCCCTCCAGCAATTTTTCTTTCTTAAATTTTGTTTGCCAACCTTCCCCAGGCATCCTTCCAATGCACATTCTCACTAAAACGTATTTCCTTTATCTTTTATGACATAGGGCTACTTTTTCTTATTTCTCATTGTCTCCAAGTCCCCACCCAACTCACTTTCCTGCACCTCCTTAATATTTTTTTCCTATAACCCATACTTACAAACTCACCACCTACAACATCCCTAGTTTCATTTCCATTAACAAGTTGCCTATCCGATTTCGGGGCCTTTACATTTGTGTTAAAGCAAGCTCTAGCATAAAAACTGAACGGACTCTGTTGCCAAAAATCCCACAGTGCTCAACTCCGCTACTAGCCCGGAAGCGCGGTGCACTGGGGCGCAAAGAAGCACGTGTTGCCAGGTGTGGTGCGGCAACAGCGCTACTGGGTATGACACGAGGGAGTGCAGTTGTGTCTAATTGTGGTGGTTGTCCGACACCAAAGCGTTCTCGACCTGTATCTTTGCACATCAGTCATCAGTTATTACGAACTAGTGCTGTTACACAGGGTGCTGATTAGTGGCTTTTTGTAGTATTGTGTCAGAGCAGAAGATTTTATCGAGAGTGAAAGGAGTCGTCGGGGTCTGAGGTATTCCACTTTGAAGTGTAGACTTTGGGAACACAAAATATATTTTACATTGTCTTGGAGCGTACTATAAGATCTGTATTGTACGGGCATTAACTATGGTGTATGTCTCAAGTGGTTTCTTTTGATCACTAAAACCCCCAACTTAGGCCCGTATACCGTTTCACCTCCCCCCAACTAATCTCTAGTCTTGCCAGTGTTTCGTGTTCCTCCACCAGTTCTTATTATCTATTATTGTCACACTAACACCCCACAAATGAGATGTTTATCTTTTTGTTGGAAAACCCACACCCACGTGGCAGTTGTGCTCGGTTTCTTCGTGGCCCCAATCACGAAGGCTTTCCGTCTCACCGGGTTTGAGCACTGCTATGTTTTTGTAGTTTTGTCCCCTCTCGTGTTCGGCTGGCTCCGCATTGGCAACCTTACATGACTATTTCTAGGTTGGTTTGGCCACCTTGCTACTACCTTCTTCCTGTTATCTCTGTTGTTATTGCGCACATAGAGGCCTCTCAATTATTTTCCACAAGTTATGTGGCCATCCCCGTGTCCTAGTCCTCCCGCAAACCAT
>BNST01002828.1:0-88985 GCA_019650275.1 Xylocarpus granatum
GTCCTAAACCACTAATTGGTATATCTTTTCCATTTGCTATATTCACCCTTTTATCCTTTTCCTATAGACTCAATTTTAGAAGCTAAATTTTTACTTCTAAACATGTGATTTGTAGCACCCGAGTCTATAACCCAAGGATCAATATTTAAAGATAAATTAAAGATCAAACCTTGAGAGGTGCTTGGCCTTTGACATTGAAGGAACTTTGCAAATTACTCAATGAGATTTGTGGACAAGTCTACCTCTAATGTGTGGTTTAATTCTTGTGAAATTTTTGCTTTATTCTCCTTCTTCAAGTGAGGATGAAGCTCAAAACACTTATCCTTGTTATGCCCGGACTTTCCACAACGATCACAAAACCTACAATTTCTTTTGATGTGTCCTAACCTTCCACATCTTTCATATTTGATGGTTTTGCTCTTTTTCAACCCTTGAGTTACCATTGTTGCTTCTTTTGCCTACACAAATGCACCTTTCTCAATTTTAGGTTCATCTCTATCAAACGTTTCTCTAGCCATCAATTCTCTATCCCCAATATTTACCACATCATCATATGGTGGCATCTCCTTATTCCTTAGAATTTGATTCCTAAGGTCCCCAAAACTAGGCCCCAATCTTGCCAAGAGGAAACAAACAAGATCTTCATTGGCCCTTTTCTCCAATTCTTCCTCATTGGTAGTAATCAGCCTCAAACACTCCAATTCATCCCATGCTTCCTTGATTTTGTTAGAGTAGGAAAGGAAATCACTCTCATTCATCTTGGCATTTGTGATGATTTCCCTCAACTCATAGATTTTCAAGAGGTTTTCCTTGATTTCTAAACCTTCTAGCAAGTGCATTCCAAAGTATTTGGCGGTTTTGGCTTTATTGAAGGCACCAACCAAGGATTGATAAATGGAGTTGATAATTCAAGTAATGACAAGATTATCAACATATCCATTCACTATTCTTTATCTCCCACCTTAGGTTGATTAATTTCTCCATCAACAAATCCAAGAACCCTCATGCCCAATAAGGCCCTTGTCGCATTTGTCACCAATGTAGAATAATTCCTTCCATTCAGCAGAAAGGTAGTAAGCTTAATGGTGATTTTGTAGTCGGAATCAATATTGAAAAAAATTCTCTCCCTTGGCAGAACTACTTCCCACTTATTCTGCCATTTTAATTTCAACAACTTGGCCTTGCACAATGAAGATTGATCACACAACCAAAAGAGAGTAAAAATAAAATAGAGATGATGAAAGGAGCTCCCTAGATGCAGCCAAGCTCTGATACTATGTTAATTAAAAGAATTTGAATGTGTTTAGTTTACAATTTCAAAGATTCAACATAAACCAAGAAAAAATGCAAGTAGAGAGAAAATACATGAAGAGAGAAAAATGAATAGCTTTTTATTCTGTCTCTAAATATTTACACATCTTGGGTTTATATATACAACATCCTAACGGCTAGGTACAAGCTTACTTTACTTTTCTAACAGCTAGGTACAACACATAACAACATATCTTTCAATTTCAAAAACTAGCCGTTATTTCATCCTTTAGTAGTTAGCTTAAAATGGGCTTTGGGCTTGATATAGGTGTTCATAGATCAATCAAAGAGTTATTTGGGCTTTTCATCTTTACCCTCAATCTTTTCATCTTCAACATAGGACTCTCAATGCATATCCTTCTGCCCTTAGAATTCTCGTTGGCATGAATATCCTATTGCTACTGGAATTCATTATGTGTGTCCTGCTACTGATAAAACTCTTCTTGGCATAGATGTCCTCCCACTGTTGCTGGAGTTATTCTTGATGCAATTATCCTTCTCCTGCTGGAACTCCTATTGGCGTGAATGTCCTTTATTGATTAGGATTAAGTCAAATACTGGCCAGCCTCACTGCTGGGCTGCATACTTCCTGTTGTCATGCTTGTTGTGCACATTTTCTGGCCCATGCTCTCATTTGCTTGTTGTGCACATTTTCTGGCCATGCTCTCCTTTGCTGTCCCATTTTTTGCTCACTGCCTTTCTTGCATACTTAGGTTCACAACAGTGCAGTGCAGGGACGTATTTTAAAGAGTGACTAGAAAATCCCCGTGGGCACAGATGAGGCTTTGAGCATGTAAGACAGTGCACTGGGGCAACCTTCAGGGAGCAACCCAAACATTCCCACAGGCGTGCAAGAGACGTCAGGCATGTTCGGCAATGCACAGGGTGAACTTTCAGGAGCAACCCAAACATCCTTGTGGGTGTGACAGCATTGTCGGGTGCATTTGTCAGTGCGTGGGATGAACTTCTGGGGGCGACTAGAGCATCCCTGCAGGGCACAGCAAAGGCTTTGGGCCTGTTGGGCATTGTGTGGGACGAACTTTGGGAGATACCAAAAAATCCCCGCGGGATTGGTAAAGGCGTCAGGCATGTTGGGCAATGTGCGGGGCGAACTTTCGAGAGCAACCAGATCGTCCCTGCAGGCATAGCAGCGGCATTAAGCACGTTGGGCAATGTGCTGGACAAACATCCGGAAGCAACTAGAAAATCCTTGAGGGCTTGGCATAGGCGTTGGACGCGTTCGGCAATGCTTGAGGATGAACTTCTGGGAGCGACCAGAAAATTCTTGTGGGCTCGGTAGAGGCATCGGACGTGTTCAGCAGTGCTCAGGATGAACTTCTTGGAGCAACTAGAACATCCCTACTGGCGCGATAGAGGCAGCGGACGTGTTTGGTATTGCTCGGGATGAACTTCCGAGAGCGACCGAAACATCCCGCGGGAGTGTTGGAGGCATTGGGAGTGTTTAACAGTGTACGAGACGAACCTCTGGGAGCTACCCGAACATCCCCACGGTGCGGCAGCGGAGTTGGACACGTTAAGCAGTGCACAGGATGAACTTCTGGGTGCGAACAGAACTTTACCAAGGGCGCAGAAGAGGCTTCGGCGCATTTGGCAGTGCACGGGATGAACTTTCGAGGGTGAGTAGAACATCCCCGCGGGTGCGTCAAAAGCATTGGGCGCGTTCGGCAGTGCAGGGGATGAACTTTTGGGAGCAACCAAAACATGCCTGCGGGTGTGGTAGAGGCATTAGGGGTGTTCGGCAATGTGCAGGATGAACTTCCAAGTGTGACCTGAATATCCCTATGGGTGCGGCAGCGGTGTCGAAACACATTTGGCAGTGTGTGGGATGAACTTCCAGGAGCAACTGGAAAATCCCTGCCGGCGTGGCGGCGGCGGCGGCAGAGTTCAGCAATGCTCAAGACATATTTCAGGGAGCGACCGGAAAATCCTGACGGGCATGGATGAGGCTTTGGGTACATGGGGCAGTAGATGGGAGTAACTTCAGGGAGCAACCCGAACATTCCTGATGCCATGGAAGAGGCGTTGGGCGTGTTCGACAGTGTACCAGACGAACTTCCTGGAGTGACCCGAACATCCCCACAGGCGTGGCAGAGGCTTTGGGCATGTTTCACTGTGTGGGGATGAACTTTTGGGAATGACTGAAACATCCACGCAGGCACTGTAGCGGCATTGGACATGTTCAGTAGTGTGTGGGATCAAACTTCTAGGGAGCAACCGGATCATTTCCGTGGGCATGGCAGCGGCGTTGGCCTCGTTAGCAGTGTGCGAGACGAACTTCCAGGAACGACCGAAAAATCCCTATGGGCTTGTCAGAGGCATCAGACTCATTTGGCAATGCTCTGAACGAACTTCCAGGAGCAACCCAAACATCCCTGCAGGGCACGACAGAGGCTTTGGGTGCATTTGCCAGTGTGCAGGATGAACTTCTGGGAGAGACCAGAGCATCCCCGTGAGCGAGGCAGTGGCATCTGACATGTTTGTGTTGGGGTCCCAAATTCTTGTTCAAACTTTTCTACACCTTAGGGGTTAGCATGACTTCTAAAACCTCTCCTAACTTGCTGTCCCGTTTGAATCTTGAGTTCTTTTCTTTGATTCTTGTCCCCTAAGCTGTCCTTCGTGATAACTAATGATAAAAAGATATGTTGGATAGGCAAGACAACTCTTAAACCTATCACAACTTGCCTTGGTTGAAGAAGACAACTCTTGACATCAACCTAAGCTCTTAAGCAAGGAAGACAACTCTTCACCTCGTCTTAAGCCCAAGTTATCTCAAGACAACTCTTAAAAATAACCAAATATAAACAAGAATATAAGCAAGAATGCTAAAGCTTGATTCTTGATTAATGAATGAAAACTTACAAAATCGAGTATATATTCATGCTAACAAATAATGGGCTGTATTTATAGTATTGGATAACCTTTTCCTAATTTAACTAGTACTTGAGTTCTTTATCCACTTAGGATAAGTTTTCCTAAGTTCATAGGGTTTCCTAAGACAACTAGAACCTTATCAAGATTGACCTTATCCAAAGGTATCCTAATCCTACAAGGATTCTTGGTCTTTCTTGATTATCTACCTAGACTAGAATTCCTACCTTATCTTGTATTCTACAGCGGCCGAACTTCCTCTTGGCTTATTCTTCTAGGACTAGGACTCTCAATGCAAATCCTTTTGCCCTTAGAATTCTACTTGGCTGTCAGTATCCCATTTCTACTGGAGCTCATCATGCATGTCCTGCAGCTTATAGAATTCTCCTTGGCATGGATGTCCTGCTGCTGCTAGAACTCTGCTTGGCGTAGATGTCCTCCTATTGCTGGAACTCTTCTTGACATGGACGTCCTGTTGCTTCTGGAGTTCTTTTTGATGCGAATATCCTTCTTCTGCTGGAACTCCTGTTGGCATGAATGTCCTTCATTGATTAGGATTAAGTCAAATACTGGCTGAGCCTCATTGCTGCACAGCACACTTGTGTTGCCATGCTTGTTGTGCACATTTTCTGGCCCATGCTCTCCTTTGCCACCCTATTTTCTGCCCATTGTCTTTCCTACATACTTAGGTTCTCAACAATCCCCCTTTCTTGAAGACTCACCTTGTCCTCAAGGTGAAAGTTGGAAAACTGCTGCTGGATGTCATTATAGTCTTTCTGAACTTGTACAGGGTAATGGCAAAGGTTGTAGCAATCCCTTGGTCTTGCCATCTTTTGGTTTTATCCATGGGCAAATGTCACAATTGCTGTCTTTCTTCTTGACTTCTGCCTTGAATCCTTCGACCAAAAGAATAGCTTGATCCACATGTAAGTAAGGAACCATCCTAAATGTCCTCCTTCTCATAAGTTGTGGAAATGATTCAAGATCTTCCCTCTTAGTCCCGGTATGTTTGGTACATACACTTGCTGGTTGTGCCAAATATATCCATTCTTAAAGGTGAATTTACTAACCTTAGGGTCGAAATTCTTGATCTTCTCAGTGAGCTCTTGGCTTTGGGGATCAATCTCTATTGCCTCTTTGATTTCTGTCCATACATTCCACTCCGCTCTGCTAATGCCAGTGAGGCATGCATCATTAGGCTCACATGCTGTCCACAATGCTTGACCTCCATTGCTATCTGGACAATGCATCTGCCACCTTGTTTTCTTGCCCAGTTTGTAGATTATTTCATACTTATATCCCAACAACTTGACAAGGAACTTTTGCTGCTCTGGTGTGGTAATTTTTTGCTCCATGAGGCTTCTCAAAGGTTGTTGATCCGTGATGATCAGGATTTCCTCCCAAGAAGGTAAGGTCGCCATACCTTGACTGCATGGATGATGGCCAGCATCTCCTTGGTGTATACTGACAATTCCTTCTTCATGGGCCCTATGACTCTGCTGATGTATGCAAGACATCTTCCAGCTTGACTCAGGACTGCACCTATTTCATCTTGACATGCGTCGGTGTGAAGCTCGAAGGTTTGGTTGAAGTCGGGCAGTGCTAACATCGGGGTCTCACACATAGCTTGCTTCAACAACTTGAATGCATCTTCACTCTTCTCTGTTCATAGGAATCCATCCTTCTTCAGCAAATCCATCAATGGTTTTGCTAGGGCGCTGTATTTGCAAACAAATCGGTGGTAGTAGCCCATCAAGCTTATAAATTCTACACCTTAGGGGTCAGCACGCCTACTAAAAACCTTCCTAACTTGCTGTCCCGTTTGATTCTTGAGTTCTTTTCTTAGATTTATGTCCCCTAAGCTGTCCTTTCGGGACTAACTAATACATAAAGGATATGTTTGGATAGGCAAGAAAACTCTTAAACCTATCACAACTTGCCTTGGTTGAAGAAGACAACTCTTAACTTCAACCTAAGCTCTTAAGCAAGGAACACAACTCTTAACCGTGTCTTAAGCCCAAGTTATCTCAAGACAACTCTTAAAAGATAACTGAAATATAAACAAGAATGGAAGCAAGAATGCTAACCTTGATTCTTGATTAATGAATGAGAAATATACAAAATTCGGAGCCTACGTCCTTGCTCACAAATAATGAGCTATATTTATAGTATTGGATAGTCTTATCCTAATTCAACTAGTACTTAGGTTCCTTATCCACTTAGGATATGTTTTCCTAAGTTAACAAGCTATTCTAAGTCAACTAAAACATTATCATGATAGTCCTTTTCCCACCGTTTCCTAATCCTACTAGGATTCTTGGTCTTTCTTGAATTCTACTTAGACTAGAATTCCTACTTTGACTAAGTCTTTTTGTCCTTATCTTATCTCCTCTCCTACAGCTTCTGAACTTCTTCTTGCTGTTTCCTTCTAGGATTAGGACTTCCATATGGCATGTCCTTCCATTCCAAGATTCCTCCTTGATGTGAACATCTTGCTGAAGTCAAACCCGCCATTACGTCCTGCTGCTGCTGAAGTTCTTCATGCTATCAATCTCCTTCTCCTGCTCGGATTGCTTCATGCGTGTCCTGCCAATGTTGGCGTTCTTCTTAGCTTGGATTTCTGTAGTTAGTTAGAATTCATTCAGAACCTGGCCGTTCTTCACTGCATGCTACGTGTAGGCTTGTTGCACGCACATACTGGCTTGTTTTTGCCTCTCTTGCTGCTTGGCGCCTTGCTCGCATTTGCTCACGCTTCCTTTGCCTCCTAAGGTCCTCAACAATCCCCCTTTCTTGGAGACTCACCTTGTCCTCAAGGTGGATATTAGGGAAACGTTACTTCTCCAATTCGCTCAACTACCTCGTATGGTCCAAAGTACTTCCTAGCCAGCTTTGTTGTAGTTGGCTTTCCAGTCTTTATTTTCCTCTTAGGGTGGATCTTAAGATAGACATAGTCACCTACCATAAATTCCACTTCCTTCCTCCTTTTATCGGCTTGTTTCTTCATTCGGTCCCTTAGTTTCTCAAGCTCATGCCTGAGTTTCTTCAAGACCTCTTCTCTTGATTGGAGTGTGATATCCACTTCATGTATGCTGCTGTTCCCCATGGTATAACTTGACATTCTTGGGGGTATTCTTCCATATACTGCTTGATATGGGGTATGCTGTTGTTCCCCATGGTATGTACTCCTCCCAAATTGTTTTGATGATCATGGAAAAAACATCTTAAGTACTGCTCTAGAGTTCGATTGGTTACCTCACTTTGTCCATCTGTTTGTGGATGAAAGGCGGATGAGCGACCAAGTTGCTACCCAAGCTGTGTGAAGAGCTCTTTCCAGAATTTGCTCATAAAGACAGTATCTCTATCAGACAGCATTGTCCGTGGTATGCCATGGAGTCTTACCACATTTTTGATGAACTCTTGGGCTACTTCTTTTGCCGTGTAGGGTTGCTTAAGTGGCACAAAGTGTGCACTCTTGCTAAGTCTATCCACTACAGTTAATATCACCATGTAACCCTTGCTGTGTGGCATTCTTGTGATGAAGTCCATTGTTAAGTCTTCCCAAACCTGTCCTGGTACTGGCAAAGGCTGTAATAACCCCTTGGTCTTGCCACCTTTTGGTTTGGTGCGTTGACAAACATCACATTCCTAGACTAGCTTTTTGATCTCAATCTTAAGTCCTTCCCATCAAAAGAATAATTTGATCTGAATGTAAGTACGGAACCATCCCGAATGTCCTCCTTCCCATGAGTTGTGGAAGTGATTCAAGATCTTCCCTCTTAGTCCTAGTGTGTTTAGTACATACACCTGCGGGTTGTGTCAAATATATCCATTCTTAAGGGTGAATTTACTAACCTTAGGATCAAAATTCTTGATCTTCTTTGTGAGCTCTTAGCTTTGAGGGTCAATCTCTATTGCCTCCTTGATTTCTGTCCATACATTCCACTCCACTCTGCTAATGGCAGTGAGCCATGCGTCATTGGGCTCACATGCTGTCCAGAGCGCTTGACCTCCATTGCTTTTGGACAATGCGTATGCCACCTTGTTTTCCTTGCCAGGTTTGTAGATTATTTCATACTCGTATCCCAGCAACTTGACAAGGAACTTTTGCTGCTCCAGTGTGGTAATTTTCTGCTCCATGAGGCTTCTCAAGGGTTGTTGATCTGTAATGATCAGGAATTTCCTGCCCAAGAAGGTAAGGTCGCCATACCTTGACTGCATGGATGATGGCCAACATCTCCTTGGCGTATACTGACCATTCCTTCTTCATGGGCCCTAAGACTCTGCTCATGTATGCAATAGGTCTTCCAGCTTGACTCAGGACAGCACCTATTCCATCTTGACATGCGTCAGTGTGAAGCTCAAAGGTTTGGTTGAAGTCGGGCAGTGCTAACACTAGGGTCTCACACATAGCTTGCTTCAACAACTTGAATGCGTCTTCACTCTTCTCTGTCCATAGGAATCCATCCTTCTTCAGCAAATCCGTTAATGGTTTTGCTATGGCGGCGTATTTGCGAACAAATCAGCGGTAATAGCCTATTAAACCTAGAAATCCTCTTAAGTTCTATGACATTCTTAGGAGTTGGCCATGTTTGCATGGCTCCTATTTTCCGTTGGTCTACCTTCACTCCATCTTTGGATATGATGTGACCGAGGTATTCAAGCTCCTCTTGTATGAGTGTGCACTTGGATGGCTTGATGACGAAACGATTTCTTCTTAACACTTCTAGCACCTTTGCTAAGTGTTCTAGGTGATCATCATGGTTCCTAGAATAGACCAAAATGTCATCAAAGAAAACTAAGACAAACCTGCGCAAATAACATTTGAAGATGTCGTTCATGGCTGCTTGAAAGGTGGAGGGTGCATTGCATAGCCTGAAGGGCATGACTAGGTACTCATACTATCCACTATAAGTTTGAAATGCTGTCTTCTGCACGTCCTCTTCTTTTCATGTGTATTTGATGATATCCGGCCTTGAGATTAAGCTTGGTGAACAACTTTGCTCCATGTAACTCATCCAGCATATCATCAATTGTTGGGATCGAGAAAACGATCCTTGACAGTTGCTTGGTTGAGTGCCTGATAATTGGTGCAAAACCTCCAAGTTTCGTCTTTCTTTCTAACAAGTAGAATGGGGTAAGAAAAAGGGAAGTGCTAGGTCAGATAATACCTTGCTATAGCATCTCTTCCACTTGTCTTTCGATCTCGTTCTTTTGGAAGTGTGCATACCGGTAAGGTGCTACATTAATCGCCTTGGTTTCATCGATTAATGGGATGGCATGGTCGTAATATCTTGAGGGTGGTAGCCCTTGTGGCTCTCCCAAGACATCTCCGAATTGCTCCAATAGGTTCCTTACTCCCATTGGTATGTCTTCGTGTATATGATGTTCAGCTGTGTTTTCCTCCTTTATGGCCAAGGGAACCACAAAACATTGTGCCCTTTTTTTGTATAGTCGTTCAAGGGTACTTACCTCACAATGATGCGCTGCATTGATGGTGGATGCCTCCCATGTGCAGTCACTTCCCTTCCATTGGAAGTGCATGGCCATGGATTCATAGTCGAACATTATCTTGCCTATGGTTTTAAGCCAAGCGTTGCCTAAAACCACATTAAGACCTGCCAAGGCTAACACATGCAGTTCCACTGCTATTTTGACTCCTTGAATCTGCATAACTACTGCCTGGATCACTTGTGCGCACTTGAGCTTCTATCCACTTGCCACTCTTACCTCAAAGGGTGCAATCCTTTTTGGATGTAGCTGAAGTGTTTTGACCAATTTTATGTTGATGAAGTTGTGGGTAGCTCCACTATCTATAGGTAGCTCCACTATCTATGGGTAGCTCCACTATCTATCAACACCAAAACATTTTTTTCATTAATGGTTGCAAACAAGCTCATGGCAGTAGGTTTGGTGGTTGCCCTACTGCTTGTAAGTTGATTTTGCCTTCTTCCGCATGATCAGTGAAGTCTTCTGCCTCTGCTTCCTCCTCGCTGTCCATGTGGCTTTCTCGCTGCTTTCCAGGAGCTTCAGGAACATCCCCACGGGCACATTCAGCAGTGCACGAGACAAACTTCAAGAAGTGACTGGAACATCCCCACATGCACAGCAGCAGCATCGGGTGTGCTCTGCAGTGGGCGAAACTAACTTTCGAGAGCGACCGGAACATCCCTGCAGGTGCGCCAGAAGCATCGGGCACATACGGCAGTGCATGGAGTGAACTTCCTAAAGAGACCTAAACATCCCTGCAGGTGCGGCTGAGGTGTCGAGCGCATTGCACGGCATGAACTTATGGGAGTAACCAAAACTTCCCTTTGGGAATTGCAGAGGTTTTAGGCACTTTGGGCAGTGCGTTGGATGAACTTTTGGAGTGACCAAAACTTCCCTTTGGGAATGGCAGAGGCTTTAGGCACTTTGGGCAGTGTGTTGGATGAACTTTTGGAAGTGACCAAAACACCTCCGTGGGCACAGCAGAGGCATGGGGTGCTTTAGACAGTGAGAAGGAAAAACTTTCGGGACCAACCTGAACATTCCTGCGGTTGCATCACAGGCTTCCGGTGCATTGGACAGTGTGCATGACTAACTTTCAGGAGAAACTGGAAAATCCATGGGGGCTTGGCAGAGGCATCAGATGCATTCGGCAGTTCTTAAGACGAACTTCCTGGAGTGACCAGAACATCCTCGCAGGTACGACAGAGGCATTGGGCGTGTTCAGCAGAGCGTGAGACGAACTTTCGAGAGCAACCAGAACATCTCCACGGGCATGGTGACATTATCAGATGCATTCAGCAGTGCATGGGACAAATTTTCAAGAGTGACCAAAACAATCCTGTGGGTGCGGCAGTGGCATCGGGCACGTTCGACAGTGCATGGGACAAACTTCCGAGAGCGAGTCGAATATCCTCATGGGCATGGCTGAGGCTTTGGGCATGTTGGGCAGTGTGCAAGCAAATTTCGGGAGCAACCAGACAATTCCCGCAAGCTCGATAGTGCTACCCGAACATCCCTGGGGCACAGCAGTGGCAGCAGACACGTTTGGCATGTGCAGGATGAACTTCTGGGAGTGACCAGAACATCCCCACAGGTGCAATTGAGGCGTTAGGCATGTTCAACAGTGCGTGGGATGAACTTATGGGAGTGACTGGAACATCCCCCCATTCATGGCAGAGGTGTTGGGCACGTTCAACAGTGCGTGAGATGAACTTCCAGGACCAACTAGAACATCCCTACAGGTGCTGTAGATGCCTTGGGTGCGTTGGGTAGTGGACGGAATAAACATCTAGGATCAACCGAAACATCCCTACAGGTGTGGCAGCAGTGTCAGTCACGTTCGGCCGTACGCGGGATGAACTTCCAGGTGTGACTGGAACATCCTCGCGGGTGCAGCAGTGGCATTGGACATGTTTGACAATGCGCCAGACAAACTTCTGGGAGTGACCAGAAAATCCCTACGGGCTCACCAGAGACCTCGAGCACATTCGGTAGTGCGTGGTATGATTTTTTAGGAGCAACTAGAACATCCCAGTGGGCATGGCAGAGGCGTTGGACATGGCAGAGGTGTTGGACGCATTCATTAGTGTGTGTGACAAACTTCTAGGAGCGGCTAGAAGATCCCCATGGGTGTGGCACCAGCGTCAAACACGTTTGGCAGTGCATGGGATGAACTACTAGGAGTGATCGAAACATCCCCACAGGCGCCTTTGAGGCTTTGGGTGTATTGTGCAGTGCACAGGATGAGCTTCTGGGAGTGATTGGAACATCCCCACGGGCATGGTAGATGCTTTGGGAGCATTGGGCAGTGTGCAGGATTATAATCCGGGAGCGACCGAAACATTGCCATGGGCGTGGCAGTGGCGTTGGACGCATTCGGCAGTGCACTGGATGAACTTCCTTGAGCGACCAGAACCTCTTTGTAGCCTCGGCAGAGGTGTTAGATACATTTAGCAGCGCTCAGTATGAACTTCGGGGAGTGACCAGAAAACCCCGCGGGCGTGACAGCTATGTCAGACATGCTTAGCAATGCATGGGATGAACTTTCGGGAGCAACTGGAACATCCCACAGGCATGACAGCTCCGGCAGGCGCATTTGACAGTGCAAGGGACGAACTTCTGGAGAGACTGAACATCCCGCGGGCATGGCAGAGGCATTGGGTGCATTTGGAAGTGCACAGGGTGAACTTTTAGGAGTGACCATAAGATCCCTGCAGGCGGGACAGCATCGCCAGACACGTTTGGCAGCGTGTGGGATGAACTTTCGGAAGCAACCATAACATTCTTGCCGGTACAGCAGCGGCCTGGGGCATGTTCGGCAATGCGTGAGACAAACTTCTAGAAGAGTCCGGAACATCCCTGCAGGATTGGCAGAGGATTTGTGTGCATTCAGCAGTGCGTGGGACCAACTTCCAGGATGGACCGGAACTTCCCTGCAGTTTAGGCAATGGTGTCGGACAGTTTGGGCAGTGTACAGGATGAACTTCTAGAAGTGACTAGAACATCCCCACGAGCATGGCAGAGGCTTCGGGCACATTTGGCAGTGCGGCAAATGAACTTCTGGGACTGACAAGACATCCCTGTAGGCCCTACAGAGGCATCAAACACATTCGGCAGTGCTTGGGATGAACTATCAAGAGCAACTAGAAAATCCCTGTAGGCATGGCAGAGGCTTCGGGCGTGTTTGGCAGTGTGCGGGATGAACTTTCCGGAGTGACCCGAACATCCCTGCAGATGTAGCGGCAGCAGTGACACATTCGGCAGTGCATGAGATAAACTTCTGAGAGCAATCGGAACATCCCCGTGAGCATGGCAGAGGCTTCAGGCGCATTGGGTAGTGCATGGAACAAACTTCTAGGAGTGACCAGAACATCCCCAGGGTGCAACAGAGGCGTCAGATGCATTCAGCAGTGCTCGGGATCAACTTCCGGGAGCGACAGGAAAATCCCCATGGGCTAGGCAAAGGCAACGGACACATTCGACAGTGTTTGAGATGAACTTCCGGGAGTGACCAGTACATCCCTGTGGGCGAGGCAAAGGTTTCAAGCGCGTTTAGCAGTGCACAGGATGAATTTTCAGCTACGACTGGAACATCCTTGTGGGCACGGCAGTGGCATCTGACATGTTCAGCAGTGTGCAGGACGGACTTTAGGGAGCGAGCAGAACATCCTCATGGGCACGACATGGATGCCAGGTGCGTTTGGCAGTGCTCTGGACAAAATTCTAGAAGTGACCATAACATTCCCGTGGGCATGCCAGAGGCTTCGGCTACATTGGGCAGTGGTTGGAACAAACTTCTAGGAGCTTCCCCAATGCGTGGTATGAACTTCTGTGAGCTACTGCAACATCCCCAAGGGCATGGTAGAGGCTATTGGTGCATTGGAAAGTGCATAGGATGAACTTCTAGAAGTGACTGGAACATATCCGCGGATATAGCAGAGATGCCGAACGCGTTCAGCAGTGCCCGGGACAAACTTTCAGGAGTGACCGGAACATCACCATGGGCACGACAGCGGCATCAAGCACATTCGGGAGTGCACAGGACAAACTTCCAAGAGCAACCAGAACATGCTCGCGGGCACAGCAATGGCGTCGGACGCATTCAGCAATGCTTCAGATAAACTTCCAAGAGTGACCAGAACATCACTGCAGGCGTGGGAATGGTGTCGGATACATTCGGCAGTGCATGGGAAGGACTTCTGGTAGCGACCAGGACATTCTTGTAGGTGCGGCAGAGGTTGTGCATGCATTGGGCAGTGTACAAAACTAACTTCTGGGTGTGACTGAAACATCCCCACAGGCATGGCAGAGGCATCAAGTGAGTTTGGCAGTGCACGGTATGAACTTTTGTGAGCTACAGGAACATCCACCTTGGTGCAACAGAGGCTTTCGGCGCGTTAGGTGGTACCAGGACAAACTTCCAGGAGCAAGTGAAACATCCCCATGAGCGTGGCAGTGTGGTTGGGCGCCTTCGGGAGTGCATGGGACGTACTTCCATGAGCAACCGGCCAATCCTTATGGGCTCAACATAAGCATTAGACGGGTTTGGCAGTGGGTAGGACAAACTTCCAGGAGCAACTGGAACATCTCCATGGGTGTGGAAGAGGCTACGGACACGTTGGGCAGTGCACTGGATGAACTTCCAGAAGAAAACAAAACATCCCCATGGGTGGGGCAAAGGTGTCGGATGCCATGGTGCTGGTCGTTTGTCCAGTACTTCCTCATCATCGCTATAGTCATTATGGCGATCATGGGATTGGTGTTTGTTCAATGAAGTCTCCCTCTTGCTTCCCAAACTCATTTTCCTTCTTCCCTTTTCATGAGAGGTAACTTGCTCCTGGCTCGAGTCCTCTTCATGCACTTGATGCCACGTGACCTCTAATTGGAGCCTCATAGACGTTTGTGGTGGGTTGCCGCTCCTAGCTTGCTCAGTTTGGACTTGTTTTTCAGCCACTCAGAGTGTATCTCTCTTTCATTGCTCAAGGAATGGATTATGGAAGATAATTGAAGTTTGATATCACCTACCTGGTTGTTGATTGCATGCTAGTTCCTCTCCAAGGCTAGGATTCTTCCGCGGTTGGTGACCAAGAAGCCTTCCCCGGTCTGTTGTTGTGGTGTGGGTGACTGCTACCTAGAAGACATGGTAACCGTGCTGCCTTTCAATTGAATGGTGTCTGTGCTGATCTCTCAATGAGTTGGTGACCATGCTGTCTTCTCAATGAAAGCACCAATTGTTGGGGTCCCTATTTTTTGTTCCAACTTTTCTACACCTTAGCGGTTAGCACTTCTAAACCTCTCCTAACTTGCTGTCCCGTTTGTTCCTTGAGTTCTTTTCTTTGATTCTCACCCCTTGAGTTATTCTTCACGTACATTAATGTATAAAGGATATGTTGGATAGGCAAGACAACTCTTAAACCTCTCATAACTTACCTTGGTTGAAGAAGACAACTCTTGACTTCAACCTAAGCACTTAAGCAAGGAAGACAACTATTCACTTTGTCTTAAGCTCAAGTTATCTCAAGAAAACTCTTCAAAGATAACCAAAATAGAATAAACAAGAATGGCCAAATGCCTTTGATCTTGTATTATTGAATAATAACTTTAAAATTCGGAACATATATTCATGCTCACAAATAATGGGTTGTATTTATAGTATTGGATAGTCTTTTCCTAATTTAACTAGGATTTGAGTTCCTTATCTACTTAGGACAAGTTTTCCTAAGCCAATATGGTTTCCTAAGACAACTAGAACCTTATCAAGATTGACTTTATCCAAAGGTATCCTAATCCTACTAGGATTCTTGGTCTTTCTTGATATTAGAACTCTACCTAGACTAGAATTCTTATCCTATCTTGTTTCTTACAGGTGCTGGACTTTCTCTTTGCATATCCTTCTAGGACTAGGACTCTCAATGCGTATGCTTCTGCCCTTAGATTCTCCTTGGCTGTGAGTATCCCATTGCTACTGGAACTTATTATACGCGTCTTGCTGCTACTGGAATTTTTCTTGTTTTGGACATCCTTCCTTCGTTAGACTTCCTCCATGTGTGTCCTGCTAATGGCTGAAGTCCCTCTTGGGTTAGATGTCCTTGTTCAATTAGGACAAGGTCAGATTCTGGCTGAGCTTCACTGCTAAGCTAGATTCATGTCGTGTCCAAGCTTGTTGCATACATGTTCTGGCCCGTAGCTGCCTCTCTTGCATCCTCTCTATGTCGCTCACACTCCCTTTGCCTCCTAAGGTCCACAACAATCCCCCTTTCTTGAAGACTCACCTTGTCCTCAAGGTGTATGTTAAGGGAAATGTTGCTAGATATCATCATAGTCCTCCCATGTTGCTTCATCCTTGGGCGAATGACTCCACCATATGAGTACTCTCCACACTGGCCTTCTATTGCGCCCATAGCTTACTATGCGAAATCCTAAGGCTTCCTTCAACTGTTGCCCTAGGTGATCTTCCCACGATAAGAAACTGCTTCAACACGCTCAACTACCTCATAAGGTCCAAAATATTTTCTTGCCAACTCTGCTGCAGTTCATTTTCTAGCCTTTATCTTCCTTCTAGGATGGATTTTAAGATAGACAAAATCACCTACCTTAAATTCTTCTTCCTTCCTCCCTTTGTCCATTTGTCTCTTCATTTGATCCCTTGCTTGCTCAACTCATGCTTGAGTTTCTTCAAGACCTCATCTCTTGACTGAAGTGTGGCATCCACTATGCTGCTATTCCCCATGGTATAACTTGACATTCCCTGGGGTATCCTTCCATGTACAGATTGGCATGATGTTATCTTGATTGTCGTATGATAGGTAGTATTATACCATAGTTCTGCCCATGGTATGTACTCCTCCCAATCATTTTGATGATCATGGCAAAAACACCTTAAGTACTGCTCTAGGGTTCGATTGGTTACTCACTTTGGTCATCCGTTTATGGATGAAAGGCAGATGAGGCAACCAAGTCGCTGCTGAGCTGTGTGAAAACTCCTTCCAGAACTTGCTTATGAAAACGTATCTCTATTGGACAGCATTGTCTATGGTATGCCATGAAGTCTTACCACGTTCTTGTTGAACTCTTGCGCTACTTCTCTTGCTGTGTATGGTTGCTTGAGTGGCACAAAGTGTGCACTCTTGCTGAGTTTGTCCACTACAGTTATCACCATGTAGCCCTTGCTATTGGGCATTCCTATGATGAAGTCTATTGTTAAGTCTTCCCAAACCTGTCTTGGTACTGGCAAAGGTTGTAATAACCCCTTGGTCTTGCCACCTTCTAGTTTGGTGCGACTAACAAACATCACATTCTCTGACTAGCTTCTTGATTTCAGCATTAAGTTCTTCCCACCAAAAGAATATCTTGATCCACATGTAAGTATGCAATCATCCTGAATGTCCTCTTTCCCGTGAGTTGTAGAAGTGATTCAAGATTTTCCCCCTTAGTCCCGGTATGTCTGGTACATACACTTGCTGGTTGTGCCAAATATATCCGTTCTTAAGGGTGAATTTACTAACCTCAGGGTCAAAATTCTTGATCTTCTCAGTGAGCTCTTGGCTTTAAGGGTCAATCTCTATTGCCACCTTGATTTTTGTCCATACATTCCACTCTGTTCCACTAATGGCAGCGAGGCATGTGTCATTAGGCTCACATGCTGTCCACAACGCTTGACCTCCATTGCTTCTGGACAATGCGTCTGCCACCTTGTTTTCCTTTGCCCAGTTTGGAGATTACTTTCATACTCGTATCCCAGTAACTTGACAAGGAATTTTTACTGTTCCGGTGTGGTAATTTTCTGCTCCATGAGGCTTCTCAAAGGGTTGTTGATCCGTAATGATTAGGAACTTCCTCCCAAGAAGGTAAGGTCGCTATACCTTGACTGCATGAATGATGGCCAACATCTCCTTGGCGTATACTAACCATTCCTTCTTCATGTGCTCTAAGACTCTGCTCATGTATGCAATAGGTCTTCCAGCTTGACTCAGGATAGGACCTATTTCATCTTGGCAAGCGTCGGTGTGAAGCTCAAAAGTTTGGTTGAAGTCAGGCAGTGCTAACACTGAGGTCTCACACATGGCTTGCTTCAACAACTTGAATGCATCTTCACTCTTCTCCATCCATAGGAATCTGTCCTTCTTTAGCAAATCTGCAAATGATTTTGCTATGGTGTTGTATTTATAGACAAATCAATGGTAGTAGCTCATCAAGCCTAGAAATCCCCTAAGTTCTGTGACATTCTTAGGAGTCAGCCATGATTGCATGGCTCCTATCTTGCATTGGTCTATTTTCACTTCTTCAGATATGATGTGAGCAAGGTATTCAAGCTCCTCATGCGTGAATGGTCACTTGGATGGCTTGATAACAAAGTGATTTCTTCTTAACACCTCTAGCACCTTTGCTAAGTGTTCTATGTGATCATCGTGGTTCGTAGAATAGACCAAGATGTCATCAAAGAAAACCAATACAAACCTGTGCAAATAGGGTTTGAAGATGTCATTCATGGTTGCTTGAAAGGTGGAGGGTGTGTTGCATAGTCTGAAAGGCATGACTAGGTACTTGTATTGTCCACTATGAGTCCGACACGCTGTCTTCTGTACATCCTCTTCTTTCATGCGTATTTGATGATATCCAGCCTTGAGATCTAGCTTGGTAAACAATTGCACTCCATGTAACTCATCTAGCATATCATCAATTGTTGGGATTGGAAAACAACCCTTGATAGTTGCTCAGTTAAGTACCCAGTAATCAATGCAAAACCTCCAAGCTCCATTTTTCTTTGTAACAAGTAGAACGGGAGAAGAAAAAGGAGAGGTACTAGGTTGGATAAAACCTTGCTGCAGCATCTCTTCCACTTGTCTTTCGATCTCGTTCTTTTGGAAGTGTGCATACCGGTAAGGTGCTACATTAATCGCCTTGGTCTCATCGATTAATGGGATGGCATGGTCATAATGTCTTGAGGGTGGTAGCCCTTGTGGCTCTCCTAAGACATCTCCAAACTACTCCAGTAGGTTCCTTACTGCCAATGGTATGTCTTCATGCGTGTTCTGCCTTTCATGATGTACGACTGTGTTTTCCTTCTTTGTGGTCAAGAGAACTGTAAAACATTGTGCCCTTTTTCTGTATAGTCGTTCAAGGGTACTTACCTCATAATGATGCACTGCATTGGTGGTGGATGCCTCCCACGTTCAGTCACTTCCCTTCCATTGGAAGTGCATGGCCATGAATTCGTAGTTGAACATGATCTTGCCTATGGTTTTAAGCCAAGCACTGCCTAAAACCATTTCAAGGCCTGCCAAGGCTAACACATGCAGTTCTGCCTCTATCTTGACTCCTTGAATCTGCATTGCTGCTGCCTTGATAACTTGCACGCACTTGAGCTTCTATCCGCTTGCCACTCTTACCTCAAAGGGTGCAATCTTCTTTGGACATAGCTGGAGTGTTTTGACCAGTTTTGTGTTGATGAAGTTATGGGTGGCTCCACTATCTATCAACACCAAAACATTCTTCCCATTTATGGTCGGAAACAACCTCATGGCAGTAGGGCTTGGTGGTTGCCCCTACTGCATGCAAGTTGATTTTGCCTTCTTCTGCATGATCTGGGGAGTGTACTGCCTTGGCTTCCTCCTCGCTGTCCATGTAGCTTTTTTGATCTTCCTCACAGCTTTCCTTGTCTTCTTCATCACTTACCACTTTGATGATGTTGAACAGCCCTTTCTTGCACTTGTGGCCTACTTACACTTATTGTTGCACCTAAAGTGTAGGCCTCTCTCAATTCTTTTGTTGATTTCTTTGGTTGATAACTTGAGAGGGTTTTTTGTCTTTGATGGTGCTGCCTTACTTGATGAGGATGCCTTACCTAGTTTGTCCAAGGATTTGATGATCTTGGTTGTGCTGAAGGTGATGTTTCTCCCATCGTTGATGAGTCTTGCCAACCGAATGCACTAAGTGAGAGAGTTTGGATCCCTCATCTTTACTTCTTGGCTCAGCCAAGATACAAGGCTGTCTAGAAGACTGCCAATTAATGCACTATCTGTCCAATGTCCTACCAATTAAGACAACCTCTCAAATTCTTCATGGTAACTTTCGAGACATCCCTCTTGCCTAATCTTGGCAAGCTATCCCTCATAGTTTGTCATGCTAGATAGACAAATCTGTTCACCAACTCTTATGTGTACCCTATCCAGCCAATCCTTCTACCTTCTCGGCCATAGGTGGCCTTAAGACAATGTCACCATTGGTTGGCTCTCCCACATAGGTGATAGGATGCAAAATCAACCCTTTCACCTCTCCCAACACCTTGTTTCTCAAAATAAAATTTGGCCTTGGAGATCCATTCATTGGATCTCCCTTCTCAAAGGTAGGAAACTGATTTTATCTTTCGGCGTGTGTAATGGCTTGGTCTGTAGTAGTGCAAATCCTCCCTCCTTGTGGTGCGCCATGGTTCTGCCTTACGGTGATTCCACACACTTCTCAGCTGCCATGGTGCTGGTTGTCTGTCCAGTACTTCTTCATCATCGCTATAGGTATTATGGCGATCATGGGGTTGGTGTTCGTTTGGTGATGTGTCCCTCTTGCTTCCCAAACTCATGCACCTTCTCCCCCTTTCTTGAAAGGGAACTTGCTCCTAGTTCGAGTCTTCTTCATGCACTTGATGCACTGTGTGACCTCCAATGGAGCCTCATAGACGTTTATAGTAGGTTGCTGCTCCTGGCTTGCTTGGTTTGGATTTGTTTTTGGACCACTCGGGGTGTATCTGTCTTTAATTGCTCAAGAGAATAGATGATACAAGATAATTGATGTTTGATATCACCTACTTGGTCATTGATCGCATGTTAGTTCCTCTCCAAGGCTAGGATTCATCCACAATTGGTAACCGAGAAGCCTTCCCCGGTCTGTTGTTGTGGTATGGGTGACTGCTGCCTAGAAGACATGGTAGCCATGCTGCCTTTCAATTGAATGGTGTCTGTGCTGATTTCTCGATGAGATGGCGACCGTGCTGTCTTCTCATTGAAAGCACCAATTTGTTGGGGTCCCAATTTCTTGTACCAACTTTACTACACCTTAGGGGTTAGCACGACTTCTAAACCTCTCCTAACTTGCTGTCCCATTTGGTCCTTGAGTTCTTTTCTTTGATTCTCATTCCCTAAGCTATCCTTCGGGATTAACTAATGATAAAAAGATATGTTGGATAGGCAAGACAACTCTTAAACCTATCATAACTTGCCTTGGTTGAAGAAGACAACTCTTGACTTCAACCTAAGCTTTTAAGCAAGGAAGACAACTCTTCACCTTGTCTTAAGCCCAAGTTATCTGAAGAAAACTCCCAAAGGCGTGGCAGCTGCACCGAACATGTTTGGCAGTGCACAGGTAGAACTTTCAGGAGCGACCGAAACATCCCTACAAGATCAGCAAAGGCATCGGACGCATTCGGCAATGCTTGGATTGAACTTCTGGAAGCAACATGAATATCACTGCGTGATGGAAACGCAAGCATTAGAGATGGTAGCATGCATTCTAACACATCTCATAATCTTTTACACATTCATGAAGGTTCAATTACAAGAGCAAAAATAAAGAAAATAAAGACAGCCTTGAATGCACTTATTGAAGATACTTATTAAAGGTTCAATAATATAAAACTAATTTTTCATTGGGGCATTTCCTCATATATGTGGAGTTTCTTTAGTTTATTTTCGTAAATATAACATTTTGTATATTAGTGTGCTTTTTTTTTAAGAATGAATCAAGCTAATGAATAGAAACCATTATCAAAATCATTATTGTTTGAGTTATATTGTTAGACAAATAAATTATGCTTTAGAATTGGGCGTTGGAATTTCTTTGCTTATTGTAAAGAAAATGAAACAATTTGATACAAATCCCTTATAGAACAACATGATGTAATTAGTCAAGTTCAATGTTTATTAATTTTTCTTGGTTAAAGCATTTGGTCGTTGTAGCCCAAAAAGAAGAAGGCTTGGCAATGTTGAAGATCAAAAGATTGAGGGTGAAGATGAAAAGCCCAAATAACTCTTTGATTGATCTATGGACACCCATATCAAGCCCAAAGCCCATTCAAACTAACTACTAAAGGACAAAATAATAGGTAGTTTTTTGAAATTGAAAGATATGTTGTTATATGTTTTACCTAGCTGTTAGGATGTTATATATATAAACCTAAGATGTGTAAATATTTAGAGATAGAATAAAAAAACTATTCATTTTTCTCTCTTGATATATTTTCTCTCTACTTGCATTCTTACTTGGTTTATGTTGAATCTTTGAAAATTGTGAGCTAAACACATTTAGATTCTTTTAATCAATAGACAAAGTCTCATGAGGGACCTGTTGGAAAGGGCAATAAATAGTTTTAATCTCTATCCAAATTTTGTACCTATAAAAGGCACTTGACAATTACAAAAAAGACCTATGAACTTTATTTATGTTTAGATGCAGTAAGTCTGGTTAACAATATAGATTATCTATTTCTTTTGATGTTTCTTTTCATATCATTTGATTCATGTCACTCTCTTTAAGCCGGCCACTATTACATTTCATTATGGTCTCTCGTTGTTTCATGATATTATTTAGTTGTAAATTTATTTTGCAGTTGTTTTTGTAATAGTTTAAATAAAAGTTTTAATACTCCATCTTGATCTTTTTGGTTAGTTTCTTGTACAACAAGTATGGTTACTGAGTTATCTGCCAAGGTTATTGATGGAAAAGTAGTGGCAAAGCAAATCAGAGATGAGATAACTGCTGAAGTTTCCAGGATGAGTGAGATAATAGGAGTTGCCCCAGGGTTAGCTGTTATTCTTGTTAGGGGAAAGGAAGGATTCTGCAAATTATGTCCGCAACTAGAAAAAAGCTTGAGAATCTGTGGGGATAAATTCATTTGAAGTGCATTTACCCGAAGATTCCTCTTAACAGGAAGTACTCAAGCATATCCCTAGGCTTCAATGATGATCCTTCTGTTCATGGCATCCTCGTGCAGTTGCCTCTACCTTCTGTGTGCTTCTAATTTGGACACTAAATTTCCTCTGTCAATCATTCTATATTGAGAAATGAGATGATGAATTTTCCTTATATTAGCGTGGTCACTACCATGGTATTTTACAAAACCAAAAAATAATAATAAAATAAAACATGAAAAATAATGAGTTGAGATTGAAGCTGGCTGAGTCATTAACTAAGGAGTTTGTTAACACTAACCATACTAAATTGTTGGTAGTGTTGGCTGGTCCATGCTAATAGTTGAAAAGTTTATGGGTTGTGTTGTGGGATCCATGCTTGGCTTTTTTCATTAATTGCATATAATTGTTGTTATTCATTTCATTGGGCTTCTTCCAGCATATGAATGAGCAGAGCATCTTGAACGCTGTCAACATTGAGAAAGATGTGGATGGCTTCCACTCGCTGAACATTGGTCGTCTTGCCATGCGAGGTAGAGAACCTTTGTTTGTTCCATGTACCCCTAAAGGTTGCATAGAGTTGTTGTATAGATACGACATTGGGAAAAAAGAATGTTGTGATTGGCCACAGCAATATTGTTGGGATGCCAATTGCTCTGTTGCTCCATGTAAGTATCTATAAGAATTTTATTTACTTATCAGATGCTAGTTTCTTGATTTTGTTTCTTTGTTCTCTTAGGTTATTTGTTTGTTTTCTTTCTAACAATAAAATTCTGCTCATCTAATGTTCATAGAGAGAGGATGCTACCATTAGTACAGTCCACTCCAGAACTAAGAACCCCGAGAAAATCACAAGAGAAGCTTATATCATAATTTCAGCTGTAGGGCCACCAAATATGGTAAGGGGAAACTGGATAAAACCTGGTGCAGTTATAATTGATGTTGGAATAAAATCAGTTGAGGTGAGCAAACTTCTCTCTCTCTCTCTCTCTCACACACACACACACACACAAACATTCACATTTGGGCATTTTCAAAATGATACAACATTTTCAGTTAAGCATGAGATATGTTGCTGTGATTGTGTTGAATATTTATTTTCTATTGTAATGGGGGCGCAAGTTGGTGTAGCTTAGTTTATGCTTGCTTTTGGTCCATAACTAATTTGTGACTGGTTTTCGCGTGTGCATCTCTGTAAGGGTGCAAAAAGTCCCTGAGGTTACCAATTAGTTGGAGATGTTTGTTATGAGGAGGTATATAATGTTGCTTCAGCTGTCACTCCAGATCTAGGAGGAGTTGGTCCAATGACCATAGCAATGCTACTCTCTAATACTCTAAGCTCGGCAAAGAGGGCATACAACTTCCACCGAGCTTTACAAGATTTCAACACAACTTCCATCGAGCTTTCCAAGATTTCAACACAACTTCCAGTGTACTGCCTCTCTGTCTCTATCTTTTACGCCTAAAGTCTCATCGAAACTCATTTAGCATCCAGCCATGCCATAATAGATAGTTTACATTTATGAACTTCAAAATTTTTTTTTGGAAAAACGCGAAGGGATTTCGTCCTCCATAACCTGTATATGTATTCTTCATAGTAGGAGGTTATGTAGCTGGGGTTTTTTGTGAGTTTCAGAGTTCTCTGGAGCCAAAATCTTAGTTGCTAGGTGGTTTTCTTAAAACAGAAGGGTGGTAACCAATTTATTTGTTTTGTTTATAAGAGGTGAATTTTATTTTGGAAAATTGAGGAAGTTGGAATCAGAGAACATGTTTTCCCGTAAAATTTTCCAGAATAGAATTGTATGGGAGACTGTCAATAATAGGAGTTAAATCTTTAAATGCATCTTAGTGATATATTGTACTCAATTCTAACCTCCCCTTTTCTGGTCCTTCGAGTTCATGCCAGGGATGGTGTGTGCCCGACGTAAGCAAATATAGCCAGTGATATGCCTTAAGGATCTTCCATAGTGAATCAAAATCTAATGGGTATATTTTTTTAGGTTTTTTTGTGGATGGAAAGAGGTACGGGGATATGGTATAGTTGTTGGGTGGACGAAAAGTCGTAATTGGAGTAAGTTATTGGGTCTGTAGAGGTGTTTTAAGGAAGCTGAAGGGTTATGTACGAATTTGAAGTGGGAATGTGATAGGGATAGCTTATGAAAAGTTTAAGAAGAGAAAAAGAAAATTCAATGAATATCAAGAATTAAAACTAGTTAATCAAGTTTGATAAGATTAGATTGCTACAAACAAGACTACTAGGTTGATTCGCCACACTCTAAGATAGAAAGAAGGAAGAGTGATAAGAATCGATAGATAATTCGCCACTAAAGAAAGAATTTGTTTAGATAAGAATTTGGATGCAATGAAGCAAAATTCTGCTTATTCTTCAAAACTATTTAATTACAAGCAATAATGCTGTATTTATAGTGATGACAGCCTTTTCATGTCTAATTTATACTAAAATGTCTAATTCATCTATGATAAGGATTCTTAAGTAAATAAGGACTACTAAGTCATCTAGATTTCTATGACAATAAGAGTAATATATTGGGTTCCTAATCCTACTTAAAATCTTACTTGCAAAACCTCACTTGATCTTAAACTCCTTGCCTAGTGATATTTTTGACTGCTGTTGGAATTCTTCTTGGCATGAATGTTCTTTGTCAATGAGGATTAATTTTTCTTGGATGACAGCAATTCATTACCATGATTGAGCACATCATCCAGTTTCTTGATTATTCAAAGGTTGTCAGATCCAGCTGCAAATGTACGTGCAAATGAAGCCCATTGATTTATTAGTAAGAGGAGTTATAGGTGTAATGTTTTTCACAGTAAATGCAGATGGAACTGCTCTTGTTCTAAGAGAAAAATGTAGATAGCTACGTAAGAGTAATTCCATCAAACAAAATTGGGAACCAATTGAAAGGTGCAAGCTCCTCATTGTTGTGCAGATTAAATATCTAACCGGTAGCATTTTAAATAGTTTTCCAGTCTTAATGTTGTCAATTAGCACAATGAATAGTATGCTTCCAGATTTGAGGCAACTACAGTGCTAGGTTTAATCATTTTAAATAAATCTAACAATTGAACACCATAAAACTCAGAATGCTGCAGTCACGGTAACATTTTGTCAGATAGATCAACTCCTGCTTCAAAGTGGTCTATTCCAGATTTGCTTTGCTGCCTTGTACTCCGAAGAACTGATACCTGAAAGGTATATGTACAAGCAAAATCAAACTTAGATCTAGGTAATAAGGAACCAGGAGAGAGGAGCAATTGCATGGAGATGAAGTAACAGTTCTATCAAATGCTGCAAGTACAAATATCTAAGCTAGTATTAGTTTTGGAATGAAGTTCCAAGGTTGCTCTTCTTGGGTGTCGATGAGAAGGCACTGTTAGATCTAGAATGTTGACATATATATTCACTAGAAATTTATCTTGCCTCTAGCATTTGGCCAATTCTACATCAACACAGTTTCAATGTGATATAATGGGTTGCATAATAACACATTGTATTTGGCCAAGTCATTAGAGGGTTAGCCAAGTAGAAAGTTATTATGCATATGATATTATGGGTTCTATATACTGATAGAGGATTGAAATTAAATGAGTTTTTTTCTGTTTCTGAATTGACATTTACAGAATCGTCAATGAAAGAATTTAAAGTATGAAGAATCAATTGGACAATGGTACCTTGGGCCTTTTCATAGAGCTTCCAAGATACCCAACGCCAAAGGACAAGGAAGAATATGTAACTGCTATATCTATTGCTTTCAGCTATGGAGGATTTCCTGAAACCTATTAGACAAGAATAAGTTAGAATACTTGAACAAACTGGCAACTGAACTTTCATTGAGTTGCTCACCATCACAGGAGCATCAGCTTGTACAATGAGAATCCCTGCACTTTTATCAGTACCACTTTGTCTGCTCTCTTAAACAATAGGGCATAAAACTTTCATACATGAAGGGGTAAGATAGCCTATGAACTAAAATATGATGATCTAGTCAATCTAATTATCACAACATTAACAAAAGTATTTAGGGCAAACAAAACTAGCCTAATGTTTAAAGTCTTAGGATAGTAGATAAAAGCTGGTTTATTTTGTAATCAGTGACCATCAGCACCTTAAAAAATTGGCCAACTAAATTCATATTTATATAAATAGAATGCAAGTAAAAAACTTTTTGACTCTAGAATCCCAGAAATCCAATTAAATTTGAGATACATGAAAAAATAAACAAATAAACAGATAAATGGATCATATAAACAGACCTTCCTAATGGAAAGAGAGGAGAAGAAAGAAACACAAAATTGTACTTAGAAATGCCAAACAGAACCACAGTTCTCCATTTTTATTTTCCCTTCGAAAGATAAGCACAATCACCAAAAAGAACAAATGGTAGCTGCTTAATAACACAAGAAGTCAACCAAATCTTTAGCTAGCATTTTCTTCCTGCAAAGAATTAGAAATGCTAGCATGAAGTTAATCATACAGTGATGATGAAACACGGTACCCCCAAGCAGGAAATCCTCTCACTATGTATTCTCCCCCATCAGTAACATAAGAACCAAAAATGAATGGAGCTCCTAAGGGACCTTTAGATGAAGCCTAATAGCTTGAGCCATACACTGCTGCTAATCCCACACCTAATTTCACAAGTGCAGAGAGAATAAAGGCATTTTTGTCTAATGAAATAAAAGATGGTCAGTATGACAAGACAAAATGAAGGCATTTTTGTCTAATCAAATAAAAGCCAAGTCAGTATGACAAGACAAAAAGAATTAGAGATTGTTGCACTTCCTCTTGCCTAATCCTTGTAAGACTAGGACTTTGAATGCATGTAATTCTGCTCTTAGAATTCTTCTTGCCACGACTATCCTATTGCTACTGGAACTCATCATGAGTGTCCTACTGCTGATAGAACTCTTCTTGGCATGATGTCCTGCTGCTACGGGAATTCTCCTTGGCATGGATATCCTGCTGCTAATGGAATTCTCCTTGGCATGGATATCCTGCTGCTGCTAGAACTTTGCTTGGCGTAGATGTCCTTCATTAATTAAGATTAAGTCAAATACTAGTTGGACTTCTTTGCTAGGGCTGCATACTTTTTGTTGGCATTCTTGTTATGCACATTTTCTGGCCCATGCTCTCCTTTGTCGCCCCATTTTCTGCCCATTGCCTTTCCTGCATACTTAGGTTCTCAACAATCCCCCTTTCTTGAAGACTCACCTTGTCCTCAAGGTGAATGTTGGAAAACTACTGCTGGATGTCATTATAGTCTTTCCAAACTTGTACAGGGTAATAGCAAAGGTTGTAGCAATCCCTTGGTCTTGCCATCTTCTGGTTTTATCCATGGGCAAATGTCACAACTATTGTTTTTCTTCTTACCTTTTGCCTTGAATGTTTTTGACCAAAAGTATAGCTTGATCCGCATGTAATGTCCTCCTTCCCGTGAGGTTTGGAAGTGATTCAATATCTTTCCTCTCAGTCCTGGTATGTTTGGTACATACACCTGCTGGTTGTGCCAAATATATCCATTCTTTAGGGTCAATTTACTAACCTTAGGGTCAAAATTCTTAATCTTCTTGGCATGCTCTTGTCTGTGAGGATTAATCTCCATTGCCTCTTTGATTTCTGTCCATACATTCCACTTCGCTCTGCTAATGGCAGTAAGGCATGTGTCATTAGGCTCACATACTGTCCATAAAGCTTTGACCTCCATTGCTTCTGGACAATACGTCTGCCACTTTGTTTTCCTTGCTAGGTTTGTACATTATTTCATAATCGTATCCTAGCAACTTGACAAGGAACTTTTGCTGCTTTGGTGTGGTAATTTTCTACTCTATGAGGCTTCTCAATGGGTTGTTGATCCATAATGATCAAGAACTTCCTCCCAAGAAGGTAAAGTTATCATACCTTGATTGCATGGATGATGGCCAACATCCCCTTAATGTATACTGAGCATTCCTTCTTCATGGGCCCTAAGACTCTTCTCATGTATGCAATAGGTCATCTAGCTTCACTTAGGACAACACTTATTCCATCTTGACATGCATCAGTGTGAAGCTCAAAGGTTTGGTTGAAGTCGGGTAGTGCTAACACTAGGGGTCTCACACATAGCTTGCTTTAACAACTTAAATGTGTTTTCACACTTCTCTGTCCATAGGAATCTGTCCTTCTTTAGCAAATTCATTAGTGCTTTTGCTATAGCACCGTATTTGCGAACAAATCGGCGATAGTAGCTTGTCAAACCTAGAAATCCTCTAAGTTCTGTGAGATTCTTTGGAGTTGGCCATGTTTGCATGGCTCCTATTTTACGTTGGTCTACCTTCACTCCTTCTTCGGATATGATGTGACCAAGGTATTCAAGCTTCTGTTGCGTGAATGTGCACTTGGATGGCTTGATGACAAAATGATTTCTTTTTGACACTTCTAGCACTTTTGCTAAGTGTTCTATGTGATCATTATGGTTCCTAGAATAGACCAAAATGTCATCAAAGAAAACTAAAACAAACCTGCACAAGTAAGGTTTGAAGATGTTGTTCATGGCTGCTTGAAAGGTAGAGGGTGCATTGCATAGTTCGACGGCATGACTAGGTACTCGTAGTGTCCACTATGAGTCTGAAATGTTGTCTTCTGCATGTCCTCTTCTTTCATGCGTACTTGATGATATCCAGCCTTGAGATCCAGCTTGGTGAGTAGCTTTGCTCCATGTAACTCGTCCAGCATATCATCAATTGTTGGGATCGAAAAACGATCCTTGATAGTTGCTTGGTTGAGTGCCTGATAATCGGTGCAAAACCTCCAAGTTTCGTCTTTCTTTCTAACAAGCAGAACGGGAGAAGAAAAGGGTGAGGTGCTAAGTCGAATAATACCATGCTATAGCATCTCTTCCACTTTTCTTTCAATCTCATTCTTTTGGAAGTGTGCATACCGGTAAGGTGCTACATTAATCGCTTTTGTTTCATCAGTTAATGGGATGGCATGGTCGTAATGTCTTGAGGGTGGTAGTCCTTGTGGCTCTCCTAAGACATCTCTGAATTGCTCCAGTAGATTTCCTTACTCCTATTAGTATGTCTTTGTGTGTATGTTCAGCTCTGTTTTCCTCTTTTGTGGCCAAGAAAACCGCAAAGCATTATGCAGTCTTTTTGTAAAGTCGTTCAAGGGTACTTACCTCACAATGATGCACTGCATTGGTGGTGGATGCCTCCCACGTGTAGTTACTTCCCTTCCATTGGAAGTGCATGGCCATGGATTCGTAGTTGAACATTATCTTATCTATGGTTTAAGCCAAGCATTGCCTAAAACCACATCAAGACCTGTTAGAGCTAACACATGCAGTTCTGTTTCTATTTTGACTCCTTGAATCTGTATTAGTACTGCCTAGATTACTTGTGTGCACTTGAGCTTCTGCCCGCTTGCCACTCTTACCTTAGAGGGTGCAATCTTTTTCGGACATAGTTGGAGTGTTTTGATCAGTTTTGTGTTGATGGAGTTACGGGTGGTGATATGCCTCAAGGATCTTCAATGGTGAATCAAGATCTAACAGGTATATTTTCTTTTAGGGTTTTGTGGATGGAAAGAGGTATTGGGATATGGTATAGTTGTTGGGTAGATGAAAATTCGTAATTAGAATAAGTTATTGTATCTGTAGAGGTGTTTTAAGGAAGCTGAAGGGTTATGTACGAATTTGAAGTGGGAATGTAATATGGATAGCTTATGAAAAGTTTAAGAAGAGAAAAAGAAATTTCAATATCAAGAATCAAAATAAAGAAATTAAAACTAGTTAATCAAGTTTGATAAGATCATATCCCCACAAACAAGATTACTAGGTTGATTCGCCACACTCTAAGATAGAAAGAAGGAAGAGTGATAAGAATCGATAGATAATAACTAGTTAATCAAGTTTGATAAGATCAGATCGCCACAAATAAGATTACTAGGTTGATTCGCCACACTCTAAGATAGAAAGAAGGAAGAGTGAAAGGAATCAATAGATAATAACTAGTTAATCAAGTTTGATAAGATCAGATTGCCACAAACAAGATTACTAGGTTGATTCGCCACACTCTAAGATAGAAAGAAGGAAGAGTGATAAGAATCGATAGATAATTCGCCACTAAACAAAGAATTTGTTTAGATAAGAATTTGGATGCAACTAAGCAAAATTTTGCTTATTCATCAAAACTATTTAATTACAAGCAATAATGTTGTATTTATAGTGATGACAGCTTTTCCATGTCTAACTTATACTAAAACGCCTAATTCATCTATGTTAAGGATTTTTAAGTAAATAAATACTACTAAGTCATCTAGATTTTTATGAGGATAAGCCTAATATATCGGGTTCGTAATCCTACTTAAAATCTTACTTGCAAAACCCTACTTGATCTTAAACTCCTTACTTAGTGACTTTTTTTACTACTGTTGGAATTCTTCTTGGCATGGATGTTCTTTGTCAATGAGGATTAATCTTTCTTAGATGACAACAACTTCATTTTCATGATTGAGCACATTAGGTGGCTTCACTATCAATCAACACCAAAATATTCTTGTTATTTATGGTTGTGAACAACCTCATTGCGGTAGGCTTTGTCGTTGCCCTTACTGCATGCAAGTTGATTTTGCCTTCTTTCGCATGATTCGGGAAGTGTACTGTTGAATATGAAGAGATTGAGGGTTAAGATAAAAAGCCCAAATAACTTTTTGATTGGTCTATGGACACTCTTGTCAAGCCTAAAGACCATTTGAAGCTAACCACTAGAGGACGAAATAATGGCTAGTTCTTGAAATTGAAAGATATGTTGTTATGTGTTGTACCTAGCTGTTAGAAAAGTAAAATTAGCTTGTACCTAGCTGTTAAGATGTTGTATATATATACCCAAATGTGTAAAGTGAAAAACAAACTTCATTATTCTTTCATCAATACTTTCTTTCACACTTCTTTGTTTCTTCATCAATATTTTTTCACATGATCCGGGAAGTGTACTCCCTCGGCTTCTTCCTTGCTATCCATGTGACTTTGGGCATTTGTGTTGGCAATGGGGTTGCTGTCCAAAACACCTGACCTGTTGCATGGAATGTCTGGATCTTCAGTGTTCAAGCTGCAACCCAAATAATCCTCATTCTGTCCAGGGAATTGAGGGTCTAAAGCAGGTGCAGATGATGGCGTTTTAACAATATTTGTGCCCTGTAAAGTTTGCTGTATGCTAAGCATATTTTTTGCTGCAGTTTGAACAATAATGGTCTAAAGGTATGATCTCTTGCAGCTTGTGAATTTGTCCGTAAAAGATCAAAAAGTCCTTCGATCTAAATAGTTGAATTAGGACGTTCAGCAGATGCATTGTCCAACTCATCACAAGACATCTGCATCTTTATCTTGGCATTCGAGCACACCAAGTCCTGTCCTAGAACACTTGTGTCCTTAGCATCGTAATCATCTAGAAGTGCATATGCATCTCCTATGCACAATTCTTTTCCTCTACTGTCATTAATTGGAATTGTTGGTGATGAAACGTCTTCACTTGTTCTCCAGATTGGCATCTCAGGAGGTGGAGATGAGGATTCCAAGTTCTGAACTAGTGCAAAACTCTCCGAATTTGATGAAGGAAAGACTTGGTTCCCATCAAACTTGGTGCAAATATTTGTGATGCTGGATGGGCCAAATATGTCCATTAATTCTTGCGTGAACCTTGTCCAGCCAATCCGTCTCACCTTCTCTACCATAGGTGGCCTTAAGCCAACACCACCATTGATTGGCCCTCCTACATAAGTGATAGGATGCAAAATCAACCCTTTCACCCCTTTCTACACCTTGTTTTTCAAAATAGAATTCAGCTTTGGAGATCCATTCGGTTGGATCTCCTTTCTCAAAGGTAGGGAATTCAACTTTTACCTTTGGTTGGTTGTAGTAGCTTGGGCTGTCGTAGTGCTGCCATTCTTCTCTCTTAGTTGTTCACCAAATTTCTGCTTGATGATGACTCCGCATTCTCCTTGGCTGCCATACTACTGGCCATCGATCCAAGACCTCATCGTCGCTACATTCATCATAGGGGTCATAGGGCTGGTGCAAATTCGGTGACACCTCCCTTCTGCACCCTAGACTCATGTGCACTCTCCCCCTTTCTTGAGATGGAAGCTGCTCATGGTGATAATCTTCTTCCTGCTCGTGGTGCTGTGAGATTTTCGAATGCAGCCTTCTAGGTTGCTGTGGCAATATGCTGCTCCTGGTTTTCTAAGTTTTGATTTGTTTTCCAGCCACTCGTGGTGTGTCTCTCTTCAATTTGCTCAAGAGAATGGATGATAGAAGATAATTAACGTTTGATATCACTTACCTTGTCATTGAGTAAGCGTCGGTTCCTCTCTAAGGTCAAAATTCTTCCAAAGTCCTCCTTAGTTCGCTGTTGTAGTGAGGGTGAATGCTGCCTTGATGACAAGGTGACCTTGCTGTCCCCTCAATTGGATGCTATTTTTGCTGCTGTCTCAACTAGAGCACCAATTTGTTGGGGTCCCGATTTTTTCCCCAACTTTTCTACACCTTAGGGGTCAGCACACCTGCTGGAATCCTTCCTAACTTGCTGTCCTATTTGAATCTTGAGTTTTTTTCTTATTTTATATCCCCTAAGCTGTCCTTTGATTTAACTAATATATATAAAGATATGTTGGATAGGTAAGACAACTCTTAAACCTATCACAACTTGCCTTGGTTGAAGAAGACAACTCTTAACTTCAAACTTAGCTCTTAAGCAAGGAAGACAACTCTTAACCTTAACTTAAGCCCAAGTTATCTCAAGACAACTCTTAAAAGATAACTGAAAATATAAACAAGAATGTGAGCAAGAATGCTTACCTTTGATTCTTGATTAATGAGTGAGAAAATAACAAAATTCGTAGCTTATTAGCTCCTCACAAATAATGGGCTTTATTTATAGTCCTAAGACAGCCTTATCCTAATTTAACTAGTACTTAGGTTCCTTATCCACTTAGGATACGTTTTCCTAAGTCAATATGCTTTTCTAAGTCAAATGAAAACATTATCAAGATAGACCTTATCCAAATGTTTCCTAATTCTACTAGGATTCTTGGTCTTTCTTGAATTTCTAACTAGACTAGAATTCCTACCTTATCTTGTATTTTACAGCAGCTGCACTTCCTCTTGCCTAATCCTTGTAGGACTAGGACTTTGAATGCATATCCTTCTACTCTTAGAATTCTTCTTGTCACGACTATCCTATTGCTACTGGAACTCATCATGAGTGTCCTATTGCTGATAGAACTCTTCTTGGCATGGATGTCCTGCTGCTAATGGAATTCTCCTTGGCATGGATATCCTGCTGCTGCTGAAACTCTGCTTGGCATATATGTCCTTCATTAATTAGGATTAAGTCAAATACTGGTTGGGTTTCTTTGCTGGGCTGCATACTTTCTGTTGCCATTCTTCTTATGCTCATTTTCTGGCCCATGCTCTCCTTTGTCGAGTTATTTTCTTCCAATTACCTTTCCTGCATACTTAGGTTCTCAACACTGGATCACTTGTGCGCACTTGAGCTTCTATCCGCTTGACTTTTACCTCAGACATAAGAGAAGTGTTTTCACCAGTTTTGTTTTGATGAAGTTATGGGTAGCTCCACTATTTATAAAGTTATGAGTTTTGATCAATGAATATAACACTAATTGCGGTTATGTGGAAAAGATCATCAACAACGACACCAGCTACTCAAATAGTAAGAGCAGATAGGCCAACAACTGATTCAATTGCAAAAAGCACTAGTTCAATTGATTCGATAAGGAATCTAGCCAGTCACCATTGTAAAAGAAAGAAAGGGCTCTAAAACAAGTCGAGTTAAGTTCATAATCAAGAGTTCTTAGAGACACGGGCATAAGTAGTAGAATGAGAAGATTCCTTCTTGTTGTTACAAAGGTTACTTTTAGGTGGGTTACATTTTTAGGGTTGATGGCTAATTGTTGCTAACTTCTGCCGTCAACTGGATTCTACCATTCTACTTACCAATAGGAGAGTTGCGGCACAGAAGAAGAAAGGGGAGTTATAAGGCATTAATATCTCCTACCATGAATTTTTTCCTTGGGTAGTAGCTTGATCAGGGACACTGGGCAAAGGGGCAAACCAAACCACCAACTGAAGAATGGAGAGGCGACGAGGGCTGCATTGAGATGATGCCTTATAGCTTCTTAGTAGACCTAAAACAGACTTAACTGCTCAGCAGAAACCACACAAGAGCAGTTACTTCACCTCCTACAAAAGGAAAAATAAAGTAAAAAGCAGATAAGCTGATGATTGATCATAAGCAAATGCTTCTTTTTGTAGCAAATGAATGGTTTTTTTGCCCTTATAGTTGCACTCTATTCCACTATGCTCCAGCTCATGCACTAGCCTTTCTCTTGAACTGACTGACCCCCATCTTGCTTTTTCCTCCCTCACAGGACTACCTTTTTCATTAGGGACCCCATCTCATCCAGTTTAAGTGGTTGTGCGTGCACGGATCAGTCTTAGTTCTCTCTTTGGTTGATGAAAAGGAAATGAGGACAAATTGATTGATGTCAGATCCGGTGTGATGGATTATGTGGTGGATGTGATTGGTTGAAACTCACTTTGATTAGTCTTGTGATTCTCTTTCAATCGATAAGAGAGGAAGTGAAGGTAAATTTAAATGAGTTACGGGCAGAATGGTTGGGAGAAGGGCTTGCTCAGCTTGCATGTGTTGAAAAATCTAGTTTTTCTTGGGCTGGCCCTTCTTCTTCCTTAACATGGGATGCTAGCAAACAAATAGATAGTCAGTAGAGTGAGTAGCGAAGGTAATTCAATTCAATAGGTAGTAGTAGCTTGAATAGCAGAGGATAGTCACTTCTTTGATTTCTTCATTTGGGCCCTTGATACAGAAGAATCACCAGAATTTCTGTCTTTATTAACACAACACTTGCACTATTTTGGTCAGATCTAATATAAAATCTACGCATACTCACTGCCAGGGATTCTCGAAGAGAGCGTTATCGTTATGGAAACATCATCATTTCACTCCTTTAGAATAACCTACCTAAGAGCAATATTGTAAGATTCTTCATCTTAGGAAACATTATTATATGTTTGTGACCGGGTCATTTTAATATTACTAATCAAGTCATCCTTAGGTGCAAGGCTTTTAGTAAGAGATTTTCTTCATTGGAAAAGATTTCAATTATCAAGCTGCTCTAAGCGTAATATTCAACTATTCCAATTTCCAATTCTAGCTAAGGGCAATATAACTCATTACTTGCCTCACTTGTATAAAGTCCTTTCTAGTGTATTAACTAGAGCTTCTATCATTGCTTGACTGGCCATCTACTGTTCGAAACAAGGCTTGGTTCTTGATGGCGGATATCTAGAGCAAAGGAATGAGACTTTAAGTCAGCTCGGCTCGTTGATAGTAGTGACTGGTAATGGCATAGTAGATGGTAACCATTATGACCTATAATGGACCAACCAACATAGACAATTTGAAATACGTTGGTTGTTTCCACGACTTCTTCCTCTCATACTTGAAGGTGGCAATTATCATTATTATCTCATGTCAGATGACCATTGAGTAACTAAAATTTCCTTGATCATTAGCACTCAGTAATACTACACCTGTTCCTGGGCAGTTTTTGCTAACTAGTAGGTTCCCAACTCATAAGGAAGGGATTTATGCGCATATTCGAGTTTGTATGTCGATTCTACGGTGAAACACAAAAACCTTAGTTAGAAACCTTCGTAAAGGTACACAAAAGGGCTTGAAACAACGATTTCTCTAATACAATCCTTTCTTACAATCTTGACTGGTTGGTTATTACTTTGATACATATATCAAAAGCTCCATCTTAGCAGCTTTGCTTACCCGCCCATAAGTGGAATCATTTAATAACGCCACAATAGCTATTTTCTACTAGATTTCCTTCCATCCTTCTCCACACGCCCAAGCATCCATCTACGAATAGGCACTTCCTTTCGCCCATTCATCTCGAGAGTACATTCTGAACAGAAGTTTTTCGAGCATCGCGAGTATACATCTATAATCTTAATAAGAAATAGGTCCCGACTTGTAAAGGCAGACCTACCTCATTCGCCTTAAGAAAATGGACCAGGATGAAAGACCCAAAAAATAGGCTCCTATCAAATACATAAATTTAGTTCCTCCAAATGCTGAGGTCTGATTGCCACCGGGTTAGTAATGAACTGATTCAAGCACTTTAGGATGAGTGCGGTATCAAGACACAAGCTTAGCATACTCCCCATTCACCGGTCAGAGTTTAGAATCTTTAAAATGTCTTCTTTGACTTTAGGTACTGTCCAGAGAAGAAGAATGGTTTGAGGCGAAAAAAGACCACTTCAGGTCCTATATTTCAGTAGTCAAAGGAAGGGCGAGAGCAGGAACGAACCCACATACTCTAATCCCGTTGATTAGAAGGGCTTGTATCTTAAGCTTAATGGTCTCACCTGCCTGTGGTGTGCCATAAAGGGGTCTCCCACTGGGGTAGGTACACGAAAGATGCTTTATCCACAACCAAAAGGTATGAAAAAAGCTTGGAGATCTTTGTAACATAATAGATTTCTTAAGCTTTGACACACAGGCGAGCTCGCTCAACCTGCAAGATCTTCCATTTAGTGATCGGTTATTCCTCACTGAGCATTAGTCCATGTCTCCTGAAAATAGGCAGCTTATTATTCTAGCTGATTTGAGATCTACGCATTATCACTCTTTGGAAATTGGAAATAACCTATTCTGAGTATATATTACAAGATTATTCACTGCAAGCATTACTATTCATTCCTGGCTCTGGGCCATCCTTGGGCATTACCCGCTGAGTGCTCTTCAAACCTAAGATTTCAACCAAGAAAGCTCCTTAACAAGGGTTCAATATTGCTTAAATGAAAAAGGAAGCAGCCCTTTCTATTACTATATGTGCAGGCTCGCGAGAAAGTCTTTGGTCATTAACGACCTCCTCCCCGGCCCGCAAACGTTGGTCGAAAGGCTCTTATCTTGCATGGATCACTCACCACTATCCATCCGAGACAATAGGAAGATAGCTCTCCCCTCTCTCTCAAGATAGAACAAGACCTTCTCCCATATTCAATTGGTCACCAGAATCAAGGAATGCGCGTGAACAAAGAACTTGATCAAGAAGGCCTCGGGGCTACCTTTCTTTCCTCCCTACGGTATGCTCCCCTGGCCCAACCCAACCACTTTTAATGTAAGGGATTCAATCTCTAGACTCTTGAGCATCAAGTGTGGTTTGTCCCCTAGCTATAACACTTCCAACGCTTTTAGATATCGTAGTATTTGGAATTCTACCTCTTCTTTCACTTTCATTTAATAAGACTTCCCCTTACTCAGTTAGAAAGTTATTCTTTGCTTTGCTGCAAACAACCATGAGCTATTCAATAACTAGACTATAGAAAAAGTATCGATGAAATAACAAAGGAAAGTGTTCAGTGAGGGGTAGTAAGGGATATCGAAGATATAGAAATTGTATGCTACAGTTTAGTACATATAAATCTCTTTTCTCACTTAAGATTAAAGGTTAAGGAGGGTACATTCAGTAAATCCCATGCGGGCTTAAAAGAAAGCCTTTTTAAGAATTTCTTTTAATAGGTTAAAATCCCTTGAAGGATAGGAGCAAGTTCATCTGCTAGAATCACCTTCTTTGCTATTGCTATTGAATCAGCTATGAGAGAGGTCTTGCATTTCTATTTTTCTCTTGGTTGTGCGCCTTAGGCAGAATTCGAAGTTCCATCCTCTTTCATTTCATAGGAAGAGCACTTGTCTTCTGCCAACAAAAGCGATGCAAGAGCAGTCTATAGTTTCAAAAGTGAACTGGGAAGTTCGAGTCTTACACTATTAAGGAGTTGTTCTCTTTTGGTTTGGACCTGGAAAGAAGATAGTTACAGCCCCTAACTCACCTCTAAGTTATGGGTTGGAACCCTTGCTGTCTGGAAAAAGACTGGGCATTCCATTTTCTTGGAGCTTATACCTCCACGTAGACTGAGATTCAAACTAGAACTTCAATTGAGACCCTTTCATACAACTAACGTGGGGACTAGCTCTGCTGGAAAACCACATTTTTTATGAGTGTCTGACTAAAACAAAATATGCTCCAAGCAAATCAAACTAAAGCTTTGTGTACTCCTTTGCTTCTGCTTCCTATTCTTATTCCTTGATGGATTTGCTTACCTCAAACTCTCTTTGAACCAGGAGGAATTTGACCTGCGAAGAATGCACCTTTACTGCCTATGCCTACAGCTTTTGCCTTGAAGGGCAGGGATAGAGAAAGGTTCAATACGAGTATGAAAAAGATTTCACCTTGCCAGAGGAGAAAATACTTATCTTCGGATGCTACTAATCCTATCGTTGCTTTGAATCAATATCACTATCTTCGTCCTCACTTATAGAATCCTAGATATCTTACCAAGGGGTCCTAAATATCAAATACTTGGGGGAATCCTTTACTTTCCCATTCCCTTGTCATCTTGACATATTGGAATCCATATATTGGAATTTTGTGTACCTATAAGATAAGGAAAGGGAAATCTAGTAACCAATCCTTGTCTCTAAGCTAAAGGCAGACCTGACCATTCTAAACATCAATTTTGTAGTAAGTCAAGTGGTCCACGAAGAGAAATCCTTCACAGGCCCACGATTGGCCCGAGATAGAAGACCAGTTACTACTTGGTTAGCTCTATTACTTGGTAGGGTGTTATACACTTGGCGGGCTTTACCCATTTAGTAAGATGGTATAATGTGATCTAATGCTTGCTTTAGAATACCTGCTAGAGCAGAGAAGATGCATTCACTTACTTATTCATACTCCCCTATAGATGAAATACAAATACTAGGCTATTTGAAGCTGTAAGTGGAAGCAGTAGCTGGCTAGCTTGGTTACTTAGGAGCTTGTAGTCCCCCCTAAAATACTACTGGCAAGGCCATAACAAAGTCAAGGGTTAACCTATAACTACTATAGAAATGGAGATTTTACCCTTACTACTTAAACGAATCTAGGTGGGACCCTCATTTCCTAGAGTAAAGCTTATATACCTAGACCGCATTCTCAACTATCTTTCTCGAGCCACTAGGGAGGAACTCCTAAAAGCAGTATGGGAATTGAGGGACTCAATGGAGTGAGATTGGAATGTCATTTATCCTTCAGCTTGCAACACTTGAACACTGCTATTGAGCCTACTGATCTTGATTCATCTACTTGACTAAACCAGTCAGAGTGAGATAGAGATCTTGCCCATCACCTAAGACAGATAGATCTGCTTCATCTCTCAACAATTTCATTTAGAAATGAATGGTAATCCATGGACTAGAACCCGAAAATAGAAACAATTAACAACCCTGCAAAACAAAATCTTTTCTCAAAGTCCTTAGCATACTTTGAGCATAAAATTCCATTTTCTAACCTGTATTAGGTCAGGTAAGACTCTTTACTACTCTTAATCAGCTTAACCATTGGAATGAAATGGAGAATCTAAGTCAACGTTATGAGCAAGGATCGAATGTATCCCTCAGTCAAAGAAAATCAATTAAGAAAAGAGGCTTTCCCTTGTGTATTAGGGAGTGGAAAGATCCCATCGTAAGGCACGGCTTAGCTTATCTCTTCATTGAAGGGTGTTGAAAGCTAAAGGAGAAATAGGGACTTTTGTTCAATAGGGATTTGAAATAGAAATTGGTTTGTCTCACAGATGAAGAGCCGCAAAATAACCTTCAAAGTGCCGGGAAGCACAGAGGGGTTATTGGAAGCTTTTCTGGAGGAGAGAGAGAGAAGAGGGGGTGGTATATTTCACTCTTCTTAATCCAACAACCTAGCACTATTTTTGATGAATAGTTGTTTACCCTAACATACTAACAACTACTGTACACAATCAATATTTACAGAATACTAAATGAGCTCAAGGAGAAAAAAGAAAGAGAAAAAGAAATGAAAAAGGAAATTGAAATCTGGCAGAAAGAGAACACAGAAAGATTTGCAAAGAAGAAATTATTAGAGCCCATATTCAACACTCCCGCAGAAAGAAAGGTACTTGGGTATGTATTAGCAGACAAAATGACAGAAATGAATAAATTAGGATCTGTAGCAGGAATACCTTACAAAACCATAATTAGGCAGAATAACACGATAATATCTTTATTAATAGATATTAATAAAAAATTAGTAGCCTTAGATAAAAATGCCCAAGAATTCATGAGGCACATGGCATTGAATGGTCCATATCCACCAGGAATGGGCTTGGCAGCTATTCATTACAAAGCCCAGGATCATGACATGCCCAACATATGTGTCTGTAATAAGGGATTGGTTCTTTCCAAGGCAACGGCCCATTTAGAACATTGGAAAGATTCTGCTGCTCCTTTTTCTTTAAAGCAGCTGTTTGAAATGGGATTTATCACAAGAATAGTGGTTACTCAACAGTCGCAGATAAAAAAGTTCATTGAACCACTATCTTGGAAGTTGTTGCTACCTTGATTTTAAAAATCAAGAAGAAAATTTAAGATCCATGCTTTTGGCCTCTCCTAATCCTCTCACTCCACAAATACCCTTTATGTTGCAGAAAGAAATAAATTTATTAAAGGCAGAGGTGAGTGGAAAAAATGAAAAAATAAAAGAGCTCGAACGAAAAATTGAAAAAATACAAAATGAGCTCAAGGAGAAAAAAGAAAGAGAAAAAGAAATGAAAAAGGAAATTGAAATCTGGCAGAAAGAGAACACAGAAAGATTTGCAAAGAAGAAATTATTAGAGCCCATCTTCAACACTCCCGCAGAAAGAAAGGTACTTGGGTATGTATTAGCAGACAAAATGACAGAAATGGTAAATGCCCAAGAATTCATGAGGCACATGGCATTGAATGGTCCATATCCACCAAGAATGGGCTTGGCAGCTATTCATTACAAAGCCCAGGATCATGACATGCCCAACATATGTGTCTGTAATAAGGGATTGGTTCTTTTCAAGGCAATGGCCCATTTAGAACATTGGAAAGATTCTGCTGCTCCTTTTTCTTTAAAGCAGCTGTTTGAAATGGGATTTATCACAAGAATAGTGGTTACTCAACAGTCGCAGATAAAAAAGTTCATTGAACCACTGTCTTGGAAGTTGTCTTATATCCTGCATGCTTACTATGAGCATAAAAAGGTTGGTAATGGTATTAGTGGACAGGGATTCATAGACCTTAGAATCTTTTCAATACCAGCTAGCTATACTATAGGATATCCTGAAGGAGTCACAACAAAATTGAATTTTGTACAATGCCACCATGCATGAATGCATATTAATTTTTTACATTTTAACTTTCTACATGGAATTACATTTCTACATGCAATTTAAGTTCTAATAATAAGGAAATTATAGTATTATTCTGTCTAATTATAGTTTTATATGGTACTCCTACTACAGATCCTAAACTATTCATATCTCTACTAAACCCTATTGCTGGACTTACTATTTCATTTTCAGTAGCTTCTAAATTTTTAAATAAAAAGGGACCTTTTCTAAACTCATTTTACGATATTTTGTTATTTAAAACTTTAAATTTTTAATATGTTCTAAATTCATCAGAAATAGCATTCAGCTATGGATCATAAGAGTGAAATTTATGCTTAAAATTTTCATTAGAAAAACAAATTAAACAGATATTATCTACAGACCTCTTCCTATGGTATCCTCCTGTATCTAAGTCTAAATAATCAAGCCTATGAAGTATTTCTTCTTCCTTACTAGTCATAATTTTAGGTTAATAAACTCCGCAAGTTTTCGCTTACACCTAGGTCTTATCAGCATCCACGCTTCTGCCTAGTACTTCGGCTTACCACTATAAGAGTTGTTTCAACCTAATATTACGTTTTCAGGATGATTTGCTTAATCATAAAGGCTTAACTTCTTTTTCCTTAGATCTGTTTTACTATTACTCTTTCTTCTTAAGTTATTAGACTCTCCAGATTTAAGCTTACACCTAGGTCTTATCAGCACTCAAGCTTCTGCCTAGTACTTCGGCTATCCATCTTTTAAGTCTTTTAACAAAATAAATATAGTTTTTAGTAAATGTTTTTTCTTGTTTGCTCTAATACCAATTTAGGGGGCGAGGTATGAGAATCAGAAGAGCCGCAGAATAACCTTCAAAGTGCCGGGAAGCACAGAGGGGTTATTGGAAGCTTTTCTAGAGGAGAGAGAGAGAAGAGGGGGTGTTTTTTTTTATATATTTCTCCCATCTACACTTTGAAAGTGTTCCCCACTGGAGCAAATCTCTCTTTCATGGCCAAAACACCACTAACACCCGAACAAAAATGTCTTGTTGATAATCTGTGGCATTTTAACCCAAGATTGAAACCTGACATAATTCATGCTTTATGTTGTTATCTTGATTTCAAAAATCAAGAAGAACAATACATAAGATCTTATTTGGCCTCTTCTATGAATTCCCAAATAGTTTCCACTTTAAAAGAAAAAATAAATTTCTTACAAAAAGAAAAAGTGGAAAGAATGAAAAAATAAGAGAGCTCGAACAAAAAATTGAAAAAATACAAAAGGAGCTCAATGAGCAATTGTTCATTTCATTCAAGGTGCGCTTTCCTCAGTGGACTTCGAGGCCTAAAGGAGATGGTAATATGATATTACATATTCTCGACCACCGAAAGTGGAAAAGAAGAGTTAGTTATGCACTGAACAATTGGGTTTAGCTCATTTGGTAGGGTAGGGTCAGTCCCTTGGTCCGACCCAGCTAAGTATTTACTTAATGAACCAATACACGTTGGTGGGCATTGCTTGCTTGTCGAAGGGCAAGGTCGTATCATATCATACTTCTGGTGGGAGAGTTTATATCTTTTTTGACTGCTTGGGTGCCTCTTGTTCTTCGTGGGTGCCATTAAAAACTGAGTGAAAAGATCCTTGATTTGAGTCATTTTGGAATCGGTATTCAGTTTCTTTACCTATTGAAGGGTATCTCAAAGCGTAAGCAAGGGTTTTTACATAAAATGGATCCTATTTTCGGCCAATGGATAGACTTTAAGTAGCTAGTGGACGGGCTTAGGGGCTGTGGTTGTTTTCGAGGAGCAAGGGAGTGCCTTATTGTATCGTATTTATGGTTGGTGATAGTCATTCTCTCGTGTACTTATATCCGGTCAATGCCATTCCATCTAGTAATTCTTTCTCTCTTGACTCATAGCATTAAGCATTCAAGTACATCTTTCTAGTTCTCTTTCCTTCGGATTGAAGCCATATCTTGCTTGCTTTCATCGCTTCCTTCGTGACTGGTTTTCATTTCACTACAGCCGTTCTTCATTCGGCAGCCAACGGAACGTTGAACCCCGAAATCAAGACCCTGACTGCAAGACTAATTGATTCTCCATCTTCGGGAGTCGATTGGATATACTTCTTGATCAGCTGCTATTGGTGCTTGTAAACTTGTAGTCCTTTTTCCTCCACCCATAGGACAAGTAGTCCCTTTTCCTCCACATCCGTAGGATAGGGATGACTGAGACGCCTATATAAGACTAAGCATTTAGACATTGCCCCCTTCCTGCATATTTCATTGTCTCAATCGCATATTTCAATGTTTCAACAGCTCTTTTAGTTCAAAGAAAAGACTATTACGGGAAGGCCCTTTATCGGTCTTCATACATGATCCACTTCTCTAACATAGGATTCATGGGAAAGCTGGTCATGTGGTAAACTTACTCACGAAAGATATTTATTAGCCAATGAAGTCTAAGTCGAGCTGCAAGCAGTGGTGAACTCGATGATCTTTAGCCATGATGAAAACAAAAGGGAAAGAGGTCGGGAATAGAGAAGACCTATGGGCTGCTGTGAAGCTGAAGCCAAAGATTTTCAATCGGTCCTTTCTTTTCACACTCTACTACACCCTCTCTTATGCCTTATGTTGGTGTCTCAGTACCTCAATACCATGATCGAAGAGTCAGTCAGGGGCATTCTTAGAGAGATGCATCATTTTTTTTCATCGACACAGTTTGTATTTTCTTTATCAACAGCTCGGCAGTTACCCAAGAAGCAAGAAATCGGTCGATTCTGTAATACTGATAAAGGTCATAGTCCTTTGTAAAGTCTCAAAATGGATATGCTGAAGCTGGAGGGTATGAGACTAATGGCTTCCTTTCGGAAACAAAGGGTTGCAAGCTCTACTAGGGATGGATCGACTCAGAAGATAGAGGATTGACTCAAAAGAATGAAGTTCTAACCCGGAATGGAAAGATGAGCGAGCCGGATAATTTCTAATAGAAAATGCCGATCTTTAATGGTATGACCCAAAAATGGTTTTTTCACGCGCCTATTCTGTACATAATTTTTAATGTTTGATTTGATGTCAGGATCAAATATCCCACAACCCCTTAGTTTAGACTGAAATCTTTGCCCTCTTTGAGCCTTAGGCGGCAAAGCGAAGAGTGGGCAAGGAACCCGATAGTACTGGTGTAAGTTTGAAAGCCCCCCATGTATGCAGAAAAGTTCTTATAAGGAAAAGTGAGAACTACACCAAAAGCGAGTTTTGAAGAAAGGTTTTAAGACCATAAGTCTAAATACTGCATGTAGTGTTGTAGTCTGTCTGCCAGTATCCATATCTGTCCCTGCTTTTGCTGCCCAAGGCGCAACTCCAATTTAGGCTTTCTATTATAGATATAGACCAGTAACCCCACCTCTAGAAGTAAAAAGAAGCGATAGTTTGTTTTCATGAACCAACCGTAAAGTCAGTAGCTCGAGCCAATGCCCAACACTAAGCAAAGGGTGGAAGACAAAGTTGCTGCTCTTGTTGCGCCAAGGCTAAGGTATAGAAACTAACCGAGTTATATTCAAACAATGGAGCGGTCCTTACTTTTATTTGTAAATCTCAAACTTCTGAATAACCTAGGGATAGCGGAGCCACCCAAGATCCTTTCTAAAGCCTAAACGCAAGGAGATAAGTGATTTCATCAGAATGAATGGCTTGAGAAAGAAGAACCTTAGTTGATAAGCATGATGTTAAGTGCTGAAATCACCTCTCATTTGAAAGTAGTAGGGACTCAAGGTTCATGAATTCGTCCTGAATAAGATCTTTTTCTTTTCTTTTGGGCACTACTAGAGAAAAGACAACTGAAGACGTTGGTTACACATCGCAGTTCGCCATGCCCTATGCGATCATAATCTGAGCGGACTGCGATCACAACATGAAGAAGCAAAAAAGAAGGTCTCGCATCACTTTGATCACATGGGGATAGCCCTTTTTGGGAAATCGGGGAGTCTATTCCTTCCCGCCCCAGATTGGTTGATAATGGATCATCAAGTTGCTGCCAGTCAAGAATTCCTCTTTCCTAAAGCATTATTTTGCTATACCAACTAGCTATTTCAAGATAAATAAAGAGGGTTTGCATAGGTCTCTGCCTATCTCCAACACCAGCTAGCTTCATGATATGTCCCCATGTAATCTATGCAGGGGTACGTGACCTGGACTACATGACCTGCATGCAATCCATGTGAAGGAATACGGCTACTCTACTCTACTTTGTTTTACTATCTTTATTTTACTATTAAGTATTATTTATTATTTGAAGTATTTATTGTAATTGTTGACTTGTTCTACAGTAGATAAGGTTAGTGGGGTTTGGGTGTTGGAGTAAGTGGCTTAAAACTACCGTTAGTGGCTTGAAACTACCGTTAGTGGCAACGTGCTCCCTGTGATTTAGTTAAAGTTTGTTATCGTTGATCTATTTAAAGTTCATATGTAAAAGAAGAGGGGATAATGAGAAAATACAAAGGTTTCCTTCTCTTAATTTCTTCTCTTTTCTTCCTTATTTCTAAGTTCTATCTTCATTCCACAAATTCAACTTATCAATTGGTATCAGAGCCAGGTTCTAACAATAGAGACTAGGGGGAAAGCCTATCAATCTAATGCCAAGTTTAGAAATGAAGTCCAGGAAATCTTGAGCCGACATGAATCTACCTTGCAGAAAGTGCTCAATGAAATCCAATCCATGCGTGCTCCTCAAACAAACCATACCCTTGCTGCCGAAATCAACCCCTTTGCACCAGCAGAGTCCTCTCGAACCATAACCCATGCAGCCATTGCCAATCCTCCCCACTCATTGGACAAACATTCCCGACTTAAATTAACCTTTCCTAACTTTCATGGAGAAGACCCAACTGGGTGGATCTAAAAGGCCGAGCAATTTTTTGACTTCCAAAAGGTGGAACTAGAACAACAAGTGCAGCTAGCTTCCTTTCACTTGGAAGGCATTGCCCTACAATGGCATCGATGGATTACCAAATTTCGAGGGCCACTTACATGGGAAGAATTCACCAAGGCACTTCTTCTACGATTCGGACCAATAGATTACGAAGACCCTTCAGAAGCATTAACGAGGTTGAAACAAATAACCTCAGGGGCAACCTATCAAGAATCATTTGAAAAGATATCACATCAAGTCGACAATCTTCCTAAGCAATTCCTTGTTGGGTGTTTCATAGCAGGATTGCGAGATGACATTCGATTGGATGTAAAGGTGAAACAACCAAGAACCTTACCTGAAGCCATAGGAATCGCCCGTTTGATCGAAGAACGAAATAATCTACACCGGAAGACCAGTAGCGGCGGCACCTATAAAACCTCCGTACACCACTGTCCCAGCGAGTTCAACCAACAGCCGGTATTCTTGGTCCTTCCCCGAATAAGAGGCCAAATCCAATTCCACCGGTTCGCCGAATTTCTGCGCAAGAGGCTAAAGAGTGTCGCGAGCAAGGGCTCTGTTTCTATTGTGATGAAAAATATGTCCCTGGACATCGTTGCCAATGGCCGCAACTCTTTATGATAGAAGATTGTTCTGTGCAAGAAAAAGAAGAAGAAAGCCTTATAAGCAATGAACAAGAATTTGTTAAGTCGCTGCCCGAAATCTCTTTTCACGCCATGTCAGGGACCAATCATCGTCAAACCCTTCGCATGGCTGGAAAAATTAAAAATTAGAAGGTTACGGTGCTCATCGATGGTGGTAGTACGCACAACTTTATCGACCAAACAACCGTCAAGAGGCTAGCTTTGCCCGTAGTGCGTGATCGGTCCTTTCAGGTAATGGTAGGAAATTGTGAAAAAAATTGAGTGTGTTGGCCGGTGTTAGAATCTTATGTTGAATATCCAAGGTCATTCCATTGAAGCTGATTTTTATGTCTTACCAATTGCCACCAGTCCAATAGTCTTGGGAGTACAACGGCTGGAAACGTTGGGTCCAGTCGAAACTGATTATCGTAAACTCACCTTATCCTTCGTTCAGGAAGGACGACAACATTTATACAGGAATTGTGTCGAACTCATCTCGAGCCTTTGGATGACAGTGAGCTTCAACAATTAACAAGGGTGGGATTTTATCTACAGTTTTTAACCTTACGAGACATGGATTCTTCTACTCAACTTTTCAACAAAAATACCAATCGTTCAGAGCTCGATCATCTGCTTAAAGGGTTCCTAGAAGTTTTTTTGGAAAAGCAGCAGCTTCCACCTTCCCGACAACATGACCATAAAATTTTCTTGAAGAATGATCAGGATCCAATCAGTGTACGTCCATACCGATACCCTCAGTACCAAAAGGCTGAAATTGGAAAGATGGTGAGGGAACATTTAGATTGTGGAATAATTCGAACCAGCACCAGCCCCTTTTCATCGCCAATTTTATTAGTAAAGAAAACGGACGGAACCTGGAGATTCTATGTAGATTACCGAGCCCTTAACAGCATCACCATCAAAGATAAGTATCCCATTCCAATTATTGATGAGCTCTTGGATGAATTATATGGAACCCAATTCTTTTCAAAAATTGACCTCCGTTCAGGCTACCATCAGATCGGAGTAAAAGAGGAAGACATCCACAAAACTGCTTTTCGCACACTTGAGGGACACTACGAGTTTGTAGTCATGCCCTTTGGGTTAACAAATGCTCCCGCAACCTTTCAGAGTCTTATGAATGACCTCTTTCGACCTCTCTTACGTAAGTGGGTCCTTGTATTTTTTGATGACATTTTAGTTTATAGCCGGACATGGGAAGAGCACCTACAACATCTCAAAACTGTGTTAGAGATTTTATCTGCTAATCAGCTTACTACAAAACTCTCTAAGTGTCAGTTTGGCACCACTCGGGTAGAATATTTGGGGCATGTCATTCAATCCAATGGAGTCTCGGTGGATCCAAGTAAAATTCAATCTATGCAGACATGGCCTACTCCAACAACAATCAGAGGAGTGCGAGCTTTCCTAGGACTGGCTGGATATTATCGAAAGTTTATTAGAAGGTTTGGAACCATAGCAGCACCACTCACCCAGCTAACTTCCAAGGTCGGATTTCATTGGAATGATAAGGCAGAACAAGCCTTTCATGAATTAAAAAAAGCCCTCACAATAGCACCAGTCTTATGCCTTTCGGACTTCACCAAACAGTTCATTGTTGAGTGTGACGCTTGTGGTACTGGCATTGTAGCCATCTTGGCACAGGACAGCCGACCGATAGCATTTTTTAGTGAGGCTTTAAAAGGGTCGACACTTTCACTGTCCATTTATGACAAAGAAATGCTAGCCATTGTTAAGGCCATTAGAAAGTGGCGGCCATACCTTCTTGGGCGACCTTTTACCATTCGAACGGATCAATGGAGCCTGAAATACCTCCTAGAGCAAAGAATTTCCACACCAACACAGCTATGATGATTGCCAAAAATTTTAGGTTATGACTACGTCATTGAGTATAAAAAAGGAGTTGAAAATAAGGGAGCAGATGCACTCTCACGCATTGCCGAGTTTGAATTCCACGCCATCTCCTTGCCGAGTTCAGATTGGTGGACCATCCTTCAACAAGAGGTCAAGTCAGACTCTTTTTACTTAGAGGATGAATCTCATTGAGATAAATCTCCTCAATTATATTTTCAGAGAGACGGTGTTTGGTTCAAAAAAGGAAAGGTATGGTTGAGTCCTAACTCATCATTAATTCCATTTATATTAAAAGACAATCATTCCTCACCAATTGGGGGCCATTTAGGGCATAAAAAAACACTAAGTAGGATTCGAGCTATTTTTCTTTGGCCTGGTATACGATTTGCAGTGCGACAATTAATCAAAGAATGTGACATTTGCCAACGATGTAAGGCAGAGACCCTCCAACCTGCGGGGGTCCTACAACCTTTGTGTATATCGGATACTATTTGGGCTGACATCTCCATGGACTTTATTGAAGGCTTGCCATCTTCTCAGGGATATTCGGTCATCATGGTAGAGGTATATCGTTTGTCAAAATACGCTCACTTTGTACCTATAAAACATCCATTCACCTCATTATCGATAGCGAAAGTTTTTCTTAATCACATTGTGAAACTACATGGAGTACCCAAGTCCATCATCTCTGACCAAGATAAGGTTTTTATGAGTGCTTTTTGGAAGCCTTGTTTCACATGCAGGGAACCTCACTCCATATGAGTACAAGTTATCATCCAGAAACGGACGGCCAGACAGAAGTCGTTAATCAAACTCTCGAACAGTATCTCCGATGTTTTACCCATGATCAACCAAGAAAATGGGTGGAATGGCTTGCTTGGGCGGAATATAGTTACAATACGGCGGTCCATTCGGCTACCCGGTTATCTCCTTTTGAAGTGGTTTATGGCAGGCCCCCTCCTAACTTACTGACCTATGTTCCAAAAACCTCCAAGGTACAAATGGTGGATGAATTCTTAAGGAGTCCAGACACGACTCTCAAAAACTTACAGTATCATATAAAAATGGTCCAAAATCGAATGAAGGTACAAGCTGATCAACATCAACGAGAACTGACTTTTGACATAGGTGATTATGTTTATTCGAAATTATAGCCCTACCGCCAACAATCGGTCCAATTTTGCAACTCTCTCAAGCTGTCACCAAGGTATTTTGGATCCTACAAAATTCTAGCTAAAATTGGTCCTGTTGCTTATCGCCTAGAGCTGCCTGAAGGATCTAGGATACATAATGTTTTCCATGTCAGTTTGTTCAAGAAGCATTTGGGCACTTCATTTCCTGTAATGCCGTCTTTACCACCAGTTGCGGAGGACTCTATTTTACAGCCTCAACCAGCAGCTATTATTGATAGGCGCACCATTTGTCGAGGTAAGTACAGACCGAAAGAAGAAATTCTTGTGCAATGGGCTAAAGCTCCATGGGAAAATACACGACGATTCCAACGAACGTACCCAACTTTTGTCCTTGAGGACAAGGACACTTTCAGAGGGAAGGGATGATATTTCCACATGTAATCTATGCAGGGGTACGTGACCTAGACTACATGAACTGCATGCAATCCATGTGAAGGAATACGGCTACTCTACTCTACTTTGTTTTACTATCTTTATTTTACTATTAAGTATTATTTATTATTTGAAGTAGTTATTGTAATTGTTGACTTGTTCTACAGTAGATAAGGTTAGTGGGGTTTGGGTGTTGGAGTAAGTGGCTTAAAACTACCGTTAGTGGCAACGTGCTCCCTGTGATTTAGTTAAAGTTTGTTATCGTTGATCTATTTAAAGTTCATATGTAAAAGAAGAGGGGATAATGAGAAAATACAAAGGTTTCCTTCTCTCAATTTCTTCTCTTTTCTTCTTTATTTCTGAGTTCTATCTTCATTCCACAAATTCAACTTATCACTTCAAAGAAAAGAAAGAACATAATTGAGAACTATAGGTGGATGCAAATCTTATAGAATATATATATATATATATATATATATATATAATATTTATAAGATCTACCTGCAATTGAAGAAGATCGGATCAACATGAGATGAAGAATCCATTTTTTGCATTGCTATTGAAGGAAGTTAGATCCTCATTCGTCCAAGCTCACCTACTGGCAGCTGTTGCTGATAATGATGCCAAATAAGTTGAATAGGTAACCAAAGAACAAAAAAGTCTCCTTGGAAAGAAAGACATGGGATTCCTATGCGATTGCCCGTAGGGCTGCCAAAGAAGATATCTAAAAGGACTCAAGCCCAAATGGCTTTATTTTGGCTTTCGAGGATTATCCTGCTATTAAAGTAAAGGAACCTTGTGGAGTATTTCAGGGAGTCCCAAAGATAAGGAATGGAAGCTGGTAAAGAAAGTGCAAATCCAAGCCACACGGAAACTCACTTAGACGGCTCTTTCCTCAAATAGAAAGTAGTTAGTGACTCCCTTTCCTTAGGCAGTCAATAGAGTTTTAGTGGCAAAGGTTTCATTGACAGGTTCAAGTGAAGCTCCACAAGCAGCTAGGAATAAAGTCAATCATGTAGTTAGGCTAGTGCAGCTACAAAGCAAATCTTCCTGAATTAATCTGAGTCACTATGCTTTAGTTAGCTCTGAACCACTAGGCAGTGCAAGACATTAGCCTACAAAAGTATGCACTGGTGGAATGCCAAAAGAAGGTGAATTAGAGCGATCAATACTAGTTGACTAAAGGTGAGTCCAGTGATCTTCAATTCTATTTATTGCTACTATCTAGTGGGGCAAAGAAGTCATACTTAGAGACAAAATTTGCACTTAAGGACAATCAAGATTGGCTTCATAACATCGATCTAAGGTTTTACACTTCCATTCAACTTGAACTAATTTGACTAGGAATCAAAATCTTTATGTCAATGAATCCCTTCCATGGTCTTCTATAATATGAGTTCCGCAACTATTGATCTATTTGACTGACTTCCTTCTATGCTATGCAAAAGGCCATGGTTCCCCTTCCCGCTTCTTCTAAGAGCAGCACCACCAAGTGAGATACACTTCTTACGATGGAATTTATGATTCATGCACTTTTGAATGAATAGGTGATGTGCTCAATCATGGAAATGAAGTTACTGCCATCCAAGAAAGATTAATCCTTATTGACGAAGGACATCCATGCCAAGGAGAATTCCAAGAGCAGCAGAAAATGTCACTAGGCAAGGAGTTTGAGATCAAGTAGGGTTTTACAAGTAAGATTTTAAGTAGGATTAGGAACCCGATATATTAGGCTTATCCTCATAGAATTCTAGATGACTTAGTAGTCCTTATTTACTTAGAGAATCCTTATCATAGATGAATTAGGCATTTTAGTATAAGTTAGACATGGAAAGGCTGTCATCACTATAAATACAACATTATTGCTTGTAATTAAATAGTTTTGATGAATAAGTGAAATTTTGCTTAATTGATTTTCAAATTTTTATCTAAACAAATTCTTTGTTTAGTGCAAATTATCTATCGATTCTTATCACTCTTCCTTCTTTCTATCTTAGAGTGTGGTGAATCAATCTAGTAATCTTGTTTGTGGTGATCTAATCTTATCAAACTTGATTAACTAGTTTTAATTTCTTTATTGTGATTCTTGATATTGATTAAAATTCCTTTTTCTCTTCTTAAACTTTTCATAAGCTATCCCTATCATATTCCCACTTCAAATTCGTACATAACCCTTCAGCTTCCTTAAAACACCTCTACAGACCCAATAACTTACTCCAATTACGAATTTTCATCCACCCAACAACTATACCATATCCCACCACCTCTTTCCATCCATAAAACCCTAAAAAAAAATACCCATTAGATCTTGATTCACCATTGAAGATCCTTGAGGCATATCAGTTGGTATCAGAGCCTCTTTGAATCAAGAAACTCATTCACTAGAAAATTTCAGGAAGAATTATGTCTGGAGAAGAAGGAACTCCTCCTGTTCCAAAAGGATTGAGTTTGGATCAAGTTAAGATCCATTTAATTCAAGCTATGGAAAAGAATACCATTCAGCAACAACCTAGAAGACATGAACGACAAGGGCAGCGAGCAACTAGAGGGCCTGATTATTATGAAGAGGATGAGCTTGATGAGCCAGAAATAGATAATGAAGCTGGGGAGAGACAATGGCAGAGAAGAAATACCAGGGATAATGGAATTGATGTTAAGCTAAAGATTCTGGCATTTCGAGGAACAAGTTCACCCGAGGAGTACTTAGAATGGGTGCAAAAAGTAGAGAAGGTATTTGAGTACTATGATTATTCTGAACCAAGGAAGTGCAAGTTGGCAGCTCTTGAATTCAATGATTATGCCAATTTGTGGTGGGAAAATGAGAAAACTAGGCGAAGAAGGGAAGGTTTAGGTGAGGTGACAAGTTGGAGAGTCATGAAGAGATTAATGGAGAGAAGATTTTTGCCAGAATATTACAAACAAGAACTGTACTTTAAGCTTCAAAGTTTAAGGCAAGGGGGCATGTGTGTGGAAGATTATGTCAAAGAGTATGAGATGCTTATGATGAGATGTAACTTGCAAGAACCAGAAGAACTAACGATTGCAAGGTTCCTTGGTGGGCTAAAGTATGAAATTGCAAGTAGGGCAGAATTGCAACCATATGTTTCTTTGCAAGATGTGATTAAACTTGCTATCAAGGTGGAGAGACAACTAATGAGGGGAGTGTACAGATCAGGTTCTACCAAAAATATCAATTCATCATCTACTTATTCGACTTCCCTTTCAAAGAAGATAGCAAAGTCAGTAGAGAAAAGTGGTCCTAGCAAGTCAGTAGTAGCTATTGATAAAGGAAAAGAGAAAGTGGCAGAAACCATTCCTCCAAAACGGAGCCGAGACATCAAATGCTTTAAATGCCTTGGACATGGGCATATTGCTTCTGAATGTCCAAATAGGAGAGTAATGGTGCTTAAGGACTCACAAGGAGAATTGGAGAGTGAAGACGAGGCTGCAGAAGAAAAGGGAGTGGAAGATGGCGAGGAAGAAGAGGTAGAACATGCTGAAATTGGAGAAATGCTTGTAGTTCGCCGCACCATGACTACACAAGCAAAAATGGAAGATGAGCAGCGTGAGAATATCTTTCATACAAGGTGTGCAATTCAGAATAAGGTGTGTGGAGTTATAATTGATGGAGGTAGTTGTACAAATGTGGCTTCCACTACCTTGGTAGAAAAACTAAATTTAACTACTCTAAAACATCCCTAACCTTATAGATTGCAGTGGCTAAATAACAATGGTGATGTGAAGGTTACTCAGCAAGTTTTGGTGCCTTTTTCAATTGGTAGATACAAAGATGAAGTGTTGTGTGATGTCGTCCCTATGGATGCAAGTCATCTCTTACTAGGGAAGACCTTGGCAGTATGATAGAAGAGCTTTTCATGATGGTTATAAGAATACATATTCCTTTGTTAAGGATGGCAGAAAGATTGTGTTAGCGCCTCTTAATCCACAACAGATTCAGAAGGATAAAATTGAATTTGAGAAGAAAAAGGAAAGAGAGTTTGTTTGTCAACAAAGGAGTAGTAAAGCAAGCTTTGTTTGATAAAGAGTCAATCTTTATTCTGGTAGTCAAAGAAGCAACTCAAAATAGAGATGTTACTCTACCGACTCAAGTGAAAGCAATTTTAAAGGAGTTTGCTGATGTATTTCTAGAAGACATACCGAAAGGGTTACCGCCAAATAGAGGAATTGAGCACCAAATAGATCTCATACCAGGGGCAACTCTGCCAAATCGACCAGCCTATAGAAGCAATCCAGAAGAGACTAAAGAGTTGCAAAAGCAAGTTTTTGAGCTGATTGATAAGGGATATGTTAGGGAATCCATGAGTCCTTGTTCCGTACCGGCTTTGTTGGTATCGAGAAGGATGGAACCATGCAGATGTGTGTGGATAGTAGGGCAATCAACAAGATTACGGTAAAATATCGCTATCATATCCCTAGACTTGATGATATGCTTGATGAGTTAAATGGTGCTGCTATATTTTCTAAGATAGATCTTAAAAGTTGTTATCATCAGATTAGGATGAAAGAAGGGGATGAATGGAAAACCTCTTTTAAAACTAAATTTGGATTATATGAATGGATGGTTATGCCATTTGGTTTATCTAATGCACCAAACACCTTTATGAGATTGATGAATTACGTACTTAGGAACTTTATTGGTGATTTTGTTGTTGTTTATTTCGATAATATTCTGATCTACATGGAAGTTTAGAAACACATATAATTCATTTGAAAAAAGTGTTTAAAGTTTGAGAAATTGTATGGCAATCTAAAGAAATGCCATTTTTGCCAAGACCGTGTAGTTTTTCTTGGTTATGTGGTGTCAATGCATGGTGTTGGAGTTGATGAAGAAAAGGTAAAGGCTATTAAAGATTGGCCTATTCCAAGTAGTGTTGCTGGAGTAAGAAGTTTTCATGGCTTGGCTTCTTTTTATCAAAGGTTTGTTAAGAATTTTAGTACTTTACTTGCTCCTATTACTAAAATTATTAAGAAAGAAAGGGCTTTTGAATGGAATAATGAAGCACAAAGGAGTTTTGAGTTGATTAAGGAGAAGTTAACAACTGCACCAATTTTAGCATTACTTGATTTCACCAAAACTTTCGAATTGGAGTGTGATGCATCTGGTGTGGGAAATTGGGGTTGTTCTTAAGCAAGAGGGGCATCCATCAGCAAACAAAAGGAGAAAAAAATTCAATTTGCACCAGGAGATTTAGTTTGGATTCACCCACGTAAGAAAAGGTTTCCAACACAAAGAAAATCAAAACTAATGCTAAGGGCTGATGGTCCTTTTAGAGTTGTTGACAAGGTGAATGATAATGCTTATAAGATTGAATTGCCCGAAGATTATAATGTTTTTACTACATTCAATGTCAGGGACCTTTCTCCTTACTTAGAAGATAATTTCAAAGACACCGAGGAGAAGGATTTGAGGGCAAATCCAATTCAACAAGGGGAAGATGATGTGCTCAATCATGGAAATGAAGTTATTGCCATCCAAGAAAGATTAATCCCTATTGACGAAGGACATCCATGCCATGGAGAATTCCAACAGTAGCAGATAATGTCACTAGGCAAAGAGTTTGAGATCAAGTAGGTTTTACAAGTAAGATTTTAAGTAGAATTAGGAACCCGATATATTAGGCTCATCTTCATAGAATTCTAAATGACTTAGTAGTCCTTATTTACTTAGGAATCCTTATCATAGATGAATTAGGCATTTTAGTATAAGTTAGACTTGGAAAGTCTGTCATCACTATAAATATAACATTATTGCTTGTAATTAAACAGTTTTGATGAATAAGCGAAATTTTGCTTAATTGATTTTCAAATTCTTATCTAAACAAATTCTTTGTTTAGTGGCAAATTATCTATCGATTCTTATCACTCTTTCTTCTTTCTATCTTAGAGTGTGGCAAATCAACCTAGTAATCTTGTTTGTGGCGATTTGATCTTATCAAACTTGATTAACTAGTTTTAACTTCTTTATTTTGATTCTTGATATTGATTAAAATTCCTTTTTCTCCTATTCTTAAGCTTTACATAAGCTATCCCTATCATATTCCCACTTCGAATTCGTACATAACCCTTCAGCTTCCTTAAAACACTTCTACAGACCCAATAACTTACTCCAATTACGAATTTTCATCCACCCAACAACTATACCATATCCTAGCACCTCTTTCCACTGACAAAATCAAAGGAAAGGATGGCTGTTCACATTCATGGATGTCTTACTTGGGAGTGCCATTGATTCCTTCTTGAATCAAAGGGTGAGGGGCATAGATAATGAGGTGGTACTAATAAAGCATGAGCCCAGATCACCCAACGGGAGACAAAAAAGATGCTTTTTTTTGGAGTAAATAGGGGGAATCCACGAGATTGTCTTGTCGACAAAGTAGTTGAATCAAAATTGATGTAATTAAGATAAATATGGTATTTTTATCAGGTAAAGGACTGAAAAGTCAGAGTTCTACTTGATGATGCTAGAAGCAATAACTTACCTACTGAAAACGCTAATTATCAATAAAGGCAGCAAGCCCAAAGTACTACATGATTAATGAATTCCTCTATTTTTGTTGCTTATATCACTTAGCATTATAATCAACATTTCGTGTTGAGGATTGAATTGCTTACCATGCTCCTTTCCTTTTTTTTCCCCGATTTCTCCTAATACAAATTGAGTTGCATGACCACTATTACCATATTCAATTGTGAGATCATACGGACTTGACTAACCTACTGAATGTCGTACCAACGCCCATTTCTATTTGCTTGCGGATCCTTTAGATTTCTTTGATCGAGGGTACAGGGGTAGGCCTCGTAAATTCATTTTCATAACTCAAAACGTGGCCTGGCAATATCATCTCTATTTATGGAGGAAATTTTGAGTAATTATGTTTGGATTATCATATTAGTTCTCCTTTGCTTCCGCATTTTTTAAAGCATTTGACCTATTTAAAGTTCTTGACTGGTGAACCTCTGGCTTTGAGCCTAGGTTCTCAACTTATCATTTATCAGAAGCACATTGGGAATCATTTAGAAGAGTGCTTTGAAACGCACACATGCCTGAAAAAACATCCCCGAAACCGATGAGTCAAATGATTGCCCAAGTGCCAAAAATCATTAAATTTTCAGATGACGAACTATCCATCGAAGGGCCCCAATCATGTCCAACCTCTCAATATCCTTGTCTGATGTAATGAATATAAGGTCTCTTTGGTCATAATTAACAACAGATTAGGCCTAAACGTTTGCCCTTTGCGAACGTAATAGCTAAATCGAGGCTTCTAATCTAGTCATCTCTTCTCCCTCTTTGCTAAGAAGGAGAGGAGAACCCCAAAATCTCTATATAGTTCCTTATTTGAGGAGCGTTACAACGAAGTAGATAGATAGGAAATATGGAATGAACTATTTTGCGTAGTGAAGGCCAAGAAGAAAAATCAAAAGTGAAAATGTCCTCTTTCCTATCCAATTACCTTCCTAGAAATAGAATTATCTCGCCCATTCCCTTCGTCAATGAGCCCGCACATATCCACCTATCAATCTAATTATTAAGCCTGATTGAATCAGATTTAACATATTCTTTTCTTCTGCCTTCAACAAATCCATAGAAGACTCGGGCAACCTTTCTCCCAAGCCACCAAATGCTTTCAGTGATGAGTAAACAATCGCCCTACCTTTCCTTTTTACTTTTACTTTCACTTTAGCTTTGGCCCCTCTCTTTACTCTGGCTTTGCTTGTACATTAAATTTGCACCCAGCTTCCCATTTTTGCTTTTACTAATTCGCGCAATTCACAATTGCTCTAGCCTTTATGGCGATGCCAATTGCAGGGAGTCCTTGCTAATATAATGAACAACCTATTTTGTGTAGGGGATCAGCTATCCATAGGGCAGAAAAAGCCGAGCCGAGGGCTGTAGGCATTCAGGGGAAAAATAAATTACATAATAAGAAAACTAAAAACACAGCGGATTGTGCCCATTTACCTAACTTGAGTTGGACTGACTAAGTTGTGGAGAATGAGTTGGTGAAAGGAAAGTTTAGAACGCAAGTTATGAGAAGAAAGTCAAGATAGTACGATAGATATATAGTAGTCAGAAGGTTAAGCTCAAAGAAAGTCTTAGTAGTAAGTTGTAGCCAAATAGTTAACAGCTTCAGGCAGCTGAAAGAGAAACTTCTATCTCTATCTCTTGTTTGGGTTGAGTTAGAAGTTAGAAGTAATAGATTCGATTGACTTGAAATAGTCTATCTATTATCCTTCATAACATAAATAGGATAGTCGTTCGACAGGTTCAATCTCAAAGATGGATGATAGAGGCTTGCTTATACTTGCTTTCACCTATTAGATGTTGATGATTCCCTTTCTATAATTGATGCTAGGCAGTGATGAGCTAACTAGAGGAATAGGCTTTGTAGAGCTGCTTTTGGAAAGTAGATTAATCAAAGATCAGAAGGTGAGAGATGAGATAGGAAGGCTCGAGAAAGATAGATTTATGAAAGTATCAAGATAGGGGCTCAATATATCACTATTGTGTAATAAGTGAAGTTGCCCATTCCTTCAACTTGAATGGGAATAAATAAGTTTCAATGAGCAAAGCCAGCTATGACACCTATGGAGGCACTAAAAAGGAAGAAAGAGGATAACAAGCATGACAACAAACATGACAAGGAGGAGCCATACAGTGCACAGTGCTGTGGGATTGGGAGCAGCGCACAGTGCTTGCATGTTGAGAACCTAAGTATGAAAGAAAGGAAATGGGCAGAAAATGGGGCGACAAAGGAGAGCATGGGCCAGAAAATGTGCATAACAAGAGTGGCAACAGAAAGTATGCAGCCCAGCAGTGAAGCCCAACCAGTATTTGACTTAATCGTAATTAATGTAGGACACTCATGATGAGTTCCAGTAGCAATAGGATAGTCGCGACAAGAAGAATTCTAAGGGCAGAAGGATATGCATTCAAAGTCCTAGTCCTAGAAGGATAAGCCAAGAGGAAGTCCAGCTGCTGTAGAAAACAAGATAAAGTAGGAATTCTAGTCTAGGTAGGAATTCAAGAAAGACCAAGAATCCTAGTAGGATTAGGACACAAAGGATATGGTCTATCTTGATAATGTTTTATTTGACTTAGAAAAGCTTGTTGACTTAGGAAAACATATCCTAAGTGGATAAGGAACCTAAGTACTAGTTAAATTAGGATAAGGCTGTCTTAGGACTATAAATACAGCCCATTATTTGTGAGGAGCTCATAAGCTACGAATTTTGTTATTTTCTCATTCATTAATCAAGAATCAAAGGTAAGCATTCTTGCTTCTATTCTTGTTTATATTTCGGTTATCTTTTAAGAGTTGTCTTGAGATAACTTGGGCTTAAGTCAAGGTTAAGAGTTGTCTTCCTTGCTTAAGAGCTAAGGTTGAAGTTAAGAGTTGTCTTCTTCAACCAAGGCAAGTTGTGATAGGTTTAAGAGTTGTCTTGCCTATCCAACATATCTTTATATATATTAGTTAACCCGAAGGACAGCTTAGGGGATATAAAATAAGAAAGGAACTCAAGAATCAAACGGGACAGTAAGTTAGGAAGGATTTCAGTAGGCGTGCTGACCCCTAAGGTGTAGAAAAGTTGGGGAAAAAATCGGGACCCCAACAAATTGGTGCTTTCATTGAGAGATCAGCACAAACACCTCTACAAATTGGTGCTCTAGTAGAGACAGCAGCACAGACATTAGTCAATTGCAAGGCATCGAGGTTACTATGTCATCAAGGCAGCATTCACCCTCACTACAACAGCAAACTAAAGAGGACTTTGGAAGAATTTTGACCTTAGAAAGGAATCGACGCTTATTCAATGATCAGGTAAGTGATATCAAACATCAATTATCTTCTATCATCCATTCTCTTGAGCAATTGAAGAGAGACACACCACGAGTGGCTGGAAAACAAGTCAAATCTGAGAAAGCCAGGAGCAGTATACTGCCACAGCAACCTAGAAGGCTGCATTCGGAGGAAGATTTTCACTATGAGCAACTTTCCTCTCAAGAAAGGGGGAGAGTGCACATGAGTCTAGGGTGCAGAAGGGAGGTGCCACCGAATTTGCACCAGCCCCATGACCCCTATGATGAATACAGTGACGATGAGGTCTTGGATCGAAGGCCAGCAGCGTGGCAACCAAAGAGAATGCAGAGTTGTCATGAGGTAGAACGTTGGCAGACAAATAGGAGAAAGGAATGGAAACACTACGACAGCCTAAGCTACTACACCCAACCAAAGGTAAAAATAGAATTCCCTACCTTTGAGAAAGGAGATCCAACCGAATGGATCTCCAAAGCTGAATTCTATTTTGAAAAACAAGGTGTAGAAAGGGGTGAAAGGGTTGATTTTGCATCCTATCACCTATGCGGGAGAGCCAACCAATGGTATCGTCAACTTAAGGCTACCTATGGCCGAGAAGGTAGAAGGATTGGTTGGACAAGGTTCACGCAAGAATTGATGGACAGATTTGGCCCATCCAGCATCACAAATATTTGTCCCAAGTTTGATGGGAACCGAGTCTTTCCTTCGTCAAATTCGGAGAGTTCTGCACCAGTTCAGAACTTAGAATTCTCATCTCTGCCTCCTGAGATGCCAATCTGGAGAACAAGCGAAGACGTTTCATCACCAACAATTCCAGTTGATGACAGTAGAGGAAAAGAATTATGCACAGGAGATGCATATGCACTTTCAGATGATTGCGACGCTAAGGACACAAGTGTTTCAGGACAGGACTTGGTGTGTCAATGCCAGATAAAGATGCAGATGTCTTGTGATGAGTCGAATAATGCATCTACCAAACATCCTGATTCATCTATTCAGATCGAAGGACTTGCTGATCTTTCACGGACAGATTCACATGCTGCAAGAGATCAGACCTTTAAACCATTCGTTGGTCAAACTGAAGCGGAAAATATGCTTAGCATGCAGCAAGTTTACAAGGCACAAATATTGATCAAACGCCATCATCTGCACCTGTTTTAGACCCTCAATTCCCTGGACAGAATGAGGATTATTTGGGTTGCAGCTTGAACACTGAAGATCCAGACATTCCATGCAACAGGTCAGGTGTTCTGGACAGCAACCCCATTGCCAGCATAAATGCCCAAAGCCGCATGGACAACGAGGAGGAAGCAGAGTCAGAACACTCCCTAGATCATGCGGAAGAAGGCGAAATCAATTTGCATGCAGTAGGGGCAACCACCAAGCCTACTGCCATGAGGTTATTCACAACCATTAATGGCAAAAAACGTTTTGGTGTTGATAGATAGTGGAGCTACTTATAACTTTATCAACACAAAACTGGTCAAAACACTTCAGCTATGTCCGAAAAAGATTGCACCCTTTGAGGTAAGAGTGGCAAGCGGACAGAAGCTCAAGTGTGCACAATTAATCCAGCCAGTAGCTATGCAGATTCAAGGAGTCAAAATAGAGGCGGAACTACATGTGTTAGCACTGGCAGGTCTTGATGTGGTTTTAGGCAATGCTTGGCTTAAAACCATAGGCAAGATAATGTTCGACTATGAATCCATGGCCATGCATTTTCAATGGAAGGGAAGGGACTGCACATGGGAGGCATCCACCACCAATGCAGCGCATCATTGTGAGGTAAGTACCCTTGAACGATTATACAGAAAAAGGGCACAATGTTTTGCAATTCTATTGAACACAAAAGAGGAAAACATAGCCGAACATCTTACACACGAAGACATACCAAGAGGAGTAAGGGATCTTTTGGAGCAATTCAGAGATGTCTTAGGAGAGCCACAAGGACTACCACCCTCAAGACATTATGACCATGCCATCCCATTAATCGACGAAACCAAGGCGATTAATGTAGCACCTTACCGGTATGCACACTTCCAAAAGAATGAGATCGAAAGACAAGTGGAGGAGATGCTACAGCAAGGTATTATCCAACCTAGCACCTCACCCTTTTCTTCTCCTATTCTACTTGTTAGAAAGAAAGATGGAACTTGGAGGTTTTGCACCGATTATCGGGCACTCAACCAAGCAACTGTCAAGGATCGTTTTTCGATCCCAACAATTGATGATATGCTGGACGAGTTACATGGAGCAAAGCTGTTCACCAAGCTGGATCTCAAGGCCGGATATCATCAAGTATGCATGAAAGAAGAGGACGTGCAGAAGACAGCATTTCGGACTCATAGTGGACACTACGAGTACCTAGTCATGCCGTTTCGGACTATGCAACGCACCCTCCACCTTTCAAGCAGCCATGAACGACATCTTCAAACCTTACTTGCACAGGTTTGTTTTAGTTTTCTTCGATGACATTTTGGTCTATTCTAGGAACCATAATGATCACATAGAACACTTAGCAAAAGTGCTAGAAGTGTTAAGAAGAAATCGTTTTGTCATCAAGCCATCCAAGTGCACATTCATGCAAGAGGAGCTTGAATACCTCGGTCACATCATATCCAAAGAGGAGTGAAGGTAGACCAACGAAAAATAAGAGCCATGCAAACATGGCCAACTCCAAAGAATGTCACAGAACTTAGAGAATTTCTAGGTTTGACAGGCTACTATCGCCGATTTGTTCGCAAATACGGTGCCATAGCAAAACCACTAACGGATTTGCTAAAGAAGGATGGATTCCTATGGACAGAGAAGAGTGAAGATGCATTCAAGTTGTTGAAGCAAGCCATGTGTGAGACGCCAGTGTTAGCACTGCCTGACTTCAACCAAACTTTCGAGCTTCACACTGACGCATGTCAAGATGGAATAGGTGCTGTCCTGAGTCAAGCCGAAGACCTATTGCATACATGAGCAGAGTCTTAGGGCCCATGAAAAAGGAATGGTCAGTATACGCCAAGGAGATGTTAGCCATCATCCATGCAGTCAAGGTATGGCGACCTTACCTTCTTGGGAGGAAATTCTTGATCATTACAGATCAACAACCCTTGAGAAGCCTTAGAGAGCAGAAAACTACCACACCAGAGCTGCAAAAGTTCCTTGTCAAGTTGCTGGGATACGAGTATGAAATAATCTACAAACTTGGCAAGGAAAACAAGGTGGCAGACGCATTGTCCAGAAGCAATGGAGGTCAAGCGTTATGGACAGTATGTGAGCCTAATGACGCGTGCCTTACTGCCATTAGCAGAGCAAAGTGGAATGTATGGACAGAAATCAAAGAGGCAATGGAGATTGATCCTCACAGACAAGAGCATGCCAAGAAGATTAAGAATTTTGACGTTAAGGAAGGAGGACATCACATGCGGATCAAGCTATACTTTTGGTCAAAAACATTCAAGGCAAAAGGTAAGAAGAAAAACAGCAGTTGTGACATTTGCCCATGGATAAAACCAGAAGATTGCAAGACCAAAGGATTGCTACAACCTTTACGATTACCCCTACAAGTTTGGGAAGACTATAATAACATCCAGCAGCAGTTTTCTAACTTTCACCTTGAGGACAAGGTGAGTCTTCAAGAAAGGGGGATTGTTGAGAACCTAAGTATGAAGGAAAGGCAATGGGCAGAAAATGGGGCGACAAAGGAGAGCATGGGCCAGAAAATGTGCATAACAAGAGTGGCAACAGAAAGTATGCAGCCCAGCAGTGAAGCCCAACCAGTATTTGACTTAATCGTAATTAATGTAGGACACTCATGATGAGTTCCAGTAGCAATAGGATAGTCGCGACAAGAAGAATTCTAAGGGCAGAAGGATATGCATTCAAAGTCCTAGTCCTAGAAGGATAAGCCAAGAGGAAGTCCAGCTGCTGTAGAAAACAAGATAAAGTAGGAATTCTAGTCTAGGTAGGAATTCAAGAAAGACCAAGAATCCTAGTAGGATTAGGACACAAAGGATATGGTCTATCTTGATAATGTTTTATTTGACTTAGAAAAGCTTGTTGACTTAGGAAAACATATCCTAAGTGGATAAGGAACCTAAGTACTAGTTAAATTAGGATAAGGCTGTCTTAGGACTATAAATACAGCCCATTATTTGTGAGGAGCTCATAAGCTACGAATTTTGTTATTTTCTCATTCATTAATCAAGAATCAAAGGTAAGCATTCTTGCTTCTATTCTTGTTTATATTTCGGTTATCTTTTAAGAGTTGTCTTGAGATAACTTGGGCTTAAGTCAAGGTTAAGAGTTGTCTTCCTTGCTTAAGAGCTAAGGTTGAAGTTAAGAGTTGTCTTCTTCAACCAAGGCAAGTTGTGATAGGTTTAAGAGTTGTCTTGCCTATCCAACATATCTTTATATATATTAGTTAACCCGAAGGACAGCTTAGGGGATATAAAATAAGAAAGGAACTCAAGAATCAAACGGGACAGTAAGTTAGGAAGGATTTCAGTAGGCGTGCTGACCCCTAAGGTGTAGAAAAGTTGGGGAAAAAATCGGGACCCCAACATTGCGTGTTGAGGACTTTGGGAGGCAAGGGGAGCACGATGCGAATGCGCACAATGCACCAAGTAGAAAGAGAGACAGCAAGAGGTCAGAATGTGTGTGCAACAAACCTACACACAGCAAGCAGTTAAGCACGGCCAGGTTCTAACTCAATTCTAATTGATTGCAGAAATCCAAGCCAATAAGAAGACCAGCATTGGCAGGACAGCATGAAATGCAATCCGAGCAGGAGAAGGAGATTGACAGCATGAAGAACTCTAGCAGCAGCAGACGTCATGGCAGGTTTGACTTCAGCAAGATGTTCACATCAAGGAGGAGTCTTGGAATGGAAGGACACGCCATAATGGAAGTCTTAATCCTAGAAGAAAGCAAGAAGTTCAACAGCTGTAGGAGAGGAGATAAGATAAGGACAGAAAGATTTAGTCAAAGTAGGAATTCTAGTCTAAGTAGAAATTCAAGAAAGACCAAGAATCCTAGTAGGATTAGTAAACATTGGGATAAGGTCTATCTTGATAATGTTTTAGTTGACTTAGAAAACCTTGTTGACTTAGGAAAACATATCCTAAGTGGATAAGGAACCTAAGTACTAGTTGAATTAGGATAAGGCTATCTAATACTATAAATACAGCCCATTATTTGTGAGCAGAAGAGATATGCTCCGAATTTTGTATTTTTGCATTCATTAATCAAGAATCAAGGTTAGCATTCTTGCTTCCATTCTTGTTTATATTTCGATTATCTTTTAAGAGTTGTCTTGAGATAACTTGGGCTTAAGTCAAGGTGAAGAGTTGTCTTCCTTGCTTAAGAGCTTAGGTTGAAGTCAGAGTTGTCTTCTTCAACCAAGGCAAGTTGTGATAGGTTTAAGAGTTGTCTTGCCTATCCAACATATCCTTTATATATTAGTTAATCCCGAAGGACAGCTTAGGGGACATAAATCTAAGAAAAAGAAACTCAAGAATCAAATGGGACAGCAAGTTAGGAAGGTTTTTAGTAGGCGTGCTGACCCCTAAGGTGTAGAAAAGTTAGGGAATAAAAATCGGGATCCCAACATTGCTGCTGTGTGCGAGGGATAAACTTCCAGAAGTGATGGGAACCTCCATGTGGGCATGGGTGCAACATTCAGCGCTTGCATGTTGAGAACCTAAGTAGGCAGAAGGAGTGTGAAAGGAATAGCAGGATACAAAAGCGGCGACAGGAAAAAAGTATGTGTGTCAAGCATAGCCGTAGCAAGCATACAGCCCAGCAGTAAGGCCAGACAAGATTTGGACCTAATCCTTAGTGACAAAGGACACCTAAGCCAAGAGGAATTCCAGCAGCAGTAGGACACGCAAGGTAAATTCCAGCACAAGCAGGACACACCAAGGAGAAGTCCAACAGTAGTAAGAAACAAGATAAGGCATGGAGTTTTATTTAAAGAAGGATTCTACAATCAAGAAGATCAAGAATTCAAATCGTATTAGGAAACCTTTAAACTAAACTTATTTTTATAGAATTCTAAATGACTTAAGATTCTTTATTAACTTAGGAATCCTTGTCATAAAAAAATAGTAATAACACAAGGGTGTCATTACTATAAATACAGCCTCATTACTTGTAATCCTTTAGCTTTTGATCATTAATCATATTTCTTAGGTGGTGTTGTTTATTTCTTTATATCTTTTCGGTTATCTTTTAAGAGTTGTCTTGTGATAACTTAGGCTTAAGTCAAGGTGAAGAGTTGTCTTCCTTGCTTAAGAGCTTAGGTTGAAGTCAAGAGTTGTCTTCTTCAACCAAGGTGAGTTTGTGATAGGTTTAAGAGTTGGCTTGCCTATCCAACATATCCTTAATATATCCTGAAGGGCAGGTTAGGGGATGAGAATCACAGGAAAGAATTAAAGCATTGAACGAGACAACAACTTAGGAGAAGTTTTAAAAGTAGTGCTAACCCTTAAAGTGTAGAAAATTTGGGACAAGAAATTAAGACCCTAACACAGCGGCATCGAGTGCTTGCAGCAATACAATGGATGAATGGAAGTGACGAGAACCTCCACGCTGGTGTGGGAGTGACATCTGGTGCTTGTGGCACTGCATAGGATGAACTTCAAGAAGCGACGCAAACCACCTGCTGCCATGGTAGCAGAATCCAACACTTGTGGCAGTGAGCGAGATAAACTTTCAAAAAGTGATGGGAGCCTCCACACGGGTGTGGGAGCAGCGACTCATTAATGTGGCAGTGTGCAAGATGAACTTGTAAAAGTGAAGGAAACCTCCACTCAAGCATGAGAGCCATGGCGGGCGGTTGCTGTACCACACAAGATGAACTTTCGGAAGTGAGGGGTGTTGATAAATAGAATTTGAATGTGTTTAGCTCACAATTTCAAAGATTCAACATGAACCAAGTAAAAACATGTAGGTAGAGAGAAAATTCATGAAGAGAGAAAAATGAATAGCTTTTTTATTCTATCACTAAATATTTACACATCTTGGGTTTATACATACAACATTCTAACGGCTAGGTACAAGGTTACTTTACTTTTCTAACAGCTAGGTACAATACATAATAGCATATCTTTCAATTTAAAAAACTAGCCATTATTTCGTGCTTTAGTAGTTAGCTTGAAATAGGCTTTGGGCTTGATATGGGTGTCCATAGATCAATCAAAGAGTTATTTGGGTTTTTCATCTTCACCCTCAATCTCTTCATCTTCACCAAGGGAAACCTCACCTTAGGCGTGGGAGCGACGTCCGATGCATGTGTGTTGGGGTCCCAATTTCTTGTCCCAACTTTTCTACACCTTAGGGGTTAGCACGACTTCTAAACTTCTCTAACTTGCTGTCCCATTTGACCCTTGAGTTTCTTTTCTTTGATTCACTTCCCCTAAATAGTCTTTTGGGATAGTTTAATGAATAAAGGATATGTTAGATAGGCAAGACAACTCTTACACCTATCACAACTCGCCTTGGTGTGAAGAAAACAACTCTTGACTTCAACTTAAGCTTTTAAGCAAGGAAGACAAATCTTCACCTTGACTTAAGCCAAAGTTATCTCAAGATAACTCTTAAAAGATAGCCGACAAAAATGAAAACAAGAATGGTGAAAGACTGATTCTTGATTAATGAATAAAAATTTAAAAAGTTGTATCATGTATGAATCAATACAAATAATAAGTTGTATTTATAGTTTTTGATAGCTTTCTCCTAATTCAACTAGTACTTGAGTTCCTTATTCACTCAGGAAAAATTTTGCCAAGTTAATAAGGTTTCCTAAGACAGCTAGAATCTTATCAAGATTTACCTTATCTAAAGGTATCCTAATCCTAGAAAAATTCTTGGTCTTTCTTGATTGTAGAATTCTACCAAGGCTAGAACTCTTATCCTATCCTATTTGCTACATTTGTGGGACTTCCTCTTGGTGTATCCTTATAAGGTTAGGACTTTTATCAACCTGACCCTATTCTGTTTTCAGATGATTATTCGTTCCTTGTCTGTATTAACCTAACACTCAAGTAGCTTGAATATTAAGATAATGGCTATATATTTGGATTGCATATATCTGTCTCTTCCGGCCAGTGTAATCACTGCCTTTGGGATCATCAAGCTCTTTGAACTGAGGCACACCGCTCCGGCATGCATCATCTTTCTGTTTAAGATTTTTTAGGATTTAGTGGGCTTGAAAGTTTTCTTGCTGTTGATATTTAACTACATGTATCTTGGTTAATTATTGTTTAGTTCTTGCAAATATGTGCGTTATTTTCTACCTCACATGATTTGTCACGTGTTTTTCAAGTCTAATCACCGGTTCTTGTGTCGCAATTTTATTTGGAAGAATCTATATGTGATATCTTTGAAACTATAATACAAATGTGAATTTGGACTTTTATCAACTTGATCCTATTTGGTTTTCAATTTTTTAGAAAATTAATTAATTTTAGGTATTATGTTCTGCTTCTCATAAGATAGCTAGATTAGAATGGAAGAGGTGTTTTTTAACGCCTTTGATTTGAAGAAAAAAGTTTGACTTAGGATGATTTTTGAATCATTTACTCCAACTTGCCATCATATCACTGCTTTCACATGTTGATATATATTTGCTTGACTCATCATGTTTCTTTTTCTAGTCCAGTCTATTGTCAGAACCCGTCATTGTTTTTCTAATGTACTATATATGGTCGGGCTTTTAGCAATTGCCAAGGGTGCTACCTGCTTTGAAGTTTGCCAATATGGCAGATTAGAGTTGGTTGTAAAATACAATTGTAGGACAACCTTAATTCTCTTTTTGATTTTTTTTTAATGAAAATTCAATTTCAAATTCAACTAATTAGTAATGTTGTTTGTTTTTGGTGTGCTATAAACAAGTTTGTTAATATAACTGGCTCCCTTTATATCATTACAAGCAATGAACAAATGAAATTTCTTGGCAAGAATAGGAAGATTTTTGGAGTTTAAGATGATATCCTCTTTCTTTAACATGAGTCATGGTTTTATTTAAAGATTTATATTCTAGTTGTTGCCAATATTACCAGGTCAACAATATTAAGCTTTTGCAAATGGTAAATGATTATTAATATGAACAAGTAGAAATTGATTTAAGATCTTAATTTGCCTTTCCCCTTTTTAGGCAGCTTGGGCAGTTCACTGTGCTGAAATAAAGCAGCAAATGAGTGAAGCAAAGTGCACAGTGTTGGTTGCTGAAAGCAGAGTGAATATAACAATAGAAGTCCAGATGCTTAGATCAAATATCTTGGGGGCTTTGCACTGATATGTTTGTTAGCTTCTCCCTATTAACAGACCTCTTCTAATTTCTACCACACATTGGTTGCTCAAGCAGCAATAGTCAAGCCTAAAAATATCATTTTTTAACTACACCATTTGACAACACCCTTTCCCCGCCAATATAACAATTTTCTTTGCTCTCATTCTCTCCCATTCACTCACCCTCATCTAAAAAAAATGAGTTTTGTAGACATTATAAGAAGGTATGTAATGCACTCCTCAAACTTGAGCTCTCAATAGATCTTATGAAGACATTGGTGTTAGTGCTCCAACAAATAGCTTGCAAGGACACCATGTACTACCCCAAAATGGGATATCAATGGTATCTTAGCACCCAAAAGAGATAGTTACCTCAGTAGTAAGAATTAATTCAGCTGGATTTATGCCCTTTAACTGCAGAGAAAGCAGGGTTGTATGTATCACCCATTAATTAGACTTTTTCTTGAAGACTCCATCATCCTTCATGCTGATGAAGATGATCATAATCACCTCTTTGTTTCAGGAATCTGTGCTTATCTTTTATTCAAGCATTTTAGGTTAGATAATCATCATCTTCCTCAAACATGAAGGGGTTCTTATGATTTCCTCCAATAATGTTTTACAAATTACTAGGCTTTTACACTTTTCTTTAAACTAGTTTGAATGTTTTTTCAATTTCACATCTTATTGCTATTTTTTTAATAGTTTCTTCTTTAATTATTGGAGACTATTGTTGAAGAGATTACTGAGATTATGGTTATGTTTAGAGCTTTTTCATGGGATTATCTGCTACGTGTTTATGAGTGGCTGTTAATTTTATAATTAATTTCAAATTTTCATTTATTGTTAGTTGAACTGTTGAAGATGAAGAGATTGAGGGTCAAGATGAAAAGCCCAAATAACTCTTTGATTGATCTATGGGCACTCATACCAAGCCCAAAGTCCATTTCAAGCTAACTACTAAAGTACGAAATAATGGCTAGTTTTTGAAATTGAAAGATATGTTGTACTTAGTTGTTAGAAAGTAAAGTAAGCTTATTCCTAGTCGTCAAGATGTTGTATATATAAACCGAAGATGTGTAAATATTTAGAGACTAAATAAAAAGTTATTCATTTTTCCCTCTTCATGTATTTTCTCTCTACTTGCAATTTTACTTGGTTTATGTTGAATCTTTGACATTGTGAGCTAAACACATTCAAATTCTTTTAATCAACATGACTGTTTCTTGAAAATCAACACCTTTGAAAGGAAGATGTGCTTTTTAACCAACCCCTTTAATATCTGATTTTGGCTGATAGTATTTTTTCATAGTTATTTCTTGAATATTTCCTTTCGTGGATACATCAATTAATCCATGTGTGGGTTATTGGCTACTGAGCATTGAATTGTTGAAGATGAAAGAGATTGAGGGAGAAAATAAAAAAAACCCAAATAACTCTTTGACTAATCTACAAACACCCATATTAAGCTAACCACTAATGGACGAAATAACGGCTAGTTCTTGAAATTGAAAGCTATGCTGTTATGTGTTGTACCTAGCTGTTAGAAAAGTAAAATCAACTTGTACCTAGCCGTTAGGATGTTGTATATATATACCCAAGATGTGTAAAGTGAGAAAAACAAGCTTCTTTATTCTTTCATCAATACTTTCTTTCACACTTCTTTGTTTCTTCAATATTTTTTCACATGGTATCAGAGCAGGTTTCATCTCTGAATCTAGCTTTTTACCTTTTGTTGCTTTGTTGGTTCTTGGTGTATCAAGACATTCCCCTTCATAGCCAAATTAAAGAATGGAAAGGGAGGGCTCGTCATACAACACCAAGAGCAGAAGTTCCTTCAAGGGAGTTGATAATGATGGTAACACCACCTTGAAACTTACCACATTTCCCTTGAATGGAAAAAATTACTCAATTTGGATCAATCCCGCTGAAAGAGCATTATGTGGAAAACGAGCATTGGGTTTCGTGAATGGAAGAATCACAAAGCCCACAGACACATCAAGTGAAGAATATGAAGATTGGTGTTATAATGACAACTTGGTGTACACATGGATTTTAAATTCCATGGAACCATCCTTGGTAGGTGCATTCTCAAAGGCCGAAACTTCTAAAGCACTTTGGGAGTCTATCAAGAGACAATTTGGTCATCAAGGAAACTTGATGAGAATATACGAGTTGAAGCAGTTCATCAACAATATCAGCCTTAGTGGAGGTGATCCGATAGAATATAACACCAAAATTAAGGAGGCATGGGATGAACTTCAATCATTAAGGCCGAATACTACCAACATTGAAGAGGTGGAAAAAAAGGGCCAATGAAGATCTTGTGATATCGTATTTGATGGGTTTGGGTTCGGACTACGAAGATCTTCGGAACCACATTCTTAGAATTGAACCTTTGCCTTATTATGACGATGTTGCAAACAAGGTTAATAAAGAGTACTTGCAAAGAAAGATTTTGAATGGGAATTCAAGCAAGGCTGAGAGAGGTAGTTTGGTGGACAGCAAGGAAGAAGGCAGGATGGTCCAAGGAGCAAAAGTTAAGGCTAAGTGTGATAAATGTGGACGGATGCACAACCTTAAAGACAAATGCTGGAAGTGTGGGCACTGCAAGATGCTAGGTCATACTAAAGAAAAATGTTGGGTTCTTAATCCACATTTGAGGCCAGTTAACTTCAAGGAAAAGGCACCACCACAAGGTGCTCAAAATGCAATCGAAAAAGGGAACTCAAAACTCCTTGAGGATTTGGCCAAACTACTTCAGAACCATCTTCCAAGCTCCTCTCAAGGTATGATTTCCAACTCACATTTTAAGTTTGACCCTTGGGTTATTGATTCAGGTGCTACTAATCATATGTTTAGAAATAAAAACATGGCATCTAGAATAGAAACCCTAGGAAACTTTAGAAATGTGACAATAGCCAATGGTAGTGAAATACCCATTAAGGGATTAGGAGATATTAAAGTTTTATCCAAGAGAAACAAGTGGCCTTTATATGCCAAATTTTTCATCAAATTTGCTGTCCGTTAGTAGAATAACAAAAGACTTAAATTGTCGTGTCACCTTTGAACCCAATAAGGTGATATTTCAGGACATATCAACCGGGAAGAAGATTGGTGAGGGAACCCTACATGACGGCCTATATTTTTTGGATAGTACCAATCAAGCCCTTAGAGTTGAGGAAGACAGTGGACTTCAGAAACTTTGGCATGCAAGACTAGGCCATCCTCCTAGTAACATTCTGTGTAAAATGATTCCGAAAATGAAGTTTAGTGATTTTAAACAATGTAGGGCTTGTAATCTTGGAAAACAGACTAAACTTCCTTTTGTACATTCGAAAACTTGTTATAATGAAATGTTTGATCTTGTTCACTCTGATCTATGGACTTCTCCTTTAGAATCTCACAATGGCTTTAGATATTTTGTCACATTCATTGATCACAAGTCGAGATACACTTGGATATACTTGATTAAAAACAAATCAGAGACCTTATCATGTTTTAAAGAGTATGTTTCCTTAATTGAAAATCAACTTGGCAAAAGGATTAAGATTCTTAGGAGCGACAATGGGGGAGAATATACTAGTCACGCCTTTGAGAATTACTTGAGCACTTTAGGGATAGTTCATCAAACGACTTGCCCCTACACACCTGAACAAAATGGTGTGGCCGAGCGGAAAAATCGGCACATTTTAGATGTAGGAAGGTCACTAATGTTTCATCACAATGTCCCTAAAAGATATTGGAATGAAGCCATTCTCACTGCCATACATTTGATAAACTCGTATGCCTTCGAAGTTGTTGAATGGAAAATCTCCTTTTGAATTGTTGCATAATAGGCAACCAAACTTATCTTATCTAAAGGTATTTGGCTGTACTTGTTATGTTCACATCCCTAATCATGCTAGAGATAAATTGAGTCATAGGAGTGTAAAGTGCATATTTTTAGGGTATTGCATTGATAAAAAAGGGTTATAAATGTTTAGATCCTTCTACGAATGAGAAATTCTTGTCAAGAAATGTTACTTTTCTGGAAAGTGATCCTTACTTTGATAAAGTGAGAAATGAAGGAGAAACGAAAGGGGATCCTCTTCCCCTATCTATTGTAGGTAATCGGTTGAGTTTGTTAAGGAATAATGATCAAATCAATAATGGAGTTAGTTTGAATGAAAGCGAAAAAGAGGATTTTATCTATGAAGATTCAACACAACAGAATGGTGATATTCATGAACCATTGGAATCAAATGAAGAACAAAACATAGTTAGCGAAAGTCAAAGTGAGGAAACACCTTGTGATGAGAACCCTAATGATCAATTAGTTTCTAGAGCATGAAATCCCATTTAGTTCCTCACCGGTGGGTCAAAATGAGAGAGAGTCTGATTCTTCATCACATGATCAAAATTTTCCTCTTAGAAGATCTCAAAGAATTAGGAAGCCTCCATCCGAATGGCAGAAAAATAGGGTATTCTTTTATGGGAACAAAGTCACAGCACATCCTATAGAAAATTATTATACCTTAGATAATGTTAAAGAGAGTTATAGAGTGTTTTTTAAGCAAATTGGATAGTTTGAAAAGAGCCATCTTGCTACAACGAGGGCCAAGGACATTCCTATTTGGAGAAATGCCATGGATGAGGAGTTGGAAGCTTTAGTTAAGAATAAGACATTAGAAATTGTTACTTTTCCTCAATGTAAGAAAGAAGGGAAGATTGACACTACGACAACCCAAGCCATTATACAAGGCTTAAGATAAAAATCGAATTCTTTACCTTTGGAAAGGGAGATCCAATCGAATGGATCTGCAAGGCGGAATTTTTATTTGAAAAACAAGGTATTGAAAGAGGTGAAATGGTTGATTTTGCATCCTATCACTTATGTGGGAGAGCCAACCAATGGTGGCATTAGCTTAAGGCCACCTATGGCCAAGAAGGTAAAAAAAATAGGTTGGACAAGGTTCACACAGGAGTTAGTGAACAGATTTAGCCCATCTAGCATGACAAACTACGAGGGACAGCTTGCCAAAATTAGGCAAAATGGATCTTTAGAAAGTTACCTTAAAGAATTTGAGAGGAAAGATCTTGAATCACTTCAACAACTCATGAGAAGGAGGACATTTAGGATGGTTTCATACTTACCTACAGATCAAGCTATTCTTTTGGTTGGAAGGATTAAAGGCAAAAGTCAAGAAGAAAAATAGTAATTGTGACATTTTCCCATGGATAAAACCAGAAGATTGTAAGACCAAAGGATTGTTACAACCTTTGCCATTACCTGTACAAGCTTAGAAACACTATAATGACATCTAGCAGCAGTTTTCAAACTTTCACCTTGAGGACAAGGTGAGTCTTCAAGATAAGGGGATTTTTGAGAACCTAAGTATGTAAAAAATGCAATAGGCAGAAAATGAGGATCTTTGGAACAAAAGGAGTGTGAGCGAATGCAAGAGACATGCCAAGCGGCAAAAGAGGCAACAATAAGCCATAATGTGCACGAAACAAGCCTGGATGTAGTAAGCAGTGAAGCACGGCTAGGATCTGACTCAGTCCTAATTGATTACGGAAATCCAAGCCAAGAAGAAGACCAGCATTGGCAGGACACCATGAAGCAATCTGAGCATGAGAAGAAGATTGATGGCGTGAAGAACTCCAGCAGCAGCAGAACGTCATGGTAGGTTTACTTCAGCAAGATGACCACGCCAAAGAGAAGTCTCAAAGAGGAAAGACACACCATAGCAGAAGTTCTAATCCAAGAAGAAAATGGCAAGAAGAAGTTCAGCAGCTAGTAGAGAGAAGATAAGATAAGGGCAGAAAGACTTAGTCAAAATAATAATTTTAGTCTTAATAGGAATTCAAGAAAGACCAAGAATCCTAGTAGGATTAGGAAACAAAGGGATAAGGTCTATCTTGATAATGTTTTAGTTGACTTAAAAAAGCTTGTTAACTTAGGAAAACATATCCTAAGTGGATAAAAAGCTTAAGTACTAGTTGAATTAGGATAAGTTGTCTTAGGATCTAAATACAGCCCATTATTTGTGAGGAGGAGATATGCTCCGAATTTTGTATATTTCTTATTCATTAATCAAGAATCAAGGTTAGCATTCTTGCTTCCATTTTTGTTTATATTTTGGTTATCTTTTAAAAGTTGTTTTTAAGATAACTTGGGCTTAAGTCAAGGTGAAGAGTTGTCTTCCTTGCTTAAGAGCTTAGGTTGAAATCAAGAGTTGTCTTGTTCAACCAAGGCAAGTTGTGATAGGTTTAAGAGTTGTCTTGCCTATCCAACATATTTTTTAAGTCTTCCCAAACCTGTCTGGTACTGGCAAAGGCTGTAATAACCCCTTGGTCTTGCCACCTTCTGGTTTGGTGTATCTGACAAACATCACATTCCTAGACTAGCTTTTTGATCTTAACCTTAAGTGCTTCCCTCCAAAAGAATAACTTGATCTGTATGTAAGTATGGAACCATCCTGAATGTCCTCCTTCTCATGAGTTGTGGAAGTGATTCAAGATCTTCCCTCTTAGTCCTGGTATGTTTGGTACATACACTTACTGGTTGTGCTAAATATATCCATTCTTAAGGGTGAATTTACTAACCTTAGGGTCGAAATTCTTGATCTTCTCCGTGAGCTCTTGGCTTTGAGGGATCAATCTCTATTGCCTCTTTGATTTCACTTCATACATTCCACTTTGCTTCGCTGATGGCAGTGAGGCATATGTCATTAGGCTCACATGCTGTCCACAATGCTTGACCTCCATTGCTTCTGGACAATGCGTCTGCCACATTGTTTTCTCTTGCCTGGTTTTTATATTATTTCATACCCATAACCCAGTAACTTGACAAGGAACTTTTGCTGCTCTGAGGTGGTAATTTTCTACTCCATGAGGCTTCTCAAGGGTTGTTGATCTGTAATGATCAGAAATTTCCTCCCCTAAAGAAGGTAAGGTTGCCATACCTTGACTGCATGGATGATGGCCAACATCTCCTTGGTGTATACTGACCATTCCTTCTTCATGGGCCCTAAGACTCTGCTTATGTATGCAATAGGTCTTCGAGCTTGACTTAAGATAGCATCTATGCCATCTTGACATGTATCGGTGTGAAGCTCGAAGGTTTGGTTAAAGTTGGGTAGTGCTAACACTGGGTTCTCACACATAGCTTGCTTCAATAACTTCAATGCGTCTTCACTCTTCTGTGGTTAGTGACTGAGAAATCTTCCCTGGTTTGTTCCTGTGGTACGGGTGAATGCTGCCTAGATGACATGGTAATCGTGATGCCTACAATCGCCCTTTTCTGACACTGCGAATTATTGGGGTCCTGATTTTTTTCCCAACTTATCTACACCTTAAGGGTCAGCACACCTACTATAAACCTTCCTCACTTGCTGTCCTGTTTGATTCTTGAGTTCTTTTCTTGGATTTTATGTCCCCTAAGCTGTCCTTCAGGATTAACTAATGTATAAAGGATATGTTGGATAGGCAAGACAACTCTTAAACCTATCACAACTTGCCTTGGTTGAAGAAGACAACTCTTAACTTCAACCTAAGCTCTTAAGCAAGGAAGACAACTCTTCACCTTGTCTTAAGCCCAAGTTATCTCAAGACAACTCTTAAAAGATAACCGAAATATAAACAAGAATAGAAGCAAGAATGCTAACCTTGATTCTTGATTAATGAATGAAAATATACAAAATTCGGAGCATATGTCTCTGCTCACAAATAATGGGCTGTATTTATAGTATTAGACAGCCTTATCCTAATTCAACTAGTACTTAGGTTCCTTATCCACTTAGGATATGTTTTCCTAAGTCAACAAGGTTTTCTAAGACAACTAAAACTTATCAAGATAGACCTTATCCAAATGTTTCCTAATCCTACTAGGATTCTTGGTCTTTCTTGATTAGACTAAATTCCTACTTTGACTAAACCTTTCTATCCTTATCTTATCTCATCTCCTACAGCTGCTGACCTTCATCTTGCTATTTCCTTCTAGGATTAGGACTTTCCTATGGCATGTCTTTCCATTCCAAGACTTTTTCTTGGCGTGATCATCTTGTTGAAGCCAAACTTGCCATGACGTCCTGACTACTGCTGGAGTTCTTCATGCCGTCCATGTTCTTCTCCTGCTCAGATTGCACCATGTGTATCCTGCCAGTGTTGGTGTCCTTCTTGGCTTGGATGTCTGTGGTCAATTGGGACAGAGTTAGAACCTGGCCGTGTTTCACTGCCTGCCGTGTGCGAGCTTGTTACATGTACTTTCTTGCCTGTTTTTGCCTCTCTTGCTGCTTGGTACCTCTCATGCATTCGCTCACGCTTCTTTTGCCTCCTAAGGTCCCTAAGAATCCCCTTTTCTTAGAGACTCACCTTGTCCTCAAGGTGGAATTTAGTGAAACATTGTTGGATATCGTCATAATCTTCCTATGTTGCTTCATCCTTGGTCAAATGACTCTACCATATGAATACTCTTCATACTGGCCTTCTATTGTAGCCATAGCTTACTATGCAAAATTCTAATGCTTCCTTTGGTTGCTGCCCAATGTGATCTTCCCTGAAAACGTCGAGCAGTTCCTCATTCACTTGCTAAATATTTACACATCTTGGGTATTTATATACAACATCCTAAAGACTAGGTACAAGCTTATTTTACTTTTCTAACAGCTAGGTACAACACATAACAACATATCTTTCAACTTTAAGAACTAGCCATTATTTCGTCCTTTAGTGGTTAGCTTGGCATGGGCGTTGGACTTGATATGGATGTCCATCGGCCAATCAAAGAGTTATTTGGGCTTTTTATCTACACCCATCAATCTCTTCATCTTCAACACTCACCCTCACGTTGGGCTTGAACAAATTGATCAAGTTGTTGAATACTCGGAGGTTTGGTGAATATGTCCGCCAATTGATCTTCACTCTTGATATAAGGCATTGAGATTGTCTTGTTCAAATACTTTTCTCTTATAAAGTCACAATCTACTTCTTTATGCTTGGTCCTCTCATGAAACATTGGATTGTTTGCAATATGTATCGCTGATTTGTTATCACAATGTAGCTTCATAGGTGCCTCGACATTAAAACCCAAATCTTCAACCAATGCCTTCAACTATATCAATTCATTGGTGGTTCAAGCCATTACGGTTTGCTTTTTGCTCTTCCAAGTCACTAAATTTCCCACCAACAAAAGTGCAATATCCAGTTGTAGATTTGCGATCTTCAATGCTTCCTGCCCAATCAGCGTCCATGTAGGCAAAAATTTGGTGATGTCCATGTTTCTTTATGAGTATTCCTTGTCCTAGAGTTCCCTTTGAGATATTTGAGTATTCGGTCCACCATTTCCATGTGATTAGTGATTAAACAAGTCATGAATTGGCTTACCTGATTCATAGCAAAAGAAATGTCAGATCTAGTAATAGTTAAATAGATTAACTTACCCACAATTCTTTGATATTGCTTGATGTCTTCAGTTGGTTTGCCCTCCTTCTTTTTGGCTTGTCCTTCTTATGTGCTCCATCATGGAAATAAAGTTATTGCCATCCAAGAAAGATTAATCCTCATTGACAAAGGACATCCATACCAAGGAGAATTCCAACAGCTGCAGGAAATGTCACAAGGCAAGGAGTTTGAGATCAAGGAGGGTTCTACAAGCAAGATTTTAAGTAGGATTAGAAAACTAATATATTAGGCTTATCCTCAAACAATTCTAGTTGACTTAGTAGTCCTTATTTACTTAAGAATCCTTGTCATAGATGAATTAGACGTTTTAGTATAAGTTAAACATGGAAAGACTGTCATCAGTATAAATACAGTATTATTGCTTGTCATTGGGGAGTTTTATGAAGGAGCAGAATTTTTCTGAGTTGCATCCAAATTTTTATCTAAACAAATTCTTTGTTTAGTGGTGAATTATCTATCGATTCTTATCACTCTTCCTTCTTTTCTATCTTAGAGTGTGGTGAATCAACCTAGTAATCTTGTTTTTGGCGATCTGATCTTATCAAACTTGATTAACTAGTTTTTAATTTCTTTATTTTGATTCTTGATATTGATTGAAACTCTATTTCCTCTTTTTAAACTTTCCATAAGTTATCCCTATCACATTCTGATATACCTCAAGGATCTTCAATGGTGAATCAAGATCTAATGGGTATATTTTTTTTAGGGTTTTATGGATGGAAAGAGGTGCTAGGATATGGTATAGTTGTTGGGTGGATGAAAATTCATAATTGGAGTTAGTTATTGGGTTTGTAGAGGTGTTTTAAGGAAGCTGAAGGGTTATTTACGAATTTGAAGTGGCAATATGATAGGGATAGCTTGTGAAAAGTTTAAGAATGGGAGAAAAAAGAATTTTAATCAATATCAAGAGTCAAAATAAAGAAATTAAAACTAGTTAATCAAGTTTGATAAGATCAGATCGCCACAAACAAGATTACTAGGTTGATTCGCCACACTCTAAGATAGAAAGAAGGAAGAGTGATAAGAATCAATAGATAATTCGCTACTAAACAAAGAATTTGTTTAGATAAGAATTTGGAAGCAATTAAGAAAAATTCTGTTATTCATCTATGATAAGGATTCCTAAGTAAATAAGGACTACTAAGTCATCTAGATTTCTATAAGGGTAAGCTTAGTATATCAGGTTCCTACTTCTACTTAAAATTTTACTTGTAAAACCCTACTTGATCTCAAACTCCTTGTCTAGTGACATTTCCTACTGTTGCTAGAATTCTCCTTGTCATAGATATCCTTTGTTAATGAGGATTAATCTTTCTTGCATGGCAGCAACTTCATTTCCATGATTGAGCACATCATCTTCCCCTTGTTGAAATTGGATTTGCCCTCAAATCTTTTGTTTCTTGATTCGAAGAGGCTCTGATACCAACTGATATGCCTTAAGGATCTTAATGGTAAATCAAGATCTAATGGGTATATTTTTTTAGGGTTTTATGGATGGAAAGAGGTGTTGGGATACAGTATAGTTGTTAGGTGGATGAAAATTCGTAATTATGATAGGGATAGGTTATGAAAAGTTTAAGAAGAGAAAAAGAAATTTCAATGATATCAAGAATCAAAATAAAGAAATCAAAACTAGTTAATCAAGTTTGATAAGATCAAATCGCCACAAATAAGATTACTTGGTTGATTCACCACACTCTAACATAGAAACAAGGAAGAGTGATAAGAATCGATAATAATACCACTAAATAAAGAATTTGATTAGATAAGAATTTAGATACAACTAAGCAAAATTCCACTTCTTCCTCAAAACGGTTTAATTACAAGCAATAATTACAAGAATTTGTTTAGATCAGAGTGAATAAGATCAAACATTTCATTATAACAAGTTTCCGAATGTACAAAAGGAAGTTTAGTCTGTTTTCCAAGATTACAAGCCCTACATTGTTTAAAATCACTAAACTTCATTTTCGGAATCATTTTACACAGAATGTTACTAGGAGGATGGCCTAGTCTTGCATGCCAAAGTTTCTGAAGTCCACTGTCTTCCTCAACTCTAAGGGCTTGATTGGTACTATCCAAAAAATATAGGCCGTCATGTAAGGTTCCCTCACCAATCTTCTTCCCGGTTGATATGTCCTGAAATATCACCTTATTGGGTTCAAAGGTGACACGACAATTTAAGTCTTTTGTTATTCTACTAACGGACAGCAAATTTGATGAAAAATTTGGCATATAAAGGCCACTTGTTTCTCTTGGATAAAACTTTAATATCTCCTAATCCCTTAATGGGTATTTCACTACCATTGGCTATTGTCACATTTCTAATGTTTCCTAGGGTTTCTATTCTAGATGCCATGTTTTTATTTCTAAACATATGATTAGTAGCACCTGAATCAATAACCCAAGGGTCAAACTTAAAATGTGAGTTGGAAATCATACCTTGAGAGGAGCTTGGAAGATGGTTCTGAAGTAGTTTGGCCAAATCCTCAAGGAGTTTTGAGTTCCCTTTTTCGATCGCATTTTGAGCACCTTGTGGTGGTGCCTTTTCCTTGAAGTTAACTGGCCTCAAATGTGGATTAAGAACCCAACATTTTTCTTTAGTATGACCTAGCATCTTGCAGTGCCCACACTTCCAGCATTTGTCTTTAAGGTTGTGCATCCGTCCACATTTATCACACTTAGCCTTAACTTTTGCTCCTTGGACCATCCTGCCTTCTTCCTTGCTGTCCACCAAACTACCTCTCTCAGCCTTGCTTGAATTCCCATTCAAAATCTTTCTTTGCAAGTACTCTTTATTAACCTTGTTTGCAACATCGTCATAATAAGGCAAAGGTTCAATTCTAAGAATGTGGTTCCAAAGATCTTCGTAGTCCGAACCCAAACCCATCAAATACGATATCACAAGATCTTCATTGGCCCTTTTTTCCACCTCTTCAATGTTGGTAGTATTCGGCCTTAATGATTGAAGTTCATCCCATGCCTCCTTAATTTTGGTGTTATATTCTATCGGATCACCTCCACCAAGGCTGATATTGTTGATGAACTGCTTCAACTCGTATATTCTCATCAAGTTTCCTTGATGACCAAATTGTCTCTTGATAGACTCCCAAAGTGCTTTAGAAGTTTCAGCCTTTGAGAATGCACCTACCAAGGATGGTTCCATGGAATTTAAAATCCATGTGTACACCAAGTTGTCATTATAGCACCAATCTTCATATTCTTCACTTGATGTGTCTGTGGGCTTTGTGATTCTTCCATTCACGAAACCCAATGCTCGTTTTCCACATAATGCTCTTTCAGCGGGATTGATCCAAATTGAGTAATTTTTTCCATTCAAGGGAAATGTGGTAAGTTTCAAGGTGGTGTTACCATCATTATCAACTCCCTTGAAGGAACTTCTGCTCTTGGTGTTGTATGACGAGCCCTCCCTTTTCCATTCTTTAATTTGGCTATGAAGGGGAATGTCTTGATACACCAAGAACCAACAAAGCAACAAAAGGTAAAAGCTAGATTCAAGATGAAACCTGCTCTGATACCATGTGAAAAAATATTGAAGAAACAAAGAAGTGTGAAAGAAAGTATTGATGAAAGAATAAAGAAGCTTGTTTTTCACTTGCTAAAATTTACACATCTTGGGTATTTATATACAACATCCTAACGGCTAGGTACAAGCTTATTTTACTTTTCTAACAGCTACGTACAACACATAACAACATATCTTTCAATTTCAAGAACTAACCGTTATTTCATCCTTTAATGATTAGCTTGAAATGGGCTTTGGGCTTGATATGAGTGTCCATAGGCCAATCAAAGAGTTATTTGGGATTTTTATCTACACCTTCAATCTCTTCATCTTCAACACCTAGGATGGATTTTAAGATAGATTCTCAAGCTCATGCTAGAGTTTTTTCAAGATCTCATCTCTTGACTAAAGTGTGACATGCACTTTATGTATGTTGTTGTTCCCCATGGTATAACTTGACATTCCCGGGGGTATTCTTCCATATATAGCTTGGTGTGGTGTCATGTTCATTGCCGCATGATAGGTAGTATTATACCATAATTTCTGCCCATGGTATGTACTCCTCCTAATCATTTTGATGATCATGGCAAAAGCACCTTAAGTACTGCTCTAGAATTCGATTGGTTACCTCACTTTGTCCATTTGCTTTGTGGATGAAAGGTGGAAGAGGCAACCAAGTTGCTGTCGAGCTGTGTAAAAAGCTCCTACCATGATTTGCTCATGAAAATAGTATCTCTATCTGATAGCATTGTCTATGGTATGCCATGAAAGTCTTACCACATTTTTTATGAACTCTTGGGCTACTTCTCTTATCGTGTATGGTTGCTTGAGTGGCACAAAGTGTGCACTCTTGCTGAGTTTGTCCACTACGATTAATATCACCGTGTAACCCTTGCTATTGCACATTCATGTGATGAAGTCCATTGTTAAGTCTGCCCAAACCTATCCTGGTACTCGCAAAGGCTGCAACAACCCCTTTGGGCTTTGCCACCTTCTAGTTTGGTGCGTTGACAAACATCATATTCTCGAACTAGCTTTTTGATCTCAGCCTTAAGTCCTTCCCACCAAAAGAATAGCTTGATCCCACATGTAAGTACGGAACCATTCTGAATGTCCTCCTTCCCGTGAGTTGTGGAAGTGATTTAAGATCTTCCCTCTTAGTCCCGAGTATGTTTGGTACATACACCTGCTGGTTATGCAAAATATATCCATTCTTAAGCATGAATTTACTAACCTTAGGGTTAAAAATTCTTGATCTTCTTTGTGTGCTCTTGGCTTTGAGGGTCAATTTCTATTTCCTCCTTGATTCTGTCCATACATTTCACTCCGCTCCGTTAATAGCAGTGAGACATGCGTCATTAAGCTCACATGTTGTCCATAATGCTTGACCTCCATTGCTTCTAGACCATACATCTGCCACCTAGTTTTCCTTGCCCAGTTTGTAGATTATTTCATACTCGCATCCCAGCAACTTGACAAGGAATTTTGCTACTCCGATGTAGTAGTTTTCTGCTCCATGAGGCGTCTCAAGGGTTGTTGATCCATAATGATCCATACCTTGACTACATGGATGATGGCCAACATCTCCTTTTTCATGGGCTCCTAAAACTCTACTCATGTATGTAATAGGTCTTCCGGCTTGACTCAAAATAACACCTATTCCATCTTGAAATGCGTCAGTGTGAGGCTCGAAGGTTTGGTCAAAGTTGGGCAGTGCTTCAACAACTTAAGTGCATCTTCACTCTTCTCTGTCCATAGTAATCCGTCCTTCCTCAGCAAATACGTTAATAGTATTTGCAAACAAATCGGTGGTAGTAGCCTGTCAAGCCTAGAAATCCTCTAAGTTTTGTGACATTCTTAGGAGTTGGCCATGTTTGCATGGCTCTTATTTTTGGTTGGTCTAACTTCACTCCATCTCTAGATATGATGTGACCGAGGTATTCAAGCTCCTCTTGCGTGAACATGCACTTAGATGGCTTGATAATGAAGTGGTTTCTTCTTAACACCTCTAGCACTTTTGCTAAGTGTTCTACGTGATCATCATGGTTCCCAGAATAGACCAAAATATCATCAAAGAAAACTAAGACAAACCTGCACAAATAAGGTTTGAAGATGTCCTTCATGACTGCTTGAAAAGTGAATGGTTCATTGCATAGTCCGAAAGGCCTAACTAGGTAATCGTAGTGTGCACTGTAAGCCCAAAATGTTGTCTTCTACACATCCTCTTCTTTCATGCGTATTTGATGATATCTGGCCTTGAGATCCAGCTTGGTAAAAACCTTTGCTCCATGTTACTCGTCCAGCATATCATCGATTGTTGGGATCGGGAAATGATCCTTGACAGTTGCTGGGTTGAGTGCCCGGTGGTTGGTGCAAAACCTCCAAGTTTCATCTTTCTTTCTAACCAGTAGAATGGGAGAAGAAAAAGGTGAGGTGCTAGGTTGGATAATACCTTGCTATAGCATCTCCTCCACATGTCTTTCAATCTTGTTCTTTTGAAAGTGTGCACACCAGTAGGTGCTACATTAATCACTTTGGTCTCGTGATTAATGGGATGGCATGATTGTAATCTCTTGAGGGTTGTAGCCCTTGTGCTTTCCTAAAACATCTCTGAGCTACTCCAATAGGTTCGTTACTATCAATGGTATGTCTTTGTGCATGTTTTGCCCTTCATGATGTTTCGGCTGTATTTTTCTCCTTTGTGGCCAAGAGAACCGCACAACATTGTGCCCTTTTTCTGTATAGTTGTTGAAGGGTACTTACCTCACAATGATGCACTGCATTGGTGGTGGATGCCTCCCACGTGTAGACCCTTCCCTTCCATTGGAACTGTATGGCCATGGATTCGTAGTCGAACATTATCTTGCCTATGGTTTTAAGCCAAGCGTTGCCTAAATCCACATCAAGACCTACCAAGGCTAACACAACAGTTCTGCCTCTATTTTGACTCCTTGAATCTACATTGCTATTGCCTGAATCACTTGCGCGCACTTAAGCTTCTATCCACTTAGCACTCTAACCTCAGACATAACTAAAGTGTTTTGACTAGTTTTGTGTTTATGAAGTTATGGGTATAGCTCCACTATCTATGAAGTTATGAGTTTTGAACAATGAAGAGCAGATAGGCCAACAACTAAGTCAATTGTAAAAAGCACCAGTTCTTTGCCTTCCTTCCTTGCTTTCTCTTCTAGTCAAATAGATTCTATTAAAGCAAAGGCTAGAGGCGATAGTGGCATCGATCTTCTCTTTATTTCTAGAAGGAAAAGGCCTGGAATGTCCTATTTTCATGTCTAAATTGGGAGTTTATGGGCTCTGTAGGGTCTTTACCTATCTATAGTCTCACTTAACATACTCAAAAGAAAGGGCTTTCTTTGAATATAAATATGCAATCTTCCTTTCCATCTTAGGTCTTATTGAATGATTTGTATCACTTTAATCAATTATATCTGTCTCTTGCTTAGTCCGCGAGTAGCGCTTTTGTTTCCTTCTTTATCTTTAAAAGGAAAATGATTTAGATTTGCTACTCTTGTTAGCAACTCTTTGGTCATATGTCCAACTGTTCCACTAGTCGTCTAAATTGTTTGTCGTTTTGCTAGGGCAGGTAGAATTCAGTATGAGAATCTAACCCCTTCTATAAATTCATTTTTTGTATCAAATGCTGGGGCAGGCAGATCAAGCTAAGCATAAGCAACTCATAGGGAAAGCGAATCGGGCTAAGCTAAGACTAAAAAAGACTTATTTAGAGGTAGGTAGGGAATTCCTCAATTTCAGCTGATATTTCACTTTGTATTGCTTCTATTATAGATCCTCACCAAGGATTCACTTGCTGAATTCACAAACCTGATTTGATTCTTCGATGTAAACAACGAGGAGTGCTGAGAAAAAAGTGATGTTCGAGGGTTCAATGAGGCATCAAGGCATTAGAAAAAAATCGAATTGGGCAATCTTCTACAAGTTTCCTATGGTACGAGTATGGTTCAAGTCCCCTATTATCAAAGTCAGCTATTTGATTGACTAACTTTGCTTTACTTGGTTGGCTCAGTAGCTAAGGATACTTTACTTGTTGTGTTAGCTTCCCTAGACGCATTTCCTAGTCCTACAAGGTCATATAGGGTTCCCCTTGAAAAGGAAGGGCAAAGTTCGAGTAAAGAATGAAAGAAGGGAAAGCGTCGTATGGCTAATCCAATTTGGGAAGCTCCACTTATAAAAGCAAGGTATACCTTAGAGATGGGATACATCAATCTTCTTTCCTAGAAGCTAGTTTTGAGTTGAGTTCCTCTAGCTGGAAAGGCTATCATTGATACGGCAAAAAAGGGCTTTGCTTGGGATTTGGCCTTGGCTTTTTTTAACATTATTTTCGAACTAGGGCAAAGTAAATAAGCTCACTTGCATTGAGTGGGACTATAGGTGACTTGGATAAGAGATCTCGCCGTATGGCATCAAGCTGGTTTAGTTATAAAGAGTCTCTATAAAACTTCAAAAAAGATAAGAAAAAGAGGGTTCTATCGCGGCATAAAGGGTTTCAAGCCTTAAGGTATAGCGTCGGAAAGATGATACACAACCAAAAGCAAAGAAAGGGTTAGTATTCCATGGAATCCCTTAACCAGCCTGATTCACAACCGGAATGAGTTCTCAATATGTCGCTTCTTGGGCAGTTTTTTCAAGCAATTTCTCCACCATCCACTCCTACACAAACCTTGAATGACAGAACTGAGATGTGCGAAGTCCCCTAAATCAGGGAGCTTTGCCCCACCTATCAAACCATGCTTGCTACAGCTGGGTCCTTTAAACTACAATCCTAGTAAAGGTCACACTGACGGTGAGACAAAAGAGTTTAAGCGAAGAGAGCCTGTCTTTCCCAATTGATTGATGGCTTGGATTCAGCTCCTACGGTGCCTAACTCCTGTCAGAAGATTGGTTGTTACAAGCTGAAGGAAACGCTCAAGGGTCAAGCAAGAAAGAGCCACTGCACTGACTGACTAGTGTGGGAGAGTAGCATAAGCGCTTCAGTCAGTGCGCTTGTCATGGTTGTTGTAGTAAGGTAAGGCTTGAGTATACATTTCTCTATCATATATGAATAGATAGGTGGCAGGCTCGTAGAGCGTATGATATGAATGGTAAAGATCTGAACCACTTCTGACCCCTTTATCGATTTCTCAATGCATTAGCACCGTTTACGCTGTTCCCTCCCTTCTTTGGGCTTGGATAAGGATGACTTTCTAGAGGCTAGATCCTAAGGTTCTTTTCTCATATAAGCTAAAAGAATGCTAAAACTTGCCGCAAGTCAGGAATAGAGTCTGTCCTTCCCCCTACTCCTATGGAGCTACTTTGTTCCAGTCACTCAACGTGATACCATCAATGTGCTCCTAGCTACCTAAGTGAGTTCTCTTCCCTTTGCCTGGATCTTGTTCTAAGGGCATCCCTCTCTTAGTATCAACTTATCTTAGTCAACAACTGATTATGTAAAGAAAATAGGTTGTTATTGGTCAGTCCTAAAGGTAAGAGTAGGTTGCTCTCTCTGTTCCTTACTAATTGCGCAAGAGCTTAGTTTTCTCTTCCCTCTGAGGTGAGTAGCTTCTTTCTCCAGCAGCTATTGCTAAAGTCAGGGTTGGGGTTTTTAGGCTATACATAGCTGGCCCTTCCCTATACTGGACATTGTTGAGATAAAGGCTTTAAGAGACTGGATCTATTAATAAAAGGTAGTAAAAGAGGGTCTATTATTGACCTCGCTCCCTAAGAAGACGAGACTTCCCTCCACTGTCCTTAGCTTGTTTTTAACTAAAAAGGCAGGGTTTGGGTCTTCCCTTGGTGGATGTAGGGGCATCGATCGAAAGAATATAAAATAAGGGCTGGCAGCTCCTTCTCCTCAGTCTCCATTTATGGATTGTCCCAAAGTAGGATCCTTTCAGCTGCATAAGTGAGTTGGCTTTCCTGTCCGTCCTCCCTCACCTACTATGAGCTCTAGATTGAGAGACCAAGGGCACTATTCCTAGCTAAAGGCCTAACTAGAGTGATTCCTCTGTTATTCACTTTTACT